>JAODXP020000028.1:7610941-7615941 GCA_027497455.2 Sardinella longiceps
ACACAGTAAACTACCAGGGGAAGTTGAGTATGAGCTGTCAACTTCATTTGAAGCCAGCTCTGGGACTGGCTCAGCAGCACAAATATTTGGTTGCTCAGTACTTTTGCCTGTGTACAAAGGCCGTGTTTACACATTAAGAAGTAGACTAAGCTTCCATTTAGCTGTAAACTGTATCATATAGTTTCAAAATTAAATGAAACTAATTTGTTTAAGTAGTAGGCCTCCAGAATGCGAAAAATAAAACCAACATGGTCTGACTTGGTCAACAATAAAAAGTGCAGCCTAATGAGAAGGCCAACTACAGGGGCAGTGTGATCAAACTTCGAAGTCTTTTTAGGCTTTGTAGGCTAAAGGCTGGTCTCTGGCATAGTAATCTGCCTTTTCATTGTTTTGAGTGACCTGTTTCCAATGACAACGACACAGAGGAGCCGTTTTCTCTCGCTTGCTCTCTTTCTGAGGGAGATTCTATCACCACAAGGGCAACTGACTTTACACTGTCACTTCCTGTTTGAAACCAATGGAGTTTCGGATGGTCCATCTACAGTACGTCCCTCACAGGGCATATGTGTGTTTGTTTGTGTGATCGTGTGTGGATTGGTAGGGATATTTTGTGTGTGTGTGCGTGTGTGTGTGTAAGTGTGTTTGTGTGAGGATTGGTAGGGATATTTTGTGTGTGTGTGTGTGTGTGTGTGGATTGGTAGGGATATTTTGTGTGTGTGTGTGTGTGTGTGTGTGTGTGTGTATGTGTGTGTGTGTGATCGTGTGTGGATTGATAGGGATTTTTTTGTGTGTGTGTGTGTGTGTGTGTGTGTGTGTGTATGTGTGTGTGTGTGTGTACATGTGTGAGTGTGTGTGTGTGTGTGTGTGTGTGTGTGTGTAAACAGACACCCAGTCATATGTTTAGAGGGGGCCGTCAATCCCACCTCTATCTTGACCCCGCCATGTTTTCACAGCCACTTCAAATGAGGGAGGTTCTGCTCCACATCCAGTGTTATGGTTAAGAGATGCTATCTCTGTCCCTGCACTCTGCCCCCCTTCTCTATTTCACTGACACACACACACACACACACACACACACACACACACACACACACACACACACACACACACACTCCAAGCATATGATGGAGGCCCTCACGCCCCTCTGTGGGTGAGTGTATGTTTGTTTGGACTTGCAAGTCTCCGCACATTTATACGCCTCTAATATGTTTGTATCTTCAGTCATCTTTTGTATACAGAAGAGAATATTTAACCGGCAAGGGCGGCAAGAGGGCCGACAGCGTACGTGAGTGAATGAGTGAGTAGTCCAAGCGTTAGTGCGTAATAAGTGTGTGTGTCTGTCTGTGTGTGTGTGTCTGTGTGTGTGCATTCTCCAGGTGGTATGCAAACACTGGCTGCTGCCATGCAAAAATACAATGAGAGAACAGGAGGCCTACACAGGTGAGCACTGGGTCTACTACACATTATGTAACCTTTCCTCTCTCCCCTCTCTCTATGGGCTACAAACTACAGCAGCAGCATGGCCAGTCGGTCAGTCAGTAGTTGATGAAAATGTGCTTGATGTTCTCAGTAAACTGAAACATGCATATTCTAGTTCACTGGAATCATTTCATATCTTTCACATCTTCATCACTCACCTCTGTCTACACACTACCCAACAGTTCACAGGCCTAATAGTCCTGTAACATTTTATGAATTAATATTAGGCCTACTGTATGTGCGTTTGTGTGTTTATATTGATTTGTGCCACTGGCTTGCATTGTTCACTGGCATGTTCGTGTTTCTGGTTTTGCGTCTCTCTCGCCTCTCATGCAAACAAGACCATCAGTCCCTGTGGCCTGTGGGGGAGCATCAAATCTCCATGACGACCGAAAGTATGCAGATCTAACAGCCGAAGGGAGAGCAAGCCAGAGAGAGAGAGAGAGAGAGAGAGAGAGAGAGAGAGAGAGAGAGAGAGAGAGAGAGAGAGAGTGTGCGAGAGAGAGAGCAATTTGTAATGTGTGAAAAAAAATAAGCTTTGGCATAGACTAAGCCCCCTGCCTTAGTAGAGAGTGACATCACTGTTAACTACGGCAACTGTTGCATGCCTCATTCCCAATCTCTCTCTGTCTCTTTCTATCTATCTCTCTTTCCCTCTGTCAACCCGCTTTGGTTTCTTCCATGTCTCTCTCCCTCTCTCGCTCCCCTTATCCTTCTCTCCCTCCCTGCCTCTGTGTGTGTGTGTGTGTGTGTTGCTCCTGGGCCCAATGCGTGTGTGTGTGTGTGTGTGTGTGTGTGTGTCCAATGCAAACCAGATGTGCACTGAAACACTAAAACACCAAAACACACACCATGCACACTAAGACCATTACTGATGATCTCTATTTACCTGATAAAACTCTCCAGGCATAAAGATGTCTTAAGAAAAGGGAGGCATCAAACCCTCACATTCGAGGTTCTGAGTAAGCAACTAAACAGAAAAGGTCAACGTTTTTTTTTTTTTCCGTCATGTGGTCGACAGCAGCTGCAAATTGTAAAGTTATCTCGGAGCGCCTGCCCACTTTGTTTACTTACCAAGTTAGCCAACCTCCATACACCGCACACAGAAAGCACTTTTCACTCGAGACACTAACAACAACAATTAGCTTTGGCTAATGGCCTCACAGTAAATCTCTGTTGGCCTACTATAGACGGCTTCTCTCTAGCGTGCCTGCCTGCCTATCTTCTTCATGAGGTTAAATTCCCATCAGTCATTGGGCTAAATGTTTTTGCTGAAGTGTGTATGGAGAGCAGCAGAGGGCTAAAGCTAGTGTGTGGAAGTGTGCTCAGATCTCAGAAGGACTGTGTGTGTGTGTGTGTGTGTGTGTGTGTGTGTGTGTGTGTGTGCAGCAGAGGACCAGGCCAGTGCTGTATCTGTGCCCAGGTCTCAGGAGGATTCACACACACACACACACACACACACACACACACACACACACACACACACACACACACACACACACACACTGCCAGGGTCATAAGTATGCACTCATAATCTCAGTAATATGTGTGTGTATGTATATGTATGTGTGTGTGTGTGTGTGTGTGTGTGTGTGTGTGTGTGTGTGTGTGTGTGTGTGTGTGTGTGTGTGTGTGTGAGGGCCAGTCCTGTGTCTGTGAATGTGGTCTCAGGAGGCCTGCAAAAAGTGATCTTAGCTAAAGGTCTGAGGAGTGACTTCACTGCTCAGGCTTGGCCCCTAAATGCAACGCTATACAATACCCTGTCCCGATATAAAATGCATGCATGCACACACACGCATACACACACACGCACTCTCGTCCACACACACACACATACGCTCCACCCTTTCCTTCTGCTACCACACACACCTCCCTACTATCCTTGTGATTCTAGACCCCTGCCCCCCCCAACCCCAACTAAAAAACCTTCAAAAGACACACACACACACACACACACACACACACACACACACACACACACACACACACACTCCACCCATCCCAGTCCCCCATGGCGTCTCTAATGTGGAGAGGCCTTGAATAAAACCATCTGGCCACACCAGAGTCAACACTACTGCTGCCGAGGAGAGGAGAGCGGCTATCAGTTACATAACAGCCCCCACCCGCTCATGATTCACACGCACACAAACACACACACACACACACACACAGAAAGAGTTCGCACCAGGAGTGGCTATGGTTGCCAAGACACTCTCTGTGAAACACAACGTGGCCGTGCCTCCTGATTGGCATGGCGTGTGTTTGTGTGTGTGTGTGTGTGTGTGTGTGTAGTGCCGTGGGGATCGGCAGGGCTTTGGCCTCCACACTATCTGTCTCTCAGCCAGTCAGTTGCTGCTGCACAGGCACACACACACACACACACACACACACACACACACACACACACACACACACACACACACACACACAGGCACAGGCCTGCGTTCATTACCCCCGCACAGCACGCCACTGATCACAGATCAACAAAGAGAGAGAAGAGACCAGCAGGGCAGCCCAGAAGAAGATTGCACAGCATAACATAATATGCTAGCCTGTTATGCTTCATCTGATATAGCCCAGTCTACAACTACACTATAGGCTACATTAAAACTTGAGACTGAAACACTACAAACCCATTTTCGTAATTGGGAGCATATCAATCCCGTATGATATTAAACTACATTCTCATAGTTCTGTTAAAAGTAAAAAATGTAGCTACACAGGTTACAGGCCAGGGCATCCTCCCCTCGAACCACAGAGGGTGTCCTCACATAGGCCACTTCCTCAAAATGTGCTAGCAAGTACAGCCTCTCTTGCTTTCAGTCTCTCGGTCTCTCTGTCTCTCTCTCAGCCTCTCTCTCAGTCTCTCTGTTTCGCTCTTTCAGTCTCTCTCTCCCTCGCTCTTTCACTCTCACTCTCTCTCTCCATCTCTCCGTCTCCCTCTTTCATTCTTCAGTCTCTCTAGCATCTAGCATTCTTGTTCCTCACGGTCTGGATGGGCCTCTTGTTCTGGATGACCCATGAGCTGGGTTCAGGCACATTGCACTGTGTCTGCTGCCTCTAACCCGCTGCTGCTGTGGCTGGGTGAGCCACATGGTATGGGGGCCAGGGTCTTAGTCATCCTCCTTAGGAGGAGAGGAGACTGGAGAGGAGACTGGAGACTGGAGTGCTAATAGATCATAGGAGAGTTATAGCCACACTGAGAGGAGCTGGTGGCGTGGGCCAGCCGGGTGACAATGAACCTGTCTATCTAATCTATTGGCCTTCTATTGGGCTCGCTCCTCCCTCCCTCATCCCCCATCCCCCTCTCTATTTCTCTCTTTTTCTCTGCCGTCTGTCTTTCGTTCTTCCACTCTTTCTCTCTCTTCTTTTTCTCTTTTTTTCTCTTCCTCTCTCACTCTCTTGCTCCCAAGGGAGTATAATGGATTCTCTTCACCATCTGCTGTGCAGTGAGAACAGGCAGACCAACAGGCACTCACAGAGACAGAGAGAGAGAACAGAGTGAGGGCAGAGAAAAGGAG
>JAODXP020000028.1:7618441-7650941 GCA_027497455.2 Sardinella longiceps
ACCTCAGGACTCGGTCCCTCAAGCCTCTGTCACTGATCAACAAACCTGATTGGATACACTCGATTTGTCAAAACAAACAAGCACTCGGGGCACGCAGTCTTGCCGTTAACATTCACCAACAAATATGACAACAAACACACACAGACACACACAAACACACACACATGTATTGACTTTCACTTGCCCAAGTGTTTCTAATGTCGGTGTTCCAAAATCACATGTGTAACGTAATGAAAACCAGGCAGTGTGGAAAGATGAAAACATGAGGAAAGAGAGGCCAGTAAACAAAAAGAACAAGAGGCGAGTGGCAGGAGCCGCAGGGGTGCTACAGAACGACACAGATGACTGGAAACTAGAACCTTCAAAAAATAACTTTAAAACAGCAGGCTTATATGGTCTACAAACCATTCGAGGTTGAGAAAGAAGAAAGGGAGAGAAACTGTTAAAAGGTAGGGAAAGAAGAAAGCGAGAGAGAGAAAAAGGCTGAAACGGGGGGTGGGGGCGAAAGACAAAGTGTGACTCAGACAATGGAAGGGAGTATTGGCTAGATTGTGAGTTCCAGGCAGGAGGAGAGAGAGAGAGAGAGACCCCCGGTTTTCGGGAATGTGACGACAAAGGGAGCAGCAGGAGTGGCCCGGGGACTGTTTCATCAAAAAGCACGCAACCCTCCCCCTCGGTAACCCCCTTCTCTCTCTCACTCTCTCTCAAACACATACAGACAAGTCCCTCTCTCTCTCTCTCTCTCACACACACACACACACACACGTCCCTCTCTCTCTCTCTCTCTCTCTCACACACACACACACACACACACTTCTCTCTCTCTCTCTCTCTCTCTCACACACACACTCCCTCTCTCTCTCTCTCTACATCCCTCTCTCTCTCTCTCTCTCTCTCTCTCTCTCCCCCACCCCCCCCCCTCTCTCTCTCTCTCTCTCTCTCTCTCTCACACACACACACACACACACACACACGTCCCTTCATCGTTTTATACCTCAGCTGCTCCAGTGTTTAGTTGTGGTATGGCGTGTGTCTGCTCCCTGAGTCTTGCTCTCCCTTCAACAAAAAGCTGTTGTGCTCCACACGCCCCAGGGGTCACGAGTTTGGGGAGCCCTGACACAAATATTTATTAACTTTGCACCAACTTTTGCTTGCTGTCTTTGCCTGTGTGTGTGTGTGTGTGTGTGTGTGTGTGTGTGTGTGTGTGTGTGTGTGTCTCTCTCTCTTAGCCCCTCTTTTCTTCAGACCACAGACCATGTGTTGCTTTTTTTTTCTCTTTCTCTCTCACTTGTTTTTGTCCAGTCTCCATGTCTCTTGGATTTTCTCCCTAAAGCGATATCTCTTTGTCTTTATCTCTTTCTCTCTCTCCCGTCTCTCTATCTCTTCATTGCTCTCTCTTTCCTTCTGTCTCTCCATCTTCCTATATATCCCTCTCTCCTTCTGTCTCTGTCTATCTTCATCCCTCTCTCTCCCTCTGTCTCTCCGTCTTTCTTCATCCCTCTCTCTCTCCCTCTGTCTCTCCGTCTTTCTTCATCTCTCCCTCTCTCTCTCTCTCTCTCTCTGCAGTGCTACTAGTCCTGGGGCAGACTGTGAAGAGGCTGCAGCACCCCCCCCCCCCCCCCCAACCTCTCCACCCCCAACTCCCAACCCCAAACCCCCAGCAGGAGTTCCAGGGAGTGGAATCCTGCAGTTATTACAGAAGAGCACATACAGCACAGCAGCCTCAAAACAAGGCCAGTAGCTGAGGGGCTTACTGAACACACACACACACACACACACACACACACACACAGAGTTCACTCTCACAAAACACACAAACACGCTTGCATATAGTTCACTCCATCACAGAACACACACACGTTTCATACACAGCAACTGCGACACTTTAATAACATGCATGCACTCTAGGAAAGACACAAGGTTAGCCTATTGGTTAGGCCTATAAGCCATAGGGCAGGCTAGTTGAGGTCTGGTGTTGGATTTGCTTAAGGACAACAGTCGAGTTTTGTTCTCCCCTCTCTCTCTCTCTCTCTCTCTCTCGTTTTTTGAATTCACCATCTTTTCTCTCTCGTTTTCCTATCTTCTTCTACAGCTTCTGCCCACCCCCCTCCCTCTCGTTCATTTTGCCTCTGTCTATCTCTCCCTCTCTCTCTCTCTCTCTCTCCTTCCCTGAGGGAGAGCTGAACCCCTGACCTTCCTGTGGGGAAGTCTGTGCTGGAGAGCCGTCAGGAGACTGGAAGCAGCAAAAGCAGAAGGGGGGAAAATCAGAAAAAAAATGAAAAGAAAGAAAGCACGAAGGAGCAAGAGAAAGAAAGACTGTTTATATATTTAAAAAAAAAAAAAGGAGGAGAGCCCCCCCACCACTCCCCCACCTTCAGGCCCTGCTGGCATCGAGCGTCAGTTTGTGTGTGTGTGTGTGTGTGTGTGTGTGTGTGTGTGTGTGTGTGTGTGTGTGTGTGTTTGATCCTCCTAACACTGCCTGCTTCACAGAGCGGAGCTCTCTGTCCAACAGACTGCCTTTGGACAGCTGGATCCTCCAGTCCGGCTGCCTCTATTCTGAGCAATATTTGTAGCTTCCGCTCGGTTCCATGGTGGCCTTGTTGAAATAAAAAAAAAGAAACGCACAGTGCCAGCTTAACCTCCACCCTCCTGACGGTTGTTTTGATCTAACATAAATTTAAATTCAACAAAGTTTTCAAAAGTAGAGCCTTGTAATTACGGTCCACCTTAGAGGGTGTAGCAGGTAGGGTAGGATAAAAGCAGGGTGTGGCACAGAGGATTGGGATGCACTTTGTACGCAGCCCTTGAAACGATGGACTGCAGAATAGAACAAAGAGAAATGAATCACTGCAAAGCTCTCTGTGTGTGTGAGTGTCTCTGTGTGTGTGTCTCTCTGTGTGTGTGTGTGTGTGTGTGTGTGTGTGTGTGTAGGGGGGTGCTTGCGAGTGTGTGGCATGCATGTGTGTGGGTGCGTGTGTATCCGATCACTGAATCTGGAGGAACCAGTCAGGCTTGAAGTTAGCCTAATAGGTGAGTCAAGGAGCAATATTGCCGGTCACTGATCCAGATCAGAAGGGCCATGACGTGTCGACCTGAGGGACAGGGACTCGATCACGGTCGCCATGGTGACGTACCGGCAGAGCTTAATGTTTACTTAGTTGCTAAACAGCTCCGCATCAAAAGAAAAACATTGCAAAATCATGTTCCCATCATCCCAAATTAGCCACAAGGATGGGCATGGTAAGTGTAGCAAACAAGCCTTGCCTTGCAGCAAATGTGCAGACTCAAGCACAAACACACACACACACACACACACACACACACTACAGAGTGTGGCACACTGGCACAAAGTCAGTAGTCTAGGAGAATATTGAGTGTCTCTAAACCCAGACAGTGTGTGCATGTGTGCGTGGTGTGCGCGTGTGTGTATTCGTGCACTGTCTCAGTCTGTGGCTGATGTTTCTTTGGTGTCTCACCCATAATCTACATTATTTAGAAGGTAACTGGCGTGGTGCTCCATGTAGGTTAGCTTAGGCTTAATGTTTCTGGGACATGTCACAAAGAGTTGTCTTCTGCTCTGTTCCTTTATAAGTAACTGACTCTGAAGAATCTCAGAAACTAGCCTAAATACACTGCATACAGGGGGAGGCAAAGGGAAACTGACTGATTCAAACAAATGAGAACATATATATATAATATATAATATAGCCAAATAACCCTGAAGATGTACAACAGCATGTATGCATTAGGCATAGGCTACTTCCAGGTCGTTAACGTTAGTACAGACAAGTAGGAAGTCATGCATGCCAGTCTGAGCTACACCACAATGCAAAACTGTGCCAAACTGTAGATAAGGTTATCTACAGTCTCAGACACATTAATCATAGGAATATCAATTACCGTTGCCTTGTTGTCGTGGTGGCAGCTGTGTGTGTGTGTGTGTGTGTGTGTGGTTAATGCAACCAAGGCCTATTCCCCTCACATGGCAGGGGAGCAGATGGTCATAATTACCGAGAACACTGCACTGGCTTCTTAAGGGAGAGGGGGCGTTTGAGGAGTGTCGCAGGGTGACTGGCTGCATCATCTTTAGCTAGCAACAAAGCTATCGAGTTTGATGTCCACTAGCATGATTTAATCCTCTTTGAACAAGACCAGACAGAATGTAAACATTTTGTCACCAGTTGTCCACCAAAGGGTTAACGCAAAAGTAACATTTCCATTACGCAGTGTCAGAAAGTACACTGAACTGCAAGGGGTGGCCCCTTCAAACTAAGAAGTAACGTTAAGAGACGCAGGATGGTTACAGACCCATCATTATGCAAGAGAAGTAAGTCATACCTACTGATGCAGCAAGAACTCCTTTGCAACAACAGGAAGCGAATGTGAAAGTCTTGAACTTACAGCTAACGTTAATGCTAAGTTATTACCAACTAGCAACACTAGCCAGAAACAAAACAAAAGCACGAGTGCAATTAAGTTGCAATCGGTCCCATGTCACATGGAACTGAAAGGTTTGTATCAGACACGTTTGGAGCCATATCAAAAGATAAGGAACTAACATTAGCTTGCTGTTCCTCACAACACGCCCGCTTGCGTGGTTCAGTTGGGCGATGCACCACCACCACCACGTTACATAGAACGCAGGTGGGGGAGAAGTGAGACAAAAGAGGGACCCAAATGACTAGCCACCCGAGAGCCATGTCGCCTTATGTGTAAGACAGGGTTTAGGAGCAGAGAGAAAAGTAAACTGCTTACCTGCGTATGTAATGTCCGACAAATCATAGTTCCTAGCGGTTCGGGGAAACTCCTTCAGTTTACGGTTAGACAAGTTGAGGGCTCCGCTCGACGCAGCCTCCTCAAGCGCCTTTTCCACGCTCCGGCTGGCCGCTATTGTCGCCGGCAGCTGGGAAACATCCCCAGCAGCCATGAAACACAAATACTCCGCTAATATTACTTTATTGGTATAGTGAGTTAAAAGCCTGAAAATAGACTTTTCTTCGCTGTTGGTCTGCACTCGCGAATGGCGTGGTATCCCTTGTTGAAGTTTTGTAGTCCAGAAAAAGGCATCACGTTAAATCCAACAAGAAGCTGAATCTCCCTCTCCAGACGAGACGGACACATCCACTCCGTTTCGCGAGCGGATCGCAATAACTGTCAATCTGTCAGTAGGCTGCGCGAGGCGTTTAGGGGCGTGGCTAAATGGTGAGTAGTCTTGATTGACAGATTGGACACACCCTAAAATCATTTCTTCACTACAAAAACACAGGAGGAAAGGGGCGTGCTACTCTCATGATTTCAGAGGGCCAAGAGCAGAGACAAACCAATCAGGGAAAAGATGAACTTGTGGTTCTAAAGAGTTCCAGGAAAGTGTCGAAATTCGTGTTAACTCCTTTGGTTAACTCAGGCTACCGACGAAACCAGTCCTGAAACTAGGCAGGCGATGATAGCCATCGGCTATGATAAAGAAATTGAAATGGAATCCATGAACAAGGTCGAGTTAAGATTACTGAAATAAATTGTCATTTTTGTTGGTCTGTATTGCTGACCAAGACAAAAAAAAGGGCGAAGTTGATTAACTGTGTGTGTAGGTTGTGTGTGTGTGTGTGTGTGTGTGTGTGTGTGTGTGTGTGTGTGTGTGTGTGTGAGTGAGTAAGTGAGTGAGAGAGAAAAACAGACAGAGACAAATTAAAAATAGCCCACAAATTAAATAGGCCTGGGTAGCCTACATGGTTTGTCATCCAAACAAATCTCTGTTTCTCCCTCTGACTTCTCATTTCAATCTCATCCCATTTCAGCAATAGACTGGCCCCATACACCCGCTCTCTGAGCATCCATCAACACCCACCCACCCACCCCCAACAATGCAGGAAACACACACACACACACACACACACACACACACACACACACACACCCTCCCCAGTGTCCCATCTGCCCATCTGTCAGTCTCCTGATGTGATGATGGTCACACAGCTGGGTCCGGAGCCTGGGAGAGAGAGAGAGAGAGAGAGAGAGAGAGAGAGAGAGAGAGAGAGAGAGAGAGAGAGGAAGATCTCCATTGAGCACTGGGTCCCGGCCTTTCCAGCACGCAGCAGCAGCTCTGTCCATTAATGTGCATTACAGCGTACAGTGTAAGCACACAGTCCATTACCAGCATACATGTCACACACCCTGCGGATGTCAGAGAGATTACAGTAAAGCATTACTGTGTCTGCCCCCCTGCCATGCTTCTCCATGCTTGCTGTCAACATGGGGGATTTTTTCAGGGTATCCGGATGAATGCATAGCCTAGGCTAGGCTATAACATGTTAAATTCTTTCACATTTTTAAAGTAAGCCTAGTCTTAGTGAAATTAAGTCTAGTCTTAGTGAAATTAAGGGGATTTGTTTGGCTGTGGCTAAAAGATACTTTTTTTTAAAGACACTTAAAGCTTAATCTGCATCTGTGTTGTAGTCTATGTCCCATTCTGAGTTTTTACAATTTTGAACCAAATAATTGACAGACACATATCTGGTTAAAGCACTGGGCAGGGGTTTCTCTGGCAGTTTGGTATAGGCAATGTTTTTGTTTTTTGTCCTGTGATATTTACTGAATCCTGAATTGACTGTTTGTGTCAGGAAGGGAGAGAGAGAAAAAGTGGGTCAGTAAATCATCACCAGAGTCAATATGCTGCTGGGACAGCCAGGGAGGAGGAAGAAGGGAAGAGGAGGAGGAGGAGGGGGGAGGTGGAGAGGTGCACCCCAGAGGAAGAGAGAGGAAGAGCGAGAGAGAGTGGGAGACGGAGGGAGAGAGCGTGAGAAACTAGTAAGCCATCAACTTACACACCAGTGATGATCTTCAGACACCAAGGGAGACACACACACACAGAGAAAAAAAGGACAGTGGGAAAACAAAGATGAGTGAGAGAAGAGAAGGAGTGAGGGGAAAAAAGGAGAGAGAGAGAGAGGGGGGCGCATTGAGAAAATGGGAACAACATATGAACTACTGAATAAGAAAAAAAAAACAAAAAACAAAGGAAGAGGCAATTGGGGACAAGCCAATCCTATAAATAGCCATCAACATACAGTGGGACAATGGCGTGCTCTTCACAGACTCAACTATGGGCGGAATGAGATGGCTATTGAACTGTGTGTGCTGCACATTCATCAAAACACTCAGTGGGATATTTTTTCATTAATTCATTCATTCCAATTACACACTTTTGGCCGCTATCGACTTTGCTATCAGATCGATAAGCCTAATTTCACAAACTTCCTCTTCAAACTCAACTAGCGTGTCTGTGGCTCTTACATCATCAGCTCTGGTCTGGTCTGGTCTGCATGTGGGTCATTAAGGACCATGAATATTAATGCTCATTAGTGCTACTGGAGAACAAACTAGGGACACTGCCTATTTGTTTCTGACAACCCACTTAGTACATTTGTCCCTCACCATGATGTCCTCTGTGTGTGTGTGTGTGTGTGTGTGTGTGTGTGTGTGTGTGTGTGTGTGTGTGTGTGTGTGTGTGTGTGAGTGAGTGAGTGAGTGTGAGTGTGTGTGTGTGTGTGTGTGTGTGTGTGTGTGTGTGTGTGTGTGTGTGTGTGTGTGTGTGTGTTTTCCTATTCAGATGTACCATAGGACCATTGTTTCAAGCCAGGCCAAGCAGAGACATGTGAAGGCAAAAGCATGAGAGATGGCACGTAAGTTTTTCTGCACGGACGTGATCAGACAAATGCTCAAACAGAAGCCTCAGAAAGAGATAGGCCATATTCACAATGAGACTCTGTGACAAATGAGTAGAGGGAATCAATGACGTAAGGGGAAAAGATGACAAATAGTGGATAGAGGGGGCAAATGGAGAGAAAAACAAATTACTTGTGCAAGTTGGCTGTGTGTGTGAGTGTGAGAGTGAGTGTATGACTGTGTAAGGAGTGTGTGTAAGTGAGAGTATGAATGACTGAATGGCTCTTGAAAAATGAGAGTGCACGAGAATGATTGGAATGAGATTGAATGTGACCATCCCCATGCCAGCTGCAAGGGTAGGGAAGTGTGTGTGTGTGTGTGTGTGTGTGTGTGTGTGTGTGTGTGTGTGTGTGTGTGTGTGTGTGTGTCTGTGTGTCTGTGTGTCTGTGTTAGTGTGTGTGAGAGAGAGACAGTTTGGCTGGAGCCACTAGGCTTTTAACACAGTATTAAATTCGACCCAGAGAAAGTTATAAGTTATTACATTGCAAGACATGTGCATATCCCCAAACATCTACAGTGTATTTGTGTCTTCCTTAACAGCACAAACAACAAAATACAGTATTACTTTAGTGCAGAAAAGAAAGAAATCTTGACTTTAGAATATTTTATTGCATGAGGCATACAAAAATAACTTCAGATGTGTCTATTAGCTCACAAATACCTACATCACGGTGATAGAATTCAGACTCTGTGTTCTTTCACAGTTGCCTAATGATGTCATAGGTAGTGGTTGCCAAGGTAGGATTTTTGGAATGGAATTCTGGCCTAGAATTTTTATCATGTACCAAAAGTGGTCATTTGACAACTATAATCAGTAGTTACAACTTGTGAAATATTTTGAGGGGTACAAATTAGTTTCTAATGTAACAAACATGGCTGAGAGGCCAAAAAGAACTAAAGCGAGAGCTGAGGCGCCACCTACAGTAAGTGAAGAAAGGTTGCAATAGGGTTAGTTAAAATAAACTTGATAAATGCCTTGATTTAATGAATTTATTGAATTAATTTCCTTGGTAATTTTCCAGCCAAAGAGGAGAAAGACAAACTCTCCAATACAATCTGAAGAGTGTTCATCGACAAGTATCCAATCTTTGCCACTAGAGTTGGTGCGTTTACTGCCTTTTTTGTCAGACATAGGCTAAATATAACAGCAATTAGTGTAATTAGTATTACCTTTAGGCTACATTATTCATATTAAAAGATGAATTTGGCCCGTTATTCTTTTCAGGTGGAGGAGATCCTGTCCTGGGTGTCGGCCCGTGACCTCATTTCCTTTGGGACCACCTGCAGCACTTTCCACCAGCTGAGCCTCAACTCAATCCTATGGAAAAAGCTGTTCCTGCGTCAGACATCAGGAAGAATTCCTGTAAATGACACTTCTAATGTAGCCAATATCAACTGGAAGCGGATGGCCGTCTTCAAATGTAAGAGAGAGAAAGGGTGTCATTATCAGATTATGTTTGTCAGACCTTTGTAAAAAAGAAACTTGACGCGCACCAAACTTGGCGAGGTGCTGGTCAGAGAGACTGCACATTCTTGCACATTGCCTCAATTTATTCAAGGGGATGATGTTTCAGTGTGTGGCCTTTGTCAAGTCTGTCATACCATTGCCATAAACTAAAAGTGAAAGTTACCTACCTTCTCCAAATACTATCATCTAAAAGACTGTTTTTTTACACTCTGAGAAGAATGTTGCTACAAATACTTTCTATCACAAATAGCAGAAATGCAATAGGGAACTTTCACATTGTCATCCTGGATGACAAAATATATACAGTATAACTGTGCTGTAAAACTGCACTGTGAATCTATTAGGCTACAGTTGTGTCACACTAGCACTTTTTTTTTTTTTGCATCTGTGATAATCCCTCCCCCCTCTCCTCTGCAGACACCCAGGCTCTGTATCTGCAGCGTCTGGGCAGTGGAGGCAACAGCCGCGGGGCCTTTAGCTGGGCTCGTGCCGCGGCGGGTCAGCAAGTGTCCCGTACCGTCGTGCCTCCCCAGGCCCTGGGCTTCCGCCGCACCGAGCCCACCCGTGACCATCTGCTGCTGTGGGACCACCAGGGCACCCTCTTCCTGCTGCGCAACGCCGTGGTGCCTTCGCAGCGTGGTCATCTGACCTGGAGACGCGCTGCCCGATCCTCTGTGCTTTGCCAGCAGGCAAAAGATGTAAGACACAGTGTGTGTGTGTGTGTGTGTGTGTGTGTGTGTGTGAGAGAGAGAGAGTGTGTGTGTGTGTGTGTGTGTGTGTGTGTGTGTGTGTGTGTGTGTGTGTGTGTGCGTGAACACAGGGCTGTGTGGGTGTATGACTGCTTAATAATGTAGTAATAATGAATGTGTGTCTGAGGTAATATAATGATGCTCTTGGTTGAATAATGCAATTATCCACTAATGACCCACATCCATTTCTCTTAACTGACTGCAGCTGTTAAAATGTTATTTGGTTATAACATGCCTTGCCTGTATAGAAAAAAACAAGCAAACAAAGAGATCAGGCAGATAGTTCTATTCTGACGCCATTTTTTTTTTTCTTCTTCTTTTTCAACAGTTTGCTGTGGACCCCCGCAATGATATCTCTCATCGCACATATGTGTACGTCCTCGTGAACCGCCAGGATCCCACCCCAGCCCCAGCCCCGACCCTGGCCCCAGGCCAGGCCCCTAATGCAGCTGGACCTTCTGGTTTGACTTTGGCGCCTAGGAGGTATGATTGCGTGGAGGTCTACCAGCAGGACACTGGTGTCCGAGTGTTCCGCATGACCTTTCACTCCTCGCTGACCTTCACCAACATCCGCCTCAACGGGACGGAGTTCAACCGCACACTGCTATTGCTTACAGGTGTGTGTTTGAACAAGCAGTATTATACATTATATGACTTTTCAAATTAAAGCACATACAAAAAACCTACAGTATTAAATATTTTTTGGTCATCATGAAGTTTTTCAGTTATTATCATAGAATTGCAAATGTTTTATAGCTTTTTATATAGCTAATATGATAGAGTAATGATAAGGTGACATGCTTAAAGTATGGATGTTGAAGTTGAAGTTTATTGAAGTTGAAGTTTTAAAATCAAAAATGTTTTTTTTCTCCTCCCACCATCAGACACTGGGAAGGTGTACGCCCTGTATGTGAACGAGTCGCAGCTGAGCACGCCCCGCTCTTACACCGTGCAGCTGGCTCTCAAGAGGATCAGCAGCTCCATGCCCAACATGGCCATCAAAGAGCTGCACACTGGCTTCAACAGCGCTGTGTATCTCACAAGTATGCTCAATAACAGAGCCCCTCCTCCCCAAATACACACACACACACACACACGTATGCATTTGCACTGCACACACACATGCAGACACACTGTCAATTGACCATCCCCCCTTGTGCAATTGATATTCTTTGAGTATAATTTGCAGAATAACCCCCCCCCCCCACCACCACCACCATACACACACACACACACAATCATTTGAGCCTTGCTAATATTATAATATTAAAATGATAGAACTGTGATGGCATGTATGAACACATACATCTGGAACACATACATCTGGAATCTGAATGAACCTGGAACATGATCCACTGCCCTCTTCTTATCCCTTTTTCTGTTCTCTCCGCATTGTTTTTTTCTTGAAAGATGAGGGTAGGGTGTACGTTGAGGTGCATACAGCAGGAGTTCACCGCCAGCTGTTTGGCACCAACACTGGCCATGACATCCACATCCCATTGCCACTCTCTCTGCCCACTAAGGTAGTTAATCAGCATCAATTTTGGCTTTGAGAGGATCAGACGCACCTCATTTATGTCATGGTTGTCATCATAGAATGTTAAAAGTCTCATCATGAAATCAGATTCTTAGTAGTTCACTTTGCATATAAACTGGAATGTTCTGAATTCTGATAATAAGCTAACTGCTGTGTTTTTTGTCCAAATTGTCACATAAAAACACACACAAAATCACATAACAATACTCAGCAACAAAACACTCTTTTTGTGAATGTTCTCTGCTCTCCCTAATGATTCATGTCAATTTCTGTGTTGTTGGCCCTAAGGTGGTCAAGTGCTCAGTGAGTCAGACCCATCTTTGCCTGATGGATGAGTGTGGCCACCTCTACATGCAAGGCTGCAATCGCTATGGGCAGCTTGGGACTGGAGACAAGATTGACCGCGGGGAGCCCACTAAGGTCAGTGAGTTTATTGTGTATGCGAGAGAGAGAGAGAGAGAGAGAGAGAGAGAGAGAGAGAGAGAGAGAGAGAGAGAGAGGTGGTATCTTCTGCCTGATGGCAGTAGGAAGAAGAGTGAGTGGGATTGATGTGTTGTATTATACTATATGTTTTCATTTCGTTTGTATTTGTGTCACTCTGTACAGGCAGCACAATTTTTTTTTCCTCTGCAATAATTTGCTGATCTTAATTGAGTCTTATCTCATCCCACCCCTGCTTAATCCTGTAGGTGGCGCTGTCTATGGCCCTGGTGGATGTGTGGTGCGGACTGAACCACTCCCTTGCCCTGCTCCAGGGAGAGTCGGGCAGCAGGGAAGTCCACGGCTGTGGATGTGGCGCTGGAGGTCGTCTGCCTGGATGTCCTGATGGCAGTGCTGTGTTTGTCAAACTCACAGTGCGGGTAAGATTGGCACTAACTGACTACCTTGGAAATTCAAGACACAAGCTGAATGCTTCTCAGACTTTGTCATTTCTTTAAAATCATTTTACCGCCTCTAAAGTGGTTTAACAAAATAGAATGTAAGCTATTTGGGCAAGACTTGGGCCTCGCCTGTTAGTATAAAAAGTGAAAAGTATAGCAGGCATTTTATTTCCCATCATGTTATTCACACCATAAAAATGATCATCCTGATAACTGATTTCAAATGATAAGTTGATAACAGACACTGTCTTGACTCCCATTCAGGTGCCTCGCTGCACACGATCCATCAGTGCCTCAAAGGACTGCATGTACCTCCTCTGCACCCACGACACAGAGGAGGCCCCCTTCACCTGCCCTGCTCCGGCCGAGGCCAAAGACGCTGTGGAGACCCAGCAGGTGCGTGAGGAGCGGGAGCGTCTGCGTTCTCACCTGACGCTCATGCAGGACTGCAGCAGCATGCAGCAGCAACTGGACCTGCTGAGGGACACCATCCAGACCCAAATGACCCTAAGCTCCACTCATAGGGACTTCCTGGACCAGGCGCTCAACACCATCCAGCACTCATCGCCTTCCACCTCAATGGAGTTTTAGGGCACACTTGACAAAGACTGCTGCTGGTTTTATAGTCACCAGATTTATTTCAATCCTGGACCAAATGGTTTATTTTAATATCAAATAAATTTATTTCTTGCAAATAAAGATGGCCTTTTCACTCTCCTCAATGGAGTTTTAGGGCATACTTGCCAAAGACTGCTGCTGGTTTTATAGTCACCAGATTTATTTCAATCCTGGACCAAATGGTTTATTTTAATATCAAATAAATGTATTTCTTGCAAATAAAGATGGCCTTTTCAGTCTCTCACCAAACAAAGGTATGAAGTCAAAAAAGGGCATGGAGTGGACTCTCTTGTGCATTTTGTAAGTTTAACAGCACACAAAAGGAACCTGTAGCCTACATTTCAGTCATTTAACTTTTCTCATGGCGGCTTACACAAGAGTGAGGTCAAATGTATCCACTGCCAAGACTTTTAAGTTTATGAAATAACTAACAGCTAGACCCAGAGCAATGTAAAGCGGGAAAACACGCAGCGGGGAGGCACGAGACGTTCAAAAGAAAACATTCTTTTGTGTACAGACTTACAAAAGAATGTTGCGCGTATGATGCTTCCACCTTCATAAAATAACCTTTCGGATGAATTGAGTCATTGACTGGCACTGTTTTCAGCAGACCCACGTCTCAAGGACCGACAAACAGACAAATTTCCAAAGAAAAAGAAGAGATAAGGTTGGCTACTGATATATAGTCTTGCCTTTTCAATACCTGTAGTGCTTTGGCTCACATTCGTTTGAAAAATAAATAATTCTAGGCTGTTTTTACTAGTTGTCTTCACCAGTTTGTATAAAGTCTTTTATCCCAGCATCTGTTTCCTTTTTTCTCCGGCAGATGGAACTTGTATCCGGTTACCGAGACCGGCTAATAGCATTCTCTGAGACCATGGCGCAGTGGTACCGCTCTTTCCAGAATTGTCCGAAGGCGCACCGCGAGAAGGGAGCTCTGAGCGACACCTGGGGGTATGGTCCTCCTCGTTACCCCATCGATGAAGCTTCTCCTCTCTGGATCCTGCACCTGTTGGATTGCACTGCACCGCCCTCTACCGTCCATAGCCGCCTACACGAGTCCGATATAGATCCCGCCGACTTGGGTGGGTAAAAATATCACTGTCCGATTAAGTTGTTATGTAAAGAAAGAGGTGCATTCTGTGATTATGGCATCGTAAAATCTACTTAAGGTATCATTAGCATTTAATATAATCACAAATTATGAATTGCTGTAGGAGTATAGGTTACTAATAACATTGAGGCATGTAAGACCTTTGTCTTTGCCCTATCCAAGAAAAAAAAAAAATTAATAATAATACTAACTAAATGAGATATACCGGCCTTCCTTAGAAATTTCAGGACTTTTTGTGAGACACATGAGTCAAACTAGCTTGTTTGTGCAAATTTGTTTTTATCTTTCTGAGATGTAGCCTAGCTCACTGTGAAGGGGACTGTGGTGATTAATGGCGACTGATATTTTGTCAAGTGACCAAGTGAGTTGTCAAGTAGCTTTTTTTTCTCTCTCTCTAATTTCCTCTAATTGTAGCGCGCTGTGATGGAGACAGTGTTTTGATGGTGACCGACGGCTCCGGTCTGCCGCTGGGATTCGACGTCCTGCCACATGGCTGGGCAGGTGCTTTGGGTGGAGGTGAGGCAGCAGGCGGTGATGGCAGGGGAGCCATTGGAACAACGAAAAGGATGGTGGGATTGCTCCGTCGCTGCATGGAAGCTCCGATGAGTGGCGGCCTGCCGCGCCGACCCCAGAGTCTGAGAGTGAATGACAGGAAACTTCACAGGTTAGATGTAAAAAAGATTACATTGGAGGGCCTCTCTCCATGGATTTGGAAGTTTGCATTTCTCTTATCCAGTTTGCATTTCTCTTATCCCCCACATACCTACACAATGCACACGCACACAAACATACACACACACACACACACACACACACACACACACACACACACACACACACACACACACAATAAGAGAGTGATTGAACAGATATACTGCTATGCCCTTATTATCTTCCTTCCTTATAACCCCCCCCCCCCCCTCTTCAATTCAAGTGCTGTATTGACATGACACATTTTTTGCACCCCTCTTTCTCTCTCTCACTCCCTCCATCCCTCCCCAGGTTGCTGAGCAGGAGCGAGAAGGCCTATGCCGCCCTGCGTGTGGTGCTGTGTTCCCAGGCCCTGGGAGACTGGGGTCCCACCGAGCTGGAGCCCCACAGCGGGGAAGCCAAACGCCAGGAGTTCAGTATGCGCTGGCCCATGGCCCGCTACTGCCACGTGTGTAAGAAACATTCCTTCCCCTGCCAGCTGAAACCATGGTAAGGCAAAAAGACAAAGGGAAACGAAAAGGGAGAGCAGAGATGGATGGATGGATAGATGGATGGATGGGAAAGGAGAGAAAGCGAATAATAAGGAAGAATGGTGTGGTAACCAGGCAGTATAACTTTCAGTAAATTCACACAGAGATGGCATAAAGCCTTTTGGCTCTTTTACAGAACACTTAGTTTCAGCAACACTGCATACTTTGTACATCAACAACCACAGTGTCCCTTAATTAGGAAGACATTAATACACCCAAATAAAGTTTGTAGGGAAAACAGCCCTCTTCATACACACACTTATTTAAATGCAACAAATGGCCTTTGCACCAGAGAGCTAAACAAGTTATTTTATCAGCTGTTATAATGCAAAATTTTACCTACAGTACCTGATTCCTTTTTTATTTTTATTTTCTTAATTTCTTCTCATGTACTTTTAATATATTCCTCCATTTACGAGAAGCCAAAAGAGCAGGGTTTTTCAAGGTAGCAATTTGACACTTTTCAACAGCATTGCAGAGTCAGTAATGCACGTAAGTCTGTGACTGCAAGAGAGGCTTAAGGATTAGCCAGGCTCAGTGTAACCCACTGGTGTTTAGTAGCAGGTGGCTCCAGCTCTCACTGTAGGCCTAGCCCTGGGGAGCTGCAGTTTGCCTGCATTCTTTTAGCATCTGAGCCAGGCTTTAGAAGATTCTTTTGTTTTCACTTTACGTACTCTTTGTTTTCACTCAATGTACTTTTTATTTTATATATCAGCATTAAGTCTTGACTGCACAGCAAAAGGAAAAAATACTTCATGAAAAAGGAAGTGGTGTCATGTTTCAGTGATAAAATTAGGACGTAGGAGTTGGTTTTGTATTTCTGAGGAAGGCCTAAAGTGATTGTGATCTCTCTCTCTCTCTCTCTCTCTCTCTCTCTCTCTCTCTCTCTCTCTCTCTCTCTCGTTATGAAACGTTATTTCCCTCTGTGCATGTCATCATCTCTGCCTTTCATTTCCCTGTCTTTCATTTTACCTCCGTATTTCTTGACTTTACACTGACCCTTTTGTCTCTCACATACCTCACACATATATATATACCTGCTCTCTCCCATGTGACACACAACTTTAATCTTGCACTTTATGCAACTCTTATATTTCTGTCTTGTTATTACTGCTCTGTCTGTACTCTCCACCACTCTCTCTCTCTCTCTCTCTCTCTCTCTCTCTCTCTTCTCTCTCTCTCTCGATAACCTTATTTGTCCACAGCTCGCAGTGCAAGGCGGTGCTCTACTGCTCTGACCACTGCTCCCAGACAGACTGGACTCGAAGCCCCGAGGACGCCAGCCACAGCCACTGGTGCAAGAAGCTGGACGTCTGCATGAGCCACACAGCTAAACTGGCAGACATGCCCTTCACCTACACCGCCGGTAGGGGGCGCTAAGTAATTCACATAAGCAAGTTCCAAGCCCTAGTTTGGTGACAGAGTCAAGAGAGTCAAGTATTACCAGAGACAGTTGATGAGGTTCTAGACTTTAAAGCATCTTTAGTATTACTGGTTCATGCTGAATTAAGAGCTATAATAAGCAGGAGCTAAGGCACAAATGTATACACATCACCTATTAAATCATAGCAGCTTTACAAGAGTATTAAAGAGTAGTAGAGATGAAGAGTTGAAGACACTGACAGGCATCCAAATCTTTGTCATGTTTTATTTTTTTCCCCTTCTTTCTTGTAGAAGTGACACAGGATGACTTTGATATGGAGTATTTCCTGAAGAAGAATAAGTTGGACAGTGGCTATTGGTTGCTCTGGAGCCTGCTTGTGCGCTCCCCCCGTTATGAACTTCACGCCACAATGGAACAGTCCAGAGAACCAGTTTCTGTATGGCTGGCAGGTTGGTGTGGACCAAAGTAGGGAGGGAGGGGGGCAGTTGAAAACAATGCAATGTAAACTCCCATTGTTCTTCAAAATGATAGAATATCAGTGACGTAATAAAAACATGAACATGAAAAAAATATGTACCGGTAACTATCCTCAAAGGAACATCTTGTATATTTGTGTTTCATTGTGTGTGTGTGTGTGTGTGTGTGTGTGTGTGTGTGTGTGTGTGTCCTATATTTTCCTGTGCGTCTGTATATTGGCAGGCCACTTAGAGCCGTATGGTCCATTATTGGAGGAATCGGATACTCTGCTCTGCAAAGTGCCCCACAACGCCCCGAGCCTCAGCTCTCCACTCGGTACGGCGATAAAAATTCTTCCACAAACATCGTCTCTGAAACATCATCCAATGCTTACACAGTCATCTCACGCAAAGGGACAATCTTGTAATGGCATTAACTTTTCCCTTCCTATTTTCTCTACTCTGTCTATCCCTCTCTCCATCTTTCGCTCTCTCTCTCTCTCTCTCTCTCTCTCTCTCTCTCTCTCTCTCCCTCTCTCTCAGTGTCCTGGCAGCAGTATTGCACTTGGAGACATTTGAGCTTGGCCTCCCCCGTGGCCGTGCTCCTCAGCTCTCCCCTCTCCATTTATTACATCATAACTTCGCTGGTACCTCAAGACTGTGAGTGTGTGTGCTGATGGTAATTTTAGGGTAATCAAAAGTTTTAGCAGAGACCAAGTCAGACGACAGTTTAGAAAAATGCGGAACAGAGTTTATTTATGTAAAAAAGAAGAAGAAGGAGAAAAAATATTATATATATATATATACACTTTGATGCAAAGCATCAAGAGAGAGACAGCATACTACATGCAAAAATCCATCAGCTGCATCAGGAAATTACCTGACTAAAAGTTCCAGGTTGTCGGAAGATGACGTTGGTCATCCCAGTTGACGTGGACCGGACAGTCAGACCATAGTACCAGCGTGGTAACCTAGAGCAGATAGCCACTGAAGCAGGGGACAAACGTAGACAGAGCTAGCACAAAAAATAATAGCAAGAACATAATATTCTGCCTTATCTGTAATGATTGAAACAGCAGCAACAGAATGACATAAAAACATATCAAAGTCACAGTCAGGGAAAGTCAGTCGAGTCAGACCTAGTTCAAACATATAGACATAAAATGCATATGGTTATGAAAATAATACATTCTGATTCCAGTTCTTTCAGTGTGTGTGTGTGTGTGTGTGTGTGTGTGTGTTTGTGTTTCTGTGTAATCATTTTTAAAACTGCTGACCAACTGAAACAACAGCTCCTCTGACTACACAAGGAAGGAAATGGTTCTGATGTTCTAAGTGAAACACACACAATGTTCTAAGTCAAAACACACACAAACAAACACACAAGAAACAACACACATTCTGATGTGTGTGTGTGTGTGTGTGTGTGTGTGTGTGTGTGTGTGTGTGATTAGATCATATTGCTAAAGTGCCAAATCTTATTCTCCTCCCCTAGTCCCTGAACTGAACATTTTGAAGAAACAGTCTTTGAAGATCCACATCATTGAGTCCTACCGGGAATTCAACTCTCTAATGGTGTTCTGGGTAAGAGGGAAGAGTTTACAACTCCAGAGTTTAAAACTCCATTAAGTGAGCATATGGCAACATTTATTCGCACATACTGTAATACAGTATACATACATATAGGTATTTTCTTTTTATAGATGAGTTGAGTGTGTGTAGGTGTGTGTGTGTGTGTGTGTGTGTGTGTGTGTGTGTGTGTTCCAGTCTATGATCATGAGGTCTTCATCTCTAAGGCTCTCTCTAGCCTTATCCTGCAATCTGCTTGAAGTCCCTCTGGCCACATGTGAGTGACCAGACTCGGCACTGGAATCTTGTGGTCACGCTGTGTGTGTGTGTGTGTGTGTGTGTGTGTTAGGAGCTGTCAGTGTTGCTTCCCCACATGAGCTTCGAGTTGTGCTTCATAGGAGAGAGATTGCCCCCAGAGAGTGACGAACAGCAGTACATTCTACAGAAGAAAGTAAGACTGATACTGATACACTGATATCTTTCAAACCCCTGTTGCATTGCTGGGTAATAATCACATGTTCACACAAACATTTCTTTGATCAAGCAAGCTCATCACCACAGTCACACACACACACACACACACACACACACACACACACTCACACACACATACTGTACACACACACACACACACACACACACAAACCTAGTCTACAATAATGTGTTAATATTGTTACGTGTTTATAAGCCTAATAAGGATAATTATAACACAAAGTTCAGCTGAGCCAAGTTCCTTCACTCGGTGTATCCTCCTCAGATGGCTTCTTGGAATGCCTTTTGGATTATGTTGGATTGGATTCTTGACATTTGAATGTATCAAAAAGAGGGACAACATTCGATAAGGAGAGCAGTTAGGCATTGTACAGTCATGCATTATCACAGGAAAGTGATACATACAGTATAAAATGTTCTTACATGGTGAGAGAGTTTACATCGGAGTAGTGCATGTTCTCAGGCACTTGGTTGTGTGTGTGTGTGTGTGTGTGTGTGTGTGTGTGTGTGTGTCTGTGTGTGTGTCTGTGCCTGTGTCTAAGAGAGAGAGAGAGAATTCACATTCCACTCAGTCTTGTTGGGAACCCTTCAAAGGCTTTGGTTTCCAAAACTTTTCATTTTGTATTGACCAATCACTGAACCAAAACTGAAGGCAGAACCACAATAAGTTTTAAAGTTCAAAATGCCTACACACTGGGTGTAAATGAATGTCTATCGAAAGTATCCAGGAAGTGAAATGACGTGAAGGGTCCATGGGGCTAGGGTATTGTTGGAATGATACTAGCCTACACAGATAACATTGAGTTAGGTGCCTTGCATGAATTATGAAGCATTGAACTGGCCAGGGCTTTTTTGTGTTTATCCCCGTCTATTTATTTATTTTCTGTGTTTATCCCTGTCTATTTATCTTTTTTAAATGTATGGTTACTGTTACCATGCAATGTTTTTACATCAAATAGACTAAATAAATTCAATTCAATTCAATTCACCCTTTTGTTAAACTTGTAGGACACATAAATCCCTCCTAACATTTTCCATTTTCCTCTTATCGTCACTGTTGGAACATGTTTGTGTAAACGGGTTTGCTATTTTTTTGGTACTTTCCTACCTTTCACCCAGAACTATACAGTTACAGGTGTACAGGTGTCCTAGATGGCTGGTGGGAATAAAAACTTGTATTTATCCACCTCTCATGACTGCAAATTATCCAATGAAAAAGATACTTCAGATAGTGGTGAAAAGTTGCACAGTGTTCCTTTAAACCCGAGGCCTTGATCAGTAGGCCCCGGCTGCCGCCGAAGCCAAACAGAGACACATAGTAAACACACACATTTATCCTCAACCAGGAAGGCCAAGTGACTCTACTCAGCCCTGGCTTTTCATCAGACGAAAAGATTGACAAGAAGAGCATCCGGGTCAAAGTTTACAGACGTCTTTATCACATGCTCCAGGGTCCAAAACCTGACCTGGTGATAGGTGAGCACACATAAGAAAGAAAGGGAGAGAGATAGACAGGGTCTCTGTGTGTGTGTGTGTGTGTGTGTGTGTGTGTGTGTGTGTGTGTGTGTGTGTGTGTGTGTGTGTGTGAGAGAGAGAGAGAGAGAGAGAGAGAGAGAGAGAGAGAGAGTAAGAGAGAGATTGACAGTGCGTGTGTGTGAGAGAGAGAGAGAGAGAGAGAGAGAGAGAGAAGTAAGAGAGAGATAGACAGGGTGTGTGTGTGTGTGTGTGTGAGAGAGAGAGAGTATGCTTTGACATCTTAGTGGGACTATGCTTGTGTAAAGGTTACTGAGGCTCAGAGTGCTTTGTGTGGTGTTAAATGGGGGGAAGGAAGTGAGAGGGATCCGCCTATCATAGCAGCTCTTTGAGTTCCACAAAATGCAATTCAATATGTTCCTGTGAGAGCACTCAGGAAAAAACTGTGTGTGTGTGTGTGTGTGTGTGTGTACATTGATCTGTGTGTGTGTGTGTGTGTGTGTGTGTGTGTGTGTGTGTGTGTGTGTGTGTGTGTTTACAGGATTCAGACCAGCCATTCCACTGCATGACTTGTGGGTCAGCACCCTGCCGAGGCTACAGGTAACATACACACACACACACACACACACACACACACACACACATACACATACACACGCACACACAAACACACACACACACTCAAAAGCTTTTCACAAATTACCGGTGAAGTGTCTTGTTACACAATGATTTTGTATTCAACGTACCCACTGTGCAAGAAGTGTCTGATGTCAGGCATGTGTGTGTGATGTGTGTGTGTGTGTGTGTGTGTGTGTGTGTGTGTGTGTGTGTGTGTGTGCGCACACGCTTGCAGTCTCTCAAGGTGCCTGCATATTTCTGTGAGTTGAGCGAGCCAAGCTGTGAGGGCAGTCTGTCGGTGATGAGCTCGGCCACGGGCGGCGCCGTCTCCCCTGCCCACCTCAACCCGTTCCACTGCCCCCTCCGCATCTGTGGCGGAGATAACCTACTGCCCTGGTGAGAATCTCTCTGGCGTCCGTCCACCGCAGTCTAGTTATCTTGAGCTATTAAAGAAATGAAGATAAAACTTAAAATAGAACAACAAGATAACAACCCTCAAGCATGAATAGTGTTATTATGAAATTAGAATACACAACGGATCCCTCAAAAGCTTAATCTTTTTAGTTTATAATTGTAAAATACTCCTTTTCTCTGTCCTTATCAAGCTATCATCCTAAAATTCTTCTTGGTTTTTTTTTATATGCCCTCTAGGTACTCCAACGCGTTCATCTTTCACCTCCTGTACAAACCTGCAGCATCCTGCCCGCAGCGGCCTTCTCTGGCCAATCCCCAGCCAATGGGTGCTGCTGAGCAGCAGCAGGGAGCCAATCAGCGGGCAGGTGCGAGGCAGAGCCCGCCCCCCGTGCAGCCCAAGTTGACCCGAAAGGAAAGGAAGCAGGCAGCCCGGAACATGCCTCGCAAACGCAAATGAGAGGCGTTGCACGTGACTGTGCATACTTGTGCATGTTCTTGTATGCTGGTCTAACCACACAAATACAGGAAGACAAAAAATACACAGACTGACACACCTAAATGACATGCAACAGACAAACATATATACAAATTTGGAAGCCTACACACCCCTTATGCACAAACAGAGAGATTTTTACAGAAAAATAAATATATTCTGGGAGAACTGGTCTACATACTACAGCCAGACATCTATGTGTTTGCATCTCTTCCTCTACACAGATGAATACATTTAGTTTCAATACAATAAGGGTTAGCAGGCAATGCTGCAAACCTATTGATGAAAACTATACTCAATACACTATTTAGGGCTACTCTCTCCTGTCTAGTGTGGGTTTTAAGGACAGGATTACATTATCTTAAGCTTTAAAATATATTGGACAGCCCTGAGCCATTTACCTGATCATTTCCTCCTCATACTTATAGTATACTGTAGTACATACATACATACTAGTATACAGTATTATTAGTAGTAGTAGTATTAGTAGTAGTATTACTACTAGTATACAGTATTTGTATGTCTTTGCGCAGAAACCAATTCTGTCCATGTATTCTGTTGACTTACTTTTCCAATTAGACCAGTTAGAAGGCTGCACCCCACCCTGGCCTACTTCATTTCATATCCATCTAGTGCTTTTGGTGCTGCTGCTGCTTCTGTTGTTGTTTTAACACAGACACACAGACACAGCTTATGACGTGATATACTAAAATGTAGGGGGGTTGTTTTTGTTTTTGCCACCGAAAGGGTTTAAAGGGCTCATTAGATGTTCCTGTGAGAACACTGTATTGTTTGTGTGTGTGTGTGTGTGTGTGTGTGTGTGTGTGTGTGTGTACGGTACATGTGGCTGTGTGTACATGTGTGTATATGGTTTTACCGTAATAGTCTGAATGTTGCTTTAGGCCATTTTAAAGTGAGACGGTCATTAGTCATGACGTGAAAAACTCAAAAGCTGACCATCAAATCATATTAACAACTGGCCAGTGGAGGAGAACCTGGCGTCCCTCTTAATGGATTGCTTTTCCATGACTCAGTGCCCACCGCACAGCCACCTGTCACAAGCAGAGGGAGAGGCAGAGGGAGGACTGGAGCACCTCCAGGAAGTGGGTTATAGGGCTGGGGGATGGGTAGAGCCGCTTCTGCCTGGCAGACACTCTGTCTGTGTGTGTGTGTGTGTGTGTGTGTGTGTGTGTGTACAAATAGAGAACATTAGTATTTACCAATTTATCAAATTGTTTCTGAGATTTCAATAAAATTGGAACATTGTGTCAAAAAGGCTTGACAAGGGCTTTAATCAAGGGAGGGGGAAAAGTTCAAAGAATTTAGACAAAATGCATCATGCCCATTTTTAAATCTTACATAATAGTAGCCATGTGTAAATTACAGCTAAATTGGCTTATTGAAGCTCTGGGAATGTGGTATGTAAAAGAAGCGCAAAGTTGTGGGTTATATGGCCTTTTATGGTTTGCTATCGCTGGCTTTTTAAATAATAGCCTACCCTCTTGGATTATGGCCTTTCATATACGAGGCTTTGCATTGTTAGGAACAATAAACTGACCAGTCTTGTTAACTATTTTACTGCCAGTGTCATAACTGCAAGTTTTTCTGTATAACTATTCAAAGTAGGCTAGCCTACCCGGTTTATTGAAGTCGACTAAACTGTAACACCATTGCCAAACATCATAAAGTTAAACCCTTCATTTTTGTGTAGCTTATCATCGCTCATTAGATTATTCATTTAATACCAAAGAAGTTGACGTCTGGTTGAGGCATGCAAATAGCTGTGCTTCAACAGCCTGTAGGCAAGTGTTGCGTGTAGCATAGTGCATGCGTGCCAGAGAGAGGGAGAAATACAGTGAGCGAGTTGCGCTTTCCTGCAGTAGCCGCTGGTTGGCTACAATGTTACATAGGACAGTAGAGAGATCCTGCTTAGAAATTAGGGTTAGGCCACAGAAATAACCCTTCTCCGAGTCGTCGAAGTAGTATGAATACGTAATAATGCCAGTTGAGAACCTTATCCGAATTACAACTTCATCTGCTACCTTGTACAAGACTTCAAGGACGCGTTTTTTTCGACGACTTGCACAAATTCCCTGACATGCGAATGGGTCAACATCACACATTTATGTAAGCTATCAACTGCTCGGAGGACCGTTCACAGATGAGCTCATGGAAAAGGCGGATTATTTCGAGTGATTGAGTAGGGCTACACACGGGAGACGACGCAGTTAAAACACCGCTACGCATGTCGAACCGCTATTCGCTTTCTCCAGCCTACCTCGCGTAGGCTACCTCCTCTGAACGGCTTTACGAGAGGGGTCATAAACGTCTTCACGTGAAGAGTCGAGGACAGGCAAAGAAGATCACATTTCAAAGACAGCACGTGAAACCGGTGTTCACAATCACTTGACCGAGTGTTGTGCCCTGTGGATCACTCACTCACTGCGACAGAGACTGACGGGTTAAATACAAGGTAACACCGCTACTTCCAAGGAACCGTACTGCCACTCTCGTAGGCTATCCTAGTCGCCTAGTTGAATCTACCTCGTTCTGATGCATTCGCGAATACTAGCATGATTGAGATACGTTTTATCCTTATGATAAGGACAAGTTAACAAATGAGGCAAAGACATGCATTATGTATGAAAGGCTGTAAATAATAGAAATTAGACTAACAGTCGCGCCACGTCTCGGGGTCTAGCCGGTTCACGAGCTTGTCCCACGCGACCTAGTTTCGCCGGGAGAGTTGATGATGCGAATAAAAGATTTTGCCTGCATTGTGTAGCCTACTCTGGGACTGCATTTGGGTTACTAGACCGGCGCACTACAGGGATGCCATGTCGTTTATACAGGACCAACGGTTGAATTCGCTTTAAAGCGGAAGCATGACTGTTGATTGAGTCTTGAATAGCTTTCAAAACGAGCGCACACGTTGTGGAGAAAGAAGACAGGACACTCTTAAGCCAAAAAAAGGAAACGAAAACACAAAATGGAGATAAAGATTAACTGACTTGCTCTGTCAACCTTTTGGACTGGGCCAAAGATTTAAAGGAAAAGGAACGTCGATATCAGCAGTCAAGGTAGGCTGTTGACCTTTTCAGTGCCCAATCAACCAGAGGTTTCACTTTTCAGTGGATAACATTTTTTTATTGAATCTCAGGGACTGATTTTGGATGCATCAGGCTTTGTGTACTTGGCTACTTTTCGTGATTGGTGCTTCAGTGACCGACATGAATGCTCATTTTTTGATACCAGCCTAAAGACCAGTTACATGCTGAACTTCCTGCAATTTGGCTGTACAGAAATGGTCAGTGAATGGTCAGAATTGAACAATCCAAATCGACCAGACTGTGCTACTGTCTTATGATTTTGCCTGATGTACAGGAGTTTGGAGTCAAGCAATACAAGAAAGGGGATACAGCACCTTGAATTATTTTTTTTATTGACCTGTCACCTACTGTACATATCCATGAAACTGAATTTACATCAGCTTCAACTAATTTCACTTAAAACAAACTGACCTCAACTCATCCAAACGGGAGTCCAAATTGCAATCCACCATGTGGTCAGTGCCACTCTTGCGCCACACGGACGTGCCGCCGCGCGTCACTGAGAACTTCATCCTCTCAGGCTACCGCTTCCCGAACTACAGCCTCCGCCAGTGCTTGGCCTCAGCCTTCCGCCCCACTAATGAGACGGGCAACTTCTGGACCCACTTCCTGCCCATCTTCATTTTTTTGTTCCACTTCCAGGAAGTGTTTGGCTGGCAGGGAGCGCCCGCCCCCTCTGACCCCTTCTTCTACCCGCTATGGAACTACCTGCTGGGAGTGTCTTTCCTGCTCCTAGCCAGCAGTCTGGCACATCTGCTCAACTCCATGTCGCTGATCGTCCGCGAGATCTGCTTTTTTGTGGACTATGGCACCATCAGTGCTTACACTGTGGGCTCCTCAATGGCGTACTACTACTACATCCATCCACGAGCCGGCATCCCGCCACTTGAAGTTGTTGGTGTGCAGAACACCTCCTCATCATCATCATCCTCATCCTCACCTTCGCTGCCTGAATTCCAGACGTTCTTCGACACCTTCTACATCCCCAGCTCCTTCCTAGTGGCCATCATCTGTGTGCTTTGCTGCTGTAACACGCGCCAGCGGTGGCGCACCTACCGCTACGCCATCCGCACCCTGGTCTTCCTCCTGCCTTTCTGCGTCTCGTCCACGCCCATCTTCTACCGACTCCTCACCCCGTCGCCATACGCAGGGGCGTCCTCATCCTCGGCGGCCTCCGCCACCTCCAGCCACTATTTCTACCGCCACTGCTTCTGGCTGGTGGTGTCGGCAGTCTTTAACATCAGCAAAGTGCCCGAGCGCCTGTGCCCGGGAACCTTCGACATCTGGGGCCACAGCCACCAGTGGTTCCACTGCTGCACTTTCCTGTCCATCCTGGACGAGCTCCACATGATCAAGGCCGAGGTCCGAGCGCTCCTGCTCCACCCAAGCCTGGTGCTGCCACCTGCCGTGCCCACCCCACTGCCAGGCCCAGAGTTGCTCACCACCTACGGGGTGATGGTGCTGCTCCAGGTTTGTATCGCCAGTATCATCTCCTGGTTCAGCTGGGGTGCCTATATCATCTATGCCCCCCAGCAGAAGATGCTCAAGCAGGAATGACTACATGTACCACTGGTGGACTTCAGTTCAGTACTGTAAAGGATCTAAACACACCATTAAGACACACACACACACTCACAAACCTTCTCAAAAAATATAACTTATCTGCTTTTTTTTTTTTTTAGATACATGATGTCATTCTCATTGCACTGTTGAGTGTTTATTTTTTTATATTTACTGATACATGTTTGACTGGAGGCATAGGATTTGTTTGTCTATGTGTGTTTTTTTATTTACTTGAACCCTGCCCTATGGACTGAGAGACTGATTTTAATGGAACCAAGAGGTCATCAGGTTAGTTCCTCAGATTCCCTCAGTGGCGTGGGCTGAGACTCCTAAGGGACTTCCAGTGGGTTCTGTTGCAAGATGAAAATTCCGTCTCCCATGGGGCAGAGAGAAAATCAGGGAATGCTTTGCTGAAGGGAGACTTCCAAAGTACAACTGACAGCATTGGAATCACGCCCTATCTGCTTTCCTGCCTCTATTTTTATGCCTTGGATGTCATCTTACACTGTTATTATGTAGTAGCCTACCACTATACACTCTCTCTCTCTCTCTCTCTCTCTCTCTCTCTCTCTCTCTCTCTCTGTCAATTCTCTCCCTGTCTCTTGTCCACTCATGCTCTCTCATGTCTCATTTCCTTTGTTTTTCCCATGAGCCCTTTAAAGAGGAAGTCGGAGAATTACAAACAGGATAAAAAATGGCCGAGGTTTCAGGTTACTGTGACCAGGCTAAGACAAAGTTCTTGTGTGGTAATGCACTTTAGCTTCTGAGGCGTTGTTCCCCAACTAGTCGTTCCATCTTTAAGATCCATGATGTGATGATGAACATGTCCGCACACATAAATGATTCACACGAAATGGTCTGGGGAGCTGTAATGTTTTTTTTTTTTTGTAGTAAAGCAATGTTGTCACCTTATAGAATATCAATTGATATTGAACGTAATCTATGCATGTCTTACTATGAATCTGTAGGTGTTTGATTGAAGAGTAGAAACTAAGAAAGGTGCCTTTAAGGACATAAAGGTCAGTTTAGGTAATGAGAAGGGAGTCATTCTCTCTTAGCTTGGGAGGCAGGGACACAAAGGAGACATTTTCGAACAGAAATGGCCTTCTGTGCCCTGAGTATCATTGATGGTTTCTGCATTTTCCTCAGTAATATTTAAGCCATACTTAGAAATTAGCAAACATATCGTTAGGCTATAACTTATTTTATTACTCAATGTGTTCTTTGTTCTTATTATTACTAGGTAATATGAGCAATATAACCCTGATATGCTAATCAGGGTTTATAATCAGTTTAGCTTGCACTCACTCAAGGCACTGGATGCTTACAGGAAGTTGTGGCGATGGCGTCTGGGGAAAATCCTGTGGGTATCATTCTGGCTGCCCAGAGGCATCATGGGATTGAAACAGACAAAGCACTAAACCACTTCCTGTGAGCGTGTTGTGGTGGTGGTGATAGGGTTGGGTGGGTGGGAATGTGGGGGGGACTAACTGAAGTCCTTTTCTTTGGAAAGGCTGCTTTTAGAAATGGACTGAGGAGAGAGTGGTAACACTGTGAAGTAAGCCTGCTGTACTCTAGTCTCCAAGGGTTTGTTCCACACACAACATTGGCTGAATTCCAGTGTCACTCCTATGCCCTAATGCCCCTATGCCCAGCTCTTTGATCGGCTGATTTATGCCAGTTAGGTCTTTTAAGCCTTTAGGGCATAGGGTTAATTAAGTGAAACATTGGGATACCGCTATATTTCCAACCAACCCCCAGACATGTTGTCTCTGCTACCTTGCATGCCAGCCTGTTGATTAAAAAAAGGTTGTTGAGTTTACTCAACAAAGTCCTCTAGTGAGCTCAACATGCATTTCTTCCAGCAAGTGAGCTCTTGGGTAACTTGCAGTGTATGTGAGATACATACTAATTGAGGGGCGGTGAAGTAGCAGAGAGAAGTGGAACATGACCCAGGTCGTTTTTTTGTCTTTCTTGACTTAACAGAGTCTGTGCCATGTCTTTCATTGAAAAAAAGACTGAGCTGCTTGGCTGAGAACTTTCAAAACGTCTGGCCCTAAGTGAGAAGGCTGTCACCATGAAGTAACATCCGCTGGGTTTTTTTCTTTGAGGGGTTTTATTTGATCATTTTAAACTTATTAGCTTGTCCTTTCGTTAGCTTAACATGTCTTTTGTGTTTTGACTAAAATCCCTGCAATTACATACAGTAGGCCTATGTAGGCTACTAATTTGGACTGTTTAGTTTTACAACTTCTGTTAAACTATTAGCAGCAGGTTCAGGGCCACTTCTTGTTCAGACTGGACCAAGGAATTCCAGAGCACACAGTAGCTCACCTTTTATGGAGGGAGAAAAAAACAATATACATTGACCCCAAAAAGGTACTTTGTGCTCTTGTCCTTCCTGGATGTAGCGTGAACAAGAAGAAGAAGGCCAAGGACCTGCCACTGATCCCTGCACCCTAAGGAGCTTTAGGGCCCCATTGAGTGAACAACCTTTTCTCACTGCTGTTTATGAAAACACAAATTATTATGTGATGATAATAACAACTTATTATGTGATGGATGTGTTCACCAATCTTCCTCCTGATCATGAGCTCTTCCTGTCCTTGGGATTCCACGAAAGGACAGAAAGTGGATGATGTTTTCAAAATCATTGATTAATTGTGAATTAATCAGAATCTGAATTATGATCACAACATTGAACAAAATAATGGAAATTTTTTCCAATTTTCCACTTTCCATTTGCCATAATCTAGCAGTTCTGGTGTTGGATGTTTCACAGTCCATGTCCTCAAAATATAAAGCATAAAACATATCCTACATTTGCTACAATGTGTTGCAGTTGGTCCAGAGTATTGACCTCTGTAGGACTATGCACTGTTGGTTTGGAAATCTCAGCCACAGCTCAATAGGTTTTGCACAGGGGCACAGACCTGTTGGTCTTTATTACAACCAACTACGGGTGTTTCATGTGAGCAAAAGACAACAGCTATCCATTTTAGTGTGATTGCTTCGCTTCTCTGAAACCTGTCGGTTGTGTTGGACTGTTTGTGCGCAGAGTATGTTTAAATCGAAACCTGTCTGTTGTGTGGGACTTGTGTGCAAAGTATGTTTTAGATTGTAGTTTATAGATGTACTGTAAGTCTCTCTGTGTTACGCTCACTGTGTAAGCCCACATGTCTAGGCTATTACTTGATTTATTTTATGTACTTTCCCTGTCACTTCTTTGACAGCTTTGACGTCCACACCATTTCAGTTGTACTCACTTTAACCAGCTTCAGGATTAGCAAGAAACAATGCAAGGGTTATTTTTGCGACGCTGCTTCAAAAATGTTCCAGAGGAGCATATTTTTAGAATTGTCACATCAACTGTATGATTTGTTCCCTTTTTATATTCATATTTAGAAGCAAGTGATCCCTTTGAACCTAGTGGAATGATCATCATAGCCTAAACAGACAGGCATTAACAAACTTGGAAAGCCTTAACAAAATTAGAACATACACTGCATTAGAAACAATCAACAAATAATGTTACTTCTTTCCCCCAATTTTTATTTTTCAGTCTAATTTTGATTATGTTTCAATCAATATAGATGTGTACTTGTGCTCTGTTGTCAAAGGTTACTTTGGTGGCAAGGATGATCTTCCAAGAGTAGGGCCCAGAGATGAATTATCATGTGGAGCCTTTGTTTGAACTATAGGAAATAAGGTAGATATTACTGAGAGGCTAATTGTGACCATTTTGATTCTATTTTGTTAATAACAATTTATAGATTGATAATAAATATTTCAATGATGACACTCTAATCTATTTCAGTGTTTCTCATATTTCACAAAGTGAGGGGTGGGGGAAGTTTATAATTGCATGATAACTTAAAGGAGAAGTCTGGTAGGCTATGATAAGGACCGCAAGTATATTGTCACATCATAAGAAGTTTGAACGTTTGCTGGGGAGCAGAATGTTGATACGTTTGTACAGGCTATAGAAGACTGCTTGCCAGTTGTAGCTACCGGGTGCATATACGGCCTGTACGAACGTATCAACATTCCCCGGCAAATGTTTGAACTTTTTATGATGTTGCAATATTATCCTTATCACACCTAGCCTGACATAGCCCGACCATAATACTGCTGTTCATCCGTATTCATGGTCTGGAGGTTCTTTAACCTGGCGTGATTATACTGCGGGGGGGAGGGCATTCACTTTTGGTTTGAAACAATTGGACAGCTCGTCTAATCAGCGTCGCTTATTGGCCGGTAGACTCTCTACCGATATAAACACGCCCAAGAGGACCGTTCCCAGACCATGGATACGTATGAACATTCGTATTATGGGCGGGCTATGTCAGGCTATATCACACCGGACCTATCCTTTAAAGAGGTCTGTTGACAGTCTGTGAGTTGCCAGAGTGGTTGGTTTAAATGTGCCTCATTTGGAATTATTCAAATGTTCACAAATGTGCCCTATACTTCAGATGGGATTTCTTCAACACTTTGCATTGCTTGTGTGCATACATGCTTTTCCTAAACATGCTGATGTTTATGGGTACATACAACACTGTGTGCGTGTGTGTGTGTGTGTGTGTGTGTGTGTGTGTGTGTGTGTGTGTGTGTGTGTGTGTGTGTGTGCACGCATGCACGCACATGTGCATGACTGCTTTCAACACCAAATGTCAGTGTTTACTCCTAAAAGGTTACCTCAGTTGCATGAGACCTTCTGTCCCTCTCTGTGTGAACCCTCCCACATGGAGTGTGTGTGTGTGTGTGTGTGTGTGTGTGTGTGTGTGTGTGTGTGTGTGTGTGTGTGTGTGAGAGAGAGAGATTGTGTTGTGCAGTAGTCCGTCCCAGTGTGACCCCCCCCCCCCCCATTCCTCATTTATTTAAATGATCCCTAATTTTGAGCTATGCTTAAAACAGCACATTTGATGCATGCTGTGCACAACTCTCTGCCCTTAGCTTTCTCTCTGTCTGCCTGTCTGTTTCTCTGTCTGTCCTTTGTGTTTACCATCTATTATCTATTTATTTATCTAGCATCCCATCCCTCCATTTTGTTCAAACAGTAGGGAAGCCAAGTCACATACAAACACACAAGATGAAAGTTTGGACAAAAGCTTTTGCTTGCACAACAGCAGCCCTAGAGGAGACTGCATGGGCGGACAAATGGAGACGGGTATTAAGAATGAATGAGAGAGGGGAGAAAAGGAGTGGTGTACTGTTTCTCTCCCTCTCTTTTCAATTTGGCTGCCTGCCCAATCGCCCTTTGTCCTACCCACCTTAAGCTCTGGCCATTTCTCTTGTGCTGTGTGTCTGTGTGTGTGTGTGTGTGTGTGTGTGTGTGTGTGTGTGTGTTGTTGGGTGACTAGGTGTGACATGAATAATTGGAAAATTCATTGTGATGACGTGGACATGAGAACTGGACATACACAATACCTTACATCACAGGCATATGCATGTGTATTTTGAATTCTTGCTCATTATCATATGAAAATTTGTACCTTCTATGTTGTTTTTCTTTTTGGAAATATCACATGACTCAAAACAAGGTAGACCCCTAATGCCTATGCATACATCAATAGTGACCTTATAGTAAGTCACACAG
>JAODXP020000028.1:7653441-7658441 GCA_027497455.2 Sardinella longiceps
GACGTACCACAGTACTACAGTATTGCCCCCTGATGCACTTGTACTGGGTGTGTGTGTCTGTCTGGTGGGGTCTGTCAAGAATACATCAAAGCCTTGTTCCTGTGATTCCGTTGTCCGCAGCAAGTGCAGAGAAAGAGGGAGAGAAAAAGGCTTGGTGGTTGACGAACAGCTCCCACATAGTCACAGAAACAGTGTCCATGACAACTAACTAAGTGTGGTGGCTCCCAAAATAGCCAGAAAAAAAGAAATACAAGAAAAGAGGGATAGAGAGAACTAGCTGAGGAGGGCAAAAAGAGTCAGATACTGTGTGAGATTGTGTCGCAGAAGGATGAAGAGAGTGAGAGAAAGTATGTGTGAGGGTGACAAAAAGAGAGAGAGAGAGAGTGAGAGAGGGTGAATGTGAGAGAAAGGTGACTCACCAAAGTGACTTGGGCAGAATTCGGACTGCATGGTGCCTGACCTCTTGCATACCGGTGAACATGAGGGATTTGCTGCTACAGTTGTGTAAGATAAAATAAGACGAATATGAGTGCAATACAATTAGCACACATAGGGACACACACACACTTGAATCATATGAGCATAGACCATAGAAACATACAGGTTCAGTGTGCACTCTTTCATACACACCCACACACCCCAAAACACCTAGGATGTAGTTGCATGTGTGAAAAAACACCAAATCCTGTAAAACCACACACTAAGGTGATGCACACACACACACACACACACACACACACACACACACACACACACACACACACACACACAACCGCAATTGTACTGAACAGCAATTTCCTCAGTTATGCAATCACTTTGTTTTTCGACTCACGTTTCTTGGGTGCCCTCACTGCTGGTTTGCTTGTGGGTTTGACGGCAGGTTTCGCTGTCGTTGTTTTTGGAGTGGGCTTCACTTTGGGCTTGGGAGTGGGCCTAGGAGGCTTGACCACAAGCTTAGTTCCAGGCTTTCTAGTGGGCTTGATGGGTCTGGTTCCTGGTTTAGGAGTGGATTTAGGTGCTTTGGTTGGTTTGGTTGGACCGGGTTTTGCAGCGGGTTTGGGCGTTGGCCGTGTTTTGGGCTTCGGAGTAGGTTTGGGTTTGGCGGCTGGTTTTGGTTTAGGTGTCGCTTTAGGCTTAGGCGAAGGCTTTGGTTTAGGCGACGGCTTCGGTTTAGGCGTTGGCTTCGGTTTAGGTGTGGGCTTCACACGTGGCTTAGGTGACGGCCGGACCGGTTTGGGTTTGGGAGTGGGTCGGGTTCTGGGCTTTGCCGTGGGCCGGCGAGGTATGGGCCTCACCGGTCTGATGGGTCTGATGGGTTGTGCCGGAGTGGGTTTGGGTTTTGGGGCAGGTCTGGCTGTGGGCCGGGCCGGCTTTGGGGGGCGAGGGCTGGGTAGGACGTGGACTGGGCCTGACTCCACACGGGGGCCTGGGGCGTAGTCGATGTCCCTGGTGGGCGGTCGGGAACCTCGGGGGATGCTGTTGTAGTGGGCCATGAAGCCAGCTTTGGTCACACTCAGGTCAGACACAAACTGCACCAACAGCTCATTGCCATTGGTCACCACAGTTCTGCAGTCACAGAGAGAGAGAGAGAGAGAGAGAGAGAGAGAGAGAGAGAGAGACAGAGAGAGAAAGAGAAAGAAGAGAAAGAAGAGAAAGTATGTGTGTGTGTATGTATGTGTGTGTGTGAGAGAGCGGATAATGTGTGCGTGTGTGTGGGTGTGTGTTCGTATGTGTGTATGTGTGTGTGGCAGACAGACAGACAGAGAGGAATAGAGAAGCATGTGTGTTTAATGGCTTGGTGTATTTGCAGTACAGTATACACACAATTTAGATGCAGAGATATGGAGCTGGATTATTTAAATGTAAATGTAAATTGAAATGCAGTCACTGCTGTATGTAAATATGGTTGCATGCACAAAAGGCAAAACCTTCAAGGGTTTTTTAGGCTGTTTTTCACATCAAAATGCATCAAAATCATGCATTGCGTTTGATCATAACAACAATATCAGACATCAAGTATTTGGAAGTGTGTGTGTGTGTGTGTGAAACTCACTGAGGTACTGTATCCCCACAGAACTTCCCTATTCGCCGAGAGTCATCTGTCTCCCCGCCGTTAAAAAGTGCCACATAGTCGTACCGGCAGTACATATCCGGCTCCAGATCCAGCTTTTCAAATTTCACTTCAATCACCTGGGAGGGAGAAATCATGGATGTCAGCAGATGGAAAAGCAATAAACACACACACACACACACACACACACACACACACACACACACACACACACACACACACACACACACACACACACACACACACACACATCCACATTCACACACACACGCAGACACACACACACACAAACATTCACATTCACACACACACACGCAGACACACACACACACACACACACACACACACACACACACACACACACACACACACACACACACACACACACACACACACACACACACACAGGCACATGTAATGCCCACACTATCCAAACAAATCCCTCTCTGGCTCCTTAACTCCTCCTTTTCCTCTTACCCAACCCTGTGTGTACACATGCCCACCTCTTTAAATGGGGTCTTTCACTCATGCTTCGTCATAGGATTGTGGTCAGGTGGAGTGGACACGCGCACACACAAAACACACACACACACACACACACACACACACACACACACACACACACACACACACACACACACACACCACACACACACTTACACAAACAAAAAACACATGTACAGTACATACACACCCCATCCTCCGTCATACAGCTAGAATCTAAAAGCTTACATAATGCACAGAGGTCATGACTGACATTTTGTAGAACTAATCTAACCTCATTACAAGGAGACCCCAGTTGACATTTCAGGGACAAAAGGCCCTATTTAAAGCTGTTGTGACCATGAACAATCATGCTGCAAATGGATGTCCGTTTTTTCCCCCAACCTTAAGTCGCATCTCTGAGAGAAGTGAAAGAGAGAGAGAGAGAGAGAGAGAGAGAGAGAGAGAGAGAGAGAGAGAGAGAGAGAGAGAGAGATTGCACAGCTTGGTGAGCATGAAATGTGTGAAAAGTCAGGCAAAAAAGCCCCCTCACCATGTTGGTTTCCACGGAGATGTGCCACGAGCAACTGATGCCTGCTGGGTAATCAGACTCGGGCCAGTTTGGCGTCTTCACAGACCCCGAGGTCTTGGTGAGGCGGCCCCCGCAGAACTGGTTCTCTGGGCGAGAGGGAGGCATGGTGGACACACATGATGGTCGTTATTGTCAAAGCTGGCTATCCGTTTAGCAGACATAAAGGAGAAATCGGTTGCGAATCCATTCATTCATTCATTCATTCATTCATTCATTCAGACAGCACTTGATGATTTCAAACAACAGGGCTATGGATTAAATCACACAGCATTTCACTTTTAATGCTTAAAGTTGACAGAAAGGTGTTATAGTGTCCAGGGGTTTATGGTTCAGGTAACACTGGATCCAACCATTCTTCACATAGGGTATAATTCTCCCAGGTGCTTAAGTCCAAAAAAAGTGCTTAGTGTAGGTTGAAATGCATGGTGCTACACTTTTTTTGACTTAAGCACCTGGGAGAATACCGAGTGCAGAGTCATGAATGAGTGAATGAATGTGAACTTCCCCTTTAAGCTCCTGGGAGAATACCGACAGTAGTGGTGAGTCATGAATAAGTGAATGAATGATGGATGGAGAGAAGGGATATTTTGAGAGTTTTTGCGTTTACCGTCCACATGTGGTTTTCCTCCGCTGAAGTAGGCCAGGAAGCCTCTGCCTCCAGTGCCTCCATCTGACACCATCTCAATCATCATGAGGTTGGAGGTGGAGATGATGGCGCCTGGCCGGAACGTTCCGCAGAAACGGCCCAGCTTCTGCGTCGTGTACGTGTGCCCGTTGTACACGTCCACGTAGTCATAGCGACAAGTGGGGTCGGCTTCAAGGTCGAAAATACGGAACTGGAGCATCACCACGTGACCCTCTGGCACCTGAAAGTTTTTGACTTGGACTAAGTACCAGGATCAACAATAGCATCAATGTTGCAAAAATTGTAACATCTATGCAATATTACTATGGTTTATAAAATTTGCAAACTCCTGGCAATGTTGTGGGGGACTTTTGTGGCAAAGTCGCCAAAAGTTTATTAGAAGTTCATTACAAGTTTACTATTACTGGCAAATTGTTTTGGCAAATCAATGCCAACTCAATGCCAATGTCATTGTTGCCAGATCATTGCCGCAACTTTGCCACTAGTGGCTGACTTGGCAAACTTCTGGCAACCTGGGGTCTAACTAAGTTAGCAACTTGCTTTTGGGAAACAGACTCCTGCTCTGGCAAACAGCACAGTTTGTAGCGAATGAACTGCTAATGTACTGCAAAGCGGATGCCTCTGACTGTGACTAACTACATGTCTTAGATTTTTGTGTCACTAATGATACAAACGCAGTGCCACTGGCACCCTGGTGAGGCCTCACAACTGAATGTTTTTTTTTTTGTTTGTTTTTTTTTAGACAATATGCTACATTTGTCACATTCCTTCTACACTTTGTAAAATAAAAATACGACGATGACAGCCTCTCCTGCCAAGCAACTGCCTTGTACTCACTCTGTTGTGCATTTCTGGATCGAGAGCTTTGAGACAGCAGCAGTTGTTGTTCAATTCCTGTAAGCTAATTATTCACTTTGTCAGAAGCCTCTCATTACAAAGAGGTTATTGGCTTTGTGCTGCTTGCCTAGTGCTAGGCTTGTCTTGTTGTTTACACATGTTCTACTGTGAGTAACTGTATAAGGGCAGATGGCTAGATTTTCAAAACCCACTGATATTAGCATTGCTTATTCAAATGGGAATGAGATTTGATGACAAGTGTCTAGATTGAGTCAACAGTAACAGACACACACACGCGCACACACACACACACACACACACACACACATCCTCTTGTACTGCACATTGCAAACGGTAATTGCAAATAAGAC
>JAODXP020000028.1:7663441-7725419 GCA_027497455.2 Sardinella longiceps
GTGCATGTCTGTGTACAAAAAGTGCAATTGACATATGGCTGTGTGTGACTGTGTGGGTGGAAGTGTGTAAGAATAAGCATGTGAATCTGTTGAAAACACGTGTGCCTGTTTAAGCAAGACCTTGCTCTGTGTCTGCATGTGTACGTGTTATTCCTGTGTGTCTGTGGAGAAAAACAACATGGCCGTGTCACAGTTCTTTTTTGAGCCCCAGTGGTGGACATTCTGGTGGCCTCCTAGGGTAGCCTGTGGTTTGAGTATAAAGAAAAAAACGGCACTCAATTCTTTCCTCCCTCTCTAAAAATAAGACTGAATCTGTACCATGTGATCAGGCCAAACACGCCGTTGATGCTACATTTCAAGTCAACATTCGACCAGAGAAAGAATAGAGACTGACTCAAGAAACTTGTAAAGTTTCATCTTTTTATTATTATTATTTTTTCCATATAAAGAAATTCACAAAAAAAAATATACAAACAGTTTAGAACCACTGAAGCAGAGCATCACATCACCCTGAAAGAACAGGAAGTCAAAGAAAGATGACAACCAAGACAACAAGTTGAAGCAGCCAATGTAAGCTTGAGACATTTAAAAAGATGACCACAGAGAGAGAGAGAACAGAAAGGTGGAAAAAGAATAGTGAGAAAAATAAAGAAAGTGATAGAACAGAAAGGTGGAGAAAAGTAAGAGAGAGAGAGAGAGAGAGAGAGAGAGAGAGAGAGAGAGAGAGAGAGAGAGAGAGAGAGAGACATTACTCCTCTTGGTTGTTTTGGCCATGTTGCCAAGGTCCGACTCTTTTCACCCTGTCTCCATTTGTAGTCTCTAGGTCCTCAGGGCCCCAACCACTGAGTCCAGTCACATCCGTCCACGTCGGTTGGGAAAGTTTGGCCCAGGCTGTACAAGACACTGACCAATGGCAGTGTCCCCAATGGCAGTCTGTCCAATCAGGAGCCGATGACCCCCTACAACAGGCCACTGCATAGGTGGTTTCCATAGAAGCCGTTGCCTTGATACGTCTTAAAGAGTCTACGAGGAGTCTTGGAATGCCCATCCAATCGGTCTCCGCTTGTGCGTCTGTTAATATATATCAGTGTGAAATGTGAACAGGAATGGGTGCCTGGCTAAAGGTCTTCTAGTAATCAAAATACTTTGTTTACAAACTAACACCCGCCTGTTGTCTTGGTGATACAATGAGCTTTCTTCAATGGTACCCTTGTGTTGTGTAATGTGTTCTGTGTGTGTCTGAACAATCCATGTGTAGATTTCATAAACACTTGTTTAAACACAACGCAAGGACATTTCTGTACAATGACAAAGTATATAAAAAATAAAATGTACTGGTCATAAGACAAAGTAAACCTGCTTGTTTTAGGGTTTTGTTTCTGGAGTACTGTAGGTTTTGGTCATAGATAAACTGCTTTCACAGACATTTGTTTATACAAAAATAAGTGTTTTTAAAAGTTTGTGGAGACTGAATTTTGACAAAAAAAAGCCAAAGAACACTCGCACTTCCCCCTTGGCAGCATTCCACAGAAGAACACACAGGAGTTCTCAGCCGGAGAATCCCCCTCTTTTCTCTGCCAAGTAAAATTACCCAGAATGAATTAACTTGCTGGATTGAACCAAATCAGTCCATGTTGGGGGTGGGAAGGGGTGCACCATAACTGTCTACAACACAATACAGTGGCCATTTCACCTTTCTTATAAAAAGAAAACAACATTCATTTGCTTATGTTTAGCGTCTTCTCTCACATCTGATTGCACTTCCAAGCAAAACTGCTTTAAGAGAAAATATATATATATATATATTTATATATTACAACAGGCAACGTTAGAAGCCTGTACCGTACACAATGACACACAATAACATCCCATAATTGAAGTCTTGCCAGCATCAGAGCCTTATGAGTCTGTCAGTAAGGAAAAACTTCGTTGGGAGAGGCATCCCTGGTCTTGATAAACAATGAGCAAAAGTGCAGTGAATATCTTTAGACCCCACCCCCCTGCATGGAACCGTCCAAAAAAAGGCGCTCTTTTTTTGTTTGTTTGTTTTCTTTTCTTTTTTTTTTACGTGTGAAGTCAGTGGGTCATCTCTGTGACATTCCCCAGCTCTGCTTGTGATGAGGTCATTTCCTGTTCCTCAGAGGCCATTTCCTGGTCTTTGGCCAGTGTTATGTCCGTCTCTGTGGCCTCTACCACCAACACCTCTTCCTCCTCTTCTTCCTCTTCTCCACGTTTCCTTCTCAGCTCTCCTCCTCCTCCTCCTCCATCCTTTCTTCCCTCCACCCTCTCCGGCTGCACTGTGTCCACCTCCCCCTCGCCCCCTTCCTCCATGGCGGTGTCGGCCTGGGCCAGTTTCTCGGCGGCGGAGGGGGTGCCCTCCTCGGTGGTGGCGAGGACGCTGCAGAGCTCCATGTCGTGGATCTCCACGTCAAAGGGAGGAGCAGGGGGAATGGAGGTGGGAGACTTGCACCCTTGGCATGCCTGGACCAGAAAACAAAACAAAAACAAAACAAAACAAAAAAATTATAGTGGGGCACAAATGACAGAATACTGGAGGGTGAACCCCTTGTTTTGAACTATATTGATATTGATATATGATAATGATACATTACTTTGTAGCGTATTTTAAAACTGTAAAATATAACCGAAAGAACGCTCCAGTGTATTTCAGGTTACATATGTAAAACCTCTGTTTAATTAGTTGGTGAAAGGGCCTGTTGGAGTGTTGAAGTGTTTTGCATGTAATTGTTGGAGTGATGTGTCAATAATACAATAAAAGTAGAAAAACCTTGGCTAAAATATGTAAATAACACAATATAAGTAGAAAAACCTTGGCTAAAATATGTATAGGGTTGTCTCGTAGTAGAAGGACTAAGATAGTGGTTCAAACGTTAGTTACTTTAGTTAGGGGAATTAGTTATGGAATTCTTGGGTGAACACTGGTATATGAGAGGTTTGTGGGGGTGTGGGGGTGTGGAGGAGGGTACTGAGGTACTGACCGATATGTTAATGGCGCGGGGCAGGCGTCCTGTGCGGATCCAGGGGTGAACCTGGCTCAGCTCTCGCTTCTGCTCCTCGGTGAAGCGCGGCTGATGCTTCTGCAGCGCCCTCAGAGCCATGCGGTCCTCACGCAGCACCGTCTCACGGTCTCTGTAGCACACACACACACATACACACACACACACAGACATGAGACTTCAAAATTGCTAAACTGATTTTATGTGGAAATAAATATAAACCTGGATTTCCAATGGACTCTTTGCTATTCCAGCATTTTTTTTTAAACAGAACACATGGTTTGTGTAGCCAAGTATTTCATGTATTGATTTAATAGCTTTTTATTCTTGATTGGACTCTGGCTGCAGGGACACACGAGACCCACCTGATGGGCAGCTGGTAGGTCATCATGACCTTGTCGTCGGTGTTGGCCATGAGGAGCCAGATGGGGTCCTGGAGCACACACTTGATGAACTGGGCCTCGCCATCTCCCCCTGCTGGCTGCTTGCGGGAGTGGTCGTTCTCTGACGAGTCGATGCTGCCAAAGTACTTGCTGGTGTGACTGCTCTGGCTACTCCCTGTGAGGGGGGGAAAGGAGGAAGGAAGGGAGGGAGGGTGTGTGTGTGTGTGGGGGAGAGGAAGGGGAAGGGGGGGGGAGAAAAACACATAGAGAGGAGACAGTCAGAGGTGACTTGTAACACATAGAGAGCAGAAAGGAAGCTAATGGATACTTAATGGAGGGGCTAATTAAGGAGCATCTGAGTCAGGCGTCTGTAAATAAGCCCATGTACGCAAGACGGAGTTGGGATTAACCTGCACCTGGAGTCTATTTATGGCTACCACGCTCCACAGGTGGAATGAAATACTGTGAGGAAAAGCGAGACCAGCGAATGACCATGTTTTTTCTTCTAGCGGTGCAACATTGAAATATGTGTATTTCAGGAAGGTTTGAGTGATTAGGAACCGTTGAAATCTTGGTGTGAAATGTACTGAAGTAGAGAAAATGATCCGTTTTATACATTTTTTTCATAGCTACCTCAAGACAAGTTCACTAGGTGTGGTTTGTGTGTTTGTGTGGTTTGTTGCAGTGTAATTCTGTGTGTTTCCCTAAAGCATAGTTGCTAACTAAGTTAGCTACTATGTTGGTTGCAGTGCAATTTCCATTATCAACTGATTTGTTCCATTATCAGTTTGGCCTAGCTGTTAAAGTGCACTTTATAATTGTATATCTGATGTATGTGGGTGTGAGAAAAAAAGAAAAAGATCAATTCGTTAGCCTTAAAGGAAGGGAGGGGAAGCTTTCAGTCCAAGGCAAGCAGGAAGTTTAAGGGGTAGACTCACTGGTTCCACTGCCTGATGAGCTGCAGCCGTTTGAGCCTGAGCCCGAAGACCCAGAGCCGGACCCAGAGGAGCCGGTGCCTGAGGACCCCGAGCCTGAGGCGGCCGAACCGGTGCCTGACCGGGAATCCTCCTGCAGCAGAAGGTCCAGGAACTCACTGGAAGTGGACATGGCGTCCTGGTTGGACTCGTTGGCCTCACCCTGTGGACAACGGAATTGTAATATGAAAAAATGTCCATTGATTTTGCCAAAACTGCAAACCAAAATGAAAAGTATCATGCAAATCTGCATAGTGTGCAATACAGACATGTATCCTGAAATTTGCAATACTTGCAACTCTTTTCTTCTACCTCTCAAGTCTCATGACATCATGATCACCATTACATCATATCAATTCTGATTTATTAGCAATGCTTACCAAATAGCAGATGAAACACCGAAACGATTAATAACCTACACACTTCTGTTTTTAAAATTTGCCTAAACCATTGTACTGTGCTTCCTATTAATATCCAATAATGAGTTGTAATACAGCAGGGGTTTGGGGACCCAACATGGCACAGGCACTCACATTGTCATTCTCCTTGGCATCCTCAGCCCCTCCTCTCTGAATGGTCATGCCCTGACCACTAGCCCCTCCTCCTTGGCCTCCTGTGGGCGTGGCCAGTTGAGCGCTGGTCCCGTCTATCCGGCTGCTATTGGGTGGCTCTTCCAGCTGCAGCAGGTTGAGGGGGGAGGAGCAGCGGCTGGAGGGGAGGAGCATTGACTCGTCCCCGCCCTCTCTGTCCCCTCCCGCCTCCTTCTGGCTGCTAGAGAGCGGCGTGCTGCAGCGGGACTGAGTTCGTGGGACATGGGTGAGGTTGGGCGTGGGGATCTGCGTTTGCGGGACGTTGGGTGGCAGGGACGCCATGTTAGCGCCGCCCGCCGTTGTGAACGGCGGCACGAAGGCCGAGTTGGGGTTGTAAAACGGGACGGCGCCAGGAGTGACGGCGGTGGCGGTGGCCGGTTGGGCGAGGGGAGTGTTCATCTGCGGGAACATGTAATTGGGCAGCACCAGCGCCATCATGGGCGGAACCATCTGCGGCGCCATGGGGACGTTCTGTAGGGGGAACCGTAGGCCTGAGGACGGGTCGGCCAGCGGTGGGTACAGCGGGTAGAGGGGCAGCATGCCCGGCGGGTAGGGCACCGACGGCAGGCTGGCTTGGGAGCCCACAGACGTGGGCCAGGAGGAGGAGGTGGTGGGCGGGCCCAGGGGGAACGTGGCGGGAGGCGGGCCCGTCATGTTGGGCACGGGCGTAGCTGGAGCGCCTCGCATGGCGGACCCAGGGCTGGGCCGATCGATTGTCTCTTGGTGCTTCAGACGCTTGCCACCTCGCCCCCGACGACGGCCACTGCTGCCCGCAGCTGGGTAGTCACGGGAACAGCGCACCCCTGGAGAAGAGACATAACATAATATGATTAAAACAAAAGAAAATAAAAGGATATAAAAAAGTTAATAAATAAAAACAAGCAAACAAGCAAGAATCTGATTCCTTTTTTTCCTGCAATGTGATGACAAAATACAATGATAACAATATCATACTACTACCATATAGAGTACCATACTAATCTTATGCTGCTGCCATCTGCGTTGTGTACTATGTTGTGTTGTGTACTACTAGTCTTATGAAATGCCGTTTTCTACAGTCTATTCATGAGAGACAGAGACTTTCACAATGTCTCCTTTCTCTATTTGGACTGGAAATGGTATGAGATACCAACACACAATCACTTTTCAGCCAATGAAAGAGGCTGCACCAACAGCTGGATAATAGGGAAGATGGATTCAAACAGTGGTAGTTGTAAGTGTAGGGAGTCGGTGGACAAATGGCTTCATTTCAAGATCGCCATCAGCAAAGAGAGCAAACAAAACAAACGAGAAAAAGCAAACCTTTCGATTAATTCAAGGCTCAGCTTCTTTTCAGCTGTCCACGTGACTACCATTCAAAGGCTTGAAGTCGTCATTATCTTGCCTAACACAATCTATCAGTGTCTTTTGTGTGTGTGTGTGTGTGTTTGGATGTGTGATATGAGTGTGTGTGATATAAGTGTGTGTATGTGATATAAGTGTGTGTATGTCTTTTGTGTGTGTGTGTGTGTGTTTGGATGTGTGATATGAGTGTGTGTGATATAAGTGTGTGTATGTGATATAAGTGTGTGTATGTGTGCGTGTGTGTGATATAAGTGTGTATGTGTGTGTGTGTGTGTGTGTGATATAAGTATGTGTATGTGTCTGTATGTGTGTGTGTGTGTGGTTTTCTTGCAAAGTGTAATTTCTTCTCCCACGTACATTATGTAACCCAATAACCACAGAGAGAGTGGAGGGGAGGCGCTGCCTATGTTTAGAGTATCAGGAAGTGGAGAGAGAGGACAGAGTCACTAGGGAACAATAGGGGGTCTGTGTGTTGTTTTAGTGCCACTAACGCAAAGAGGAGCCTCTAATTAATGACATGTGTTCAATTTTGGGGCGATTAGAACATTTTTGAGAGAGAATAGAGAGAGAGAGAGAGATTCATCTCACATTATGAAATGAGCTGATAAAAATGTGACAAGGTTGAGACATGGCCTCAATCAGGAGTTAAATCATCAGATAACAGGAAAGCGTGCGCGCACACAAACACACTAACCACCAGCTTCCTATCCCCCTGGTAAGAATGACCACACACACACACACACACACACACACACACACACACACACACACACACACACACACACACACGCACGTACACAGAGCATCTGTGATCCTGAGACAAGCTGTGCAGTTGAGATTGATCTACTCCACTCTGAGCTACTTGTCCACATAAGTGGTGCTAAGACACAGACAATTGCCACTATTAAGGCGGCACGTGGATAAGACATGCATGATGATACTTGTGGAGCTCAGAGAGGAGGAACCGTATCTATAGAAACAGAGTGTGCGTGCGTGTGTGCGTGTGTGTGTGTGTGTGTGTGTTCAACATGTCATACACAAATTTAGCTTAAATTGAGCTTAATATCCAGACCACTCGATTATGAGATAAGGATAATGTGCCAATGCATGCGTATGTGTGTGTGTGTTTGTGTGTGTGTGTGTGTGTGTGTGAGAGAGAGAGACAGAGAGAGGGAGGGTGTGAGAAAGAGAAACAGCCAGAGAGAGAGAATGCCTTGACATCAGCATTCCTATTTGATGGTATTTCATAGTAACCCTTTCCAGTCAATGGTGGGTTGAGGTTGATAGGTGTGCGACGTGTGTGTATGAGTGTGTGTGACGTGCGTGTATGAGTGTGTGTATGTGTTTATATGTATGTGTGTTTGTGTGTATATCCCCTCGAGTGTGTTGCTGAATAAGTGTGATCACACACTGGGTTAGGGTCTTAGGTGAGGACTATCTGCCTTCACACACGTGGTGAGATGTGTATCTGTGCAACGTGAGGAGGGCAGAATGTGCCTTGACTTGAGTGTGGGTCTATACATTTCTGATGTCATACAGTATGTGTGTGTGTGTGTGTGTGTGTGTGTGTGTGAAGGCAGAGAGAGACAGCATGTGTGTGGTGTCTGAGCATGTGATATTAAGAGGTAAGTAAGGTGCTGCCTCTGGCTATGGGAATTGTGGCGGCGGCAACAGCAGTGTGTGTATGTGTGTGAACATATGTGTGTGTGTCTCATTGTGTGTGTGTGTGTGTGTGCGCGCGCACGTGTCGTTTGTGTGTTGTGCATGTGCATCATCAAAAACCTGGGAGAGTTTGTGTGTATGTGTGTGTGTGTGTGTGTGTGTGTGTGTATATGTGTGTGAAAAACCTAGGAGAGTGTGTTACCTCTGGGCAGCGGCGTGATGGTGGTGTGTCTCCTCAGAGCCGGGGCCGGGTCGAACACGCACAGCTTACTGAGGTCGCGGAAACGGCACAGGAAGTTCTGCTCCTCCTGCTGTGTGTGTGCCGACAGCACCTCCTTGGTGAGGCCCCGTCTCCCCGCACCACCTCCACCTCCAGTCCCCGATGCTCCACGCCGTGACTCCCTCCCCTCGGTCGGTGGCGCGGGACTGGGTGTAGGTGTGGGCGTGGGGGGCACCGGAGGAGACGATAGGGTGGTGGTTGGGGTGGGTGTGGCGGTGGGCGTGGGGGTGGGCGTGGCAGGGGTTTGGGCAGTGGGAGGCGCAGAGGTAGGGGTTGGCGGCGCATCCTCCATCACAATATCTGTTTGGGGTTGAAAACGGGGAGACAAACGGACACAGTGGAGAAGGAGAAGGAGGAGGAGAAGAAGAGGCGATACAGTGGCATTAGTGGAGGACTGAAAGATGAACGAGGGATACAATTTCAAAAACAGAAGGAGGGGAAAACTACAAGACAAGCAAGAGTGTCAGACACAGTACAGATGTACACAGAGACTGGTATCGGTAACCAATGACTAGTAGTAATGTAGGTGTGGAAAAAGAGAGGCCATAGAGGATGAGAAGTTCACACACACGCACGCACACACACACGCCCGCACCCACACACACACTCGCGCACACACGCACGAACACAGTCAGTTAGCCTGACTACCTGACTCGGGCGGTTTCTTGTCTCCCACGTGGACAATGGTGCTGCTGAAACTGCACTGAGAGGTTACCGAGGCAACGCTTTCTGGTTTGGGCAAGGCCAGTGGGGGTAAAGGAGGGGCCTCCCCCACAAGAGCTACCGCCGGACCTGCATGGTTCCACAGACACACACATACACACACACACACACACACACGCACACACACAAACGCGCGCACACACACACACAGCATACATTCATACACACGCATTTACACCCATCCACACACAGACACACACACACACACAAACTTCCATGAGTCATGTTCCATGATGATATTAACCTTTTGCAATTTGCACGTAGAACTGACCTGTGATCACACTGCACTAATAGCATCTCACACACATTCTCACACTCACACACACACACACACTGACACTCTCTAACACTTCAGCTGGCATTGCAAACATCTCAGTTTCATGCTGAAGATGTTTCAATACTCATGAGTGAATGACCTTTCAAGCAATCACATACTTTTGTTTTGTTTTTTCAGGTAATTTCAATTGCATTGATGCAAAGGGAATCAAGCAGCGCGGTGATAAGCCCTAAAGGCCACGTACAATTTAGCTCCCTCTTTCAAACACCAGTAATTACAGTTCTCTATTCATAGCAGTGTTTATAATAGTCCAGATTGGGAAGGTTAGAGACGAGTGACGAGTGAGGGACGATTTGGATAGTACTTGGATGGAGGACTCGGATTTGTAAACAGACATAATTAGTTAATTCAATTACTTATGGACTCAATTGCGTCAACGACAGTTTTTGGATCCTGGCAAGGACTGATTCAAGGCCAGTTTTGGGGTAGTGGCGACTATATTTTCGAAATAGTCTGAAAACAAACTCCATCTACTGAGGTCAGCGCAAACTAGGGCCATGAGAAATTTAGGCTAAGGTGATAAAGGTGTCTGGCAAGTATATAGACAGAGGCTATGCTACACCCATGCCCTGTAATGGCAAAGCAAGTCAAAAATTCAATTCAAATAACAAGTAGCAGAACAACACAGAAAACAAATTTAAGTGATGGTTCGGTGTCACTGAGGCATATCTCTCTTGCACGAGCCTACCGACTGCACTAAACTTTTGGAACACTGACGGAACGCCAACGCAAATTTCAATAAGCAGTTTACATAAAGATCACTGTCATCAAAATCATTTGAAATCTAATGTTTGTGGTGCCATTGACTCAATGGAAACTGCTAGATGGTATCTGCATTCACGTTCCGTTCCAAATTCATTCGTTCCACTCGCTAACTAGTGCAGTCAGCAGGCTCGCGCAACAGGACTATGCTTGAATGATGCCGAAGCATCGCTTTAAAGGGGAAATCCAAAGTAAATCAATCAAGCAGCCTCTTTTTGAGGACCCCGAGCGCTGTTGATATGATAGAATAAGAACAAGAATATAGAGAAACAAGGACAAGAATAACAAGACCAAATAAGAATATAAGACCAAATGGGACACATTGACCTGAACAACAGAGCTATTGATTGACACTGGATTTCTCCTTCAAGGACAAAGCAAAAGTGTCTTAAAACATCCTATTAAAACAATCTCTGAAAAAAATGGTGTCTGTTCTGAGATCAGTAAACATGCCTTTAGTGTTGCCGGCGTTCTCCTGTTGCTTATCGTCGTCAGAGGTGGAGGAGGCCGTGCAAGAGGACGAGCCACACTTCCTCTTGACCGTATTAGGCACGTTGCAGCTCTCCAAGTACCTGCAACATGGGAGGAGAAGCAGAAATGAGATCATCAGAAGGTGACAAGGTGAAGCCAAGTCAAGTCAAACAGTTCCCATGGAGATAGAAAGGGAGTACATCAAACACACAGTTCCTTGACATACAAAGTCTCAGCTTTAGTGTTTACAATACCACACATTGGCTGGCTATATACATGTATGGGTGGCATGCCCCGGTAGGTCTCTGGCCACAAAAATTCAATAGGTGAGGCATTTTATATATTATTTCTATTTATTGACTCGGTCCTAAGTTAACTCTTCATCTTCAGTTGCTGAACTTTTGTTTCACCTAACCAACCCTTTCACAAAACCGAGAAACAGATTGATAAGAGATGGCCTTTCATGTCAACATGATGTTATTTAAGTTTTCAAGAAAAAAAGAGGAAATTTCAAATGTGAGGGAAACATTAGAGCCTTACGCACGTGTGTGCACACACACGCACACACACACACACACCGTATGATGCTGTCCAGGCAGTTGATCTGCTGGTAGGAGTAGGGGCTGGGTGGCTCTTTTCTAATAAGCTGAGAAGGAGTCGCACTCTTGGGGGGCGGAGCCGTGTCTGGGTTCAAGCTGCTCATTGGCTCAGAGGCACCTATAGCTCTCAAAGACCCACTGGCTCCTGGGGAACACAACAAGAACAGTATAATATAAACAACATGGGAATAATAATATTATGCTATCATTACTTTATTATTTATTCTTATTCATAATATTTTATTATTACTCCATAAACACCAATTAGTGGTGTGCTTGCCAAGCTCCATCATTTGGACTTAAAAGACAACATTTATATCATCAAGAGTTACAGTTAAAAGTCTGTGTATTTTCTAGGGGGCTGCAACCAACCAGCTAAAAGGAATACAACAAGAGCAGAAGACTTTTGTTCAATGAACTCCAATTAGCCGTGTGCTCTCCAAGATAAACACAACTTATTCTTCAGAAGTGAGAGTTTAAAGTCTGGATTTTTTTCTAAAAGGACCACCACCAAACTACAAAAGGTCACTGTAAATTTGCTATGTTGGAAACATCCGTAATATATCCAGAAGGGTCATTTTCAATTAAGACTTAAGTCGGTGTATCTTTCTGTAGAAAGGGGGTGACTGTGGTCATATGTGTGGTGCGACCGAAAATGAGGTTCGATCACGGCAGAGTTCCGTACCAGTGTTGGCGTGCTTCCGTGGTGGAGGGCGATTTCGGGACTCGATGAACACCTGTTGTCCGCTGGTCTTCACCATGTGGACATCCTTGCAGATCTGCTGGAAGGTCATCTGAGAGAGGGGTTGGGAGGAATCATTTATGGAAATTGAGACGCCGTATACAACAAAGTGAAGTGCTTAATGACAGCTGAGGGTTGAGTGTGCGAGTGGTCTATTGCTCCTGGTTTATTTACATGCAAATATGCTTGAATCATTTTGAATGCCAACAGCAATTTTGGATATGGCTATGCAAAAAAGCAACCGCAATTTTTATTTAAAAATTCGAAATTGATTTTTTTTTTTTTCCTCTCGCTTTTCTTTCATGGGGTAGGTCATTCGAGAAAGCGTTGACGTTCATGTGTAAAAGGGCGAAGGTTGAAGTAAAATAGATTTGGGGAGCCTGTGACGACTTAATCATGGTCATGTCTCATGTCTCCATTCAGGTGTTTGAAGGGCACGCTGTTGAGTCCACATCATCAAATCATAAACTATAGCTTACCACAACAACAACAAATATTTATGTATGGGTGTGTGTTTGTGTGTGTGTGTGTGTGTGTGTGTGTGTGTGTGTGTGTGTGTGTGTGTGTGTGTGTGTGTGTGGGTTATCTCTAGCCTTGTTTGGTTTTATCTATGTGGTGTTCTTGTAAAAGTATGGGTATCAGGGGGAAAGTGTATGTGTGGTTTACAACAACAAAAAATATCTGTCCTGCCAACGTCATAGGTTTTGTGTGTGTGTGTGTGTGTGTGTGTGTGTGTGTGTGTGTGTGTGTGTGTGTGTGTGTGTGTGTGTGTGTGTGTGTGTGCGCGCGCGTGCGTGCGAGAGAGAGTTTGTGGTTATCTCTAGCTTTGTATTTCTGTGTTTCTATCTGTGGTGTTCTTGCGAAAGTATGAGTGAAAACATGTGTACGAGTATTTCTGTGTGTGTGTGTTTGTGTGTGTCTGTAACATCCTGTGCGTGTTGTCATGTGTGTATGAGTGTGAGCATATTGCATGTTGTCGCACTTGAATATCTGTGTGTGTTAGTGAGACTTTTGCCACACATATGTTATTGTTGCATAACCATGTGTGTGTGTATTTGTGTGAGAATGTTGCATGTAAACATAAGTGCATGTGCGAGTGTGAGTGTGTACTGTATGTTGCTGTACGTGTCTTATTTGTCTCGTCAAGGATGCATGTGTTAATACCATTAATGTATTGCACTATTGCATAAATGTAGTCGCACTTGGGCGTTTTTCTCCAGAAAGTGTTTGTTGTCACGTGTGTGTCTGTCTATGTGTATGAGTGTGTTGTGTGTGTGTGAGCATATGGTTATGTATGTCACATGTGTATGTGTGTCTATGCATGTATGTGCATGAGCATACATGTGTTTGTGAACGTGTGTGTGTGTGTGTGTGTGTGTGTGTGTGTGTGTGTGTCCATAATGTGTGTTTAATTTGTGCTGCTTTGACCAATGTCAGTCATATAGCTAATTCACTCTTGTGCATCTATTGCAGCTGTTAAAATTTGTGTCTTTGAGCATCATTATTTTGAATTGTGGACACAAATAAAGAAGTAAAATGTGTGTGTGTGTGTGTGTGTGTGTGTGTGTGTGTGTGTGTGTGTGTGTGTGTGTGTGTGTGTGTGTGTGTACTCACCGGCTTGTGGAGTTGCGTGGCGGGTATGGGTCCCTCCAGAGCGGGCCCGTTGCTCTCGGACGAGCTGGCGGCGCTGAGGTGCTGCTCGTGGGAGCCTCCGCCACTGCTGGTCAGACTGCTGTAGCCCTGAGAGCCGCTGCAGTGGACCGGCTGGGCCAGGAGTCTGTGGATCTTCTCGCTCAGCTGGGCGATCTCCGGCACCATGCTCCGACTCTGGGATCCTCGAGGTGGGGTGAACACGTCCTCATTCAGCGGGCTCCTGGGGGAGGAGGACAAAGAAGAAGTAGAAGACACATTAGCCTAGCATACTCAAGTATAAATGTTTCTGTGAAAAACATTCAAAGGTCAAAACTGGAGAGGAAAGAGGAACGTGCGTGTGTGATTGTGTGTGATTGTGTGTGTGTGTGTGTGTGTGTGTGTGTGTGTGTGTGTGTGTGTAAGACACAGGCAATAAGCTTCCGTATCTCACTCACACCACACACACATACTGTACAAACACAGATGCACACACACACACACACACACACACACACACAGCCCCCACATATCCGTCAGCCTCCTTGTGTTCTGTCAATCCCTCTGGCATCTAGTTTGACCTGCTAGCAGGCAAACACCTCTCCGCTCCCCGTCTGCCATCATGACTTTTTTTTTTTTAAATAATTGCATCGCAATTGTGTGTGTGTGTGTGTGTGTGTGTGTGTGTGTGTCTGTGTGTGTGTGTGTGAGTGTGTGTGTGTGTGATGGATGTGCAAATTTCTGGAAGTGGTTAAAGGGTTAGTCTGGAGTCAATCAGATGAGAACGAGACAATTTGGTAGAACATGCACTGAACCGGCAGTTAACGGAAGGTGAACGGGTAAGGGGAACGGGGAAGTAAATGCCATCATGCTACAAGCTACACATTTTTGTGTGTGTGTGTGTGTGTGTGTGTGTGTGTGTGTGTGTGTGTGTGTGTGTGTGTGTGTGTGTGTGTGTGTGTGTGTATCTACATGTACACACTTACGTTCTGACTTTGTGACGGCCAACGATAAAAGCCACCTTCCTACTCCAGGGGTTGACGAAGGAGGACCAGGAGGTGTCGATAGTCAGGTACTCGCCGCTGCGCGCACACATCCGCAGGGGAGAGTGGTCGAAGGGCTGCCCCGCAAACTGAAGGACTACAGGGACAGAGAGAAAAAAGTGTGTGAGAGGGCATGTTAACAAAAACATCAAGGAGTGTGTGTGTGTGTGTGTGTGTGTGTGTGTGTGTGTGTGTGTGTGTGTGTGAGAGAGAGAGAGCGCATGCCTTTAATTGTTGTATGTATGGGTGTGCTAAAGGCTTTTCAATATTTCAGCTAGATCTGAAACTTTTCTTTAATTTTAAATTTATTCCATTTGTCTTTCACCAGGTGGCCTTTTATTGAGATTCTTGATCTCTTTGGCAATAGATTGAAATGAGGAACTCAGGCATGTTCAAAAACAGCTACATGTTTATGACAAAACTTGCAAATGGGGACTGAGTTTCTCAGGCCGAGTCTTTGAAAACAATGTTAGTCAAGGACATTGACCCTTGGGTGAAAAAAACAGAAGTATTTGCGTCACACTCACACACCATCTTATCTTCAAACTATGGAAGTTTCCAATGCAAAACACAGCAAAGAAGATGAGCTCAATGAAATGTCCATTTGCTTGCATAATTTATCCTTGATATGTATGCATTAGATCAATTCAGTTTGACTGCAACCAGGATGTAATTCTAAGGTGAGATCTGAATATGTTGTGGACCACTTAAGTCAGGAAACTGTGAAAATGTGGTAAAAACGGACCACTTATTTGGATATACACATATAAAAGAAACAAACTAGTCTGTGTTGGGCAGAGGAGGTAACAATGAACAGTCCAAAATAAGAGTGGACATTTTGTGAGTGTGAAGAACTTCAGAGCAGAGGCTGGCAAGGGTTCCAAACAGACCAGTAAAATGAATGGGACAAAGGATGGGTGAAGAGATAGAGGGATAGAGACTGTAAAGAAAGAAAAAAAAGAGATAGACAGATGGACGTTGCACTAATTTTTTTACTTTTTTATTCCTACCCAAATTTTCAGTCTATGTTGCAACCATCTTTTACATTTTTATTCCTCCCCACACCCCTGCTGCTCTAAGTCGCTGAGTGCTACCCACAGAGGCAAGGGTGAATTAAATCCAAATAAATTAAATTGAGTTTACTTGCGACTTTATCAGTTAGAGCTGGCTGCTGATTCACTATTCAATCTACATGCTGTACCAAATTTCCACTTTTTCAGGTAGATTTATTTGACTCCACATAATGCTTCCATTTATTTAATGTGGGTTAATTCAAATAGCTCATATATTCCATCTCCATTAAGAATTCAAGTTGTGCTGAGGGCAATGATGCAATGATGAATAGTTGTCACAAATTGTTTTGGTTTTTTCTCGTTAAATGGTATATAGAAAACAGATAAGATAAAGGGGGGAAAGAGAGTGAAGAGAACGGTGAAAGAGTGCAAAGAAGAGAGAATTGTAAAGATGCTGGTGAAGACACAGAGGGAAGACAGACTGAAAAATAAAAGAAAAGAGGAAACAAAAGAAAATGATGGATGGATAAATAGATGGATGGATAGATAGATGGATGATAGAACACTCACTCTTTTTGTGAATAGCCACCATGATGGGTCTGTCCTCCGGGTGAACGTAGAGCAACACTGGCGTGCCTACCAAGTCCTGTGGCAGGTAACCTAGCAACGGCACGGCTCTGCAAGAAATGCACAGAACCCTTCCTTACAACTGAGGTGCAGTTGTCTTACACAAACATAACTGCATTGCTAAGGAAAGTCAGAGGCATCAAGATGAAAATAACATAAAAAGTATAAAAATATAATAAGATATTATAGCATGCTGTCATGTGGCTGTTAATCCACTGAAATCATCCATTCAGACAAACTACCCTCCATACCACCATCACACAAATTAGGCATGAGCCAAAACTTTAGAAAAAATGTTTGAAAGCAAATTACATTAAATTAAGCAAATATTCACTTATAGGATCTGGCCTTCTGGCCAGCTTCAGTTTTCAAAGCCTTATATGTCTACTTCTAATTTGAGTGAGTATTTATGTCTGTGTGTGTGTGTCAGAGAGAGAAAGATGGAGACAGAGAGAAAGAAAAAATAGGGGAAAGGGGCAAACGCTGACCTCTCATCCACTTCTTGGAAGAGACAACTGGGAGTGTGACTTGTGGTGAAGATCCTTTTGTCTGGAGGAATACGAGGAGCTGAAGGACAAGAACAAGGAGCGGACAAAGAGCAAATGTTACTTGTGGAGGTGAAAAGTGGGTTTATGTCATCCTCATCTTGCTACCACACACACTAGCGTGCACACTAGCGCGCGCACACACACACACACACACACACACACACACACACACACACACACACACACACACAGACAGACAAATGTGAAAAGTGGGTTTGAAGTGGGATTATGTCAACACCATAATATGGCCTATACTTAACATGACCTCACCACAGGTGTACCTCAGGGACCAGTATTTGGGCCTATTCTAGCCTTTCTTTACACCGTTACACACACACAGACAGACAGACAGACAAATGTGAAAAGTGGGCTTGAAGTGGAATTATGTCAACACCATAATCTGGCCTATATTTAAAATGACCTCACCACAGGTGTACCTCAGGGATCAGTATTTGAGCCACTTCTAGTCTTTCTTTACACCATTTGCTTGGCTGATATGATTTATTCCCATGGATTACCCTATGACCTCCCCTAATGATGCTCAGATTTTCCTGTGTGTGTATGTGTGTGTGTGTGTGTGTGTGTGTGTGTGTGTGTGTGTGTATGATGAGTGTGTGTGTGTGTGTGTGTGTGTGTATCTGTACCTTCGTATCCAGAGTGGACCCTCTCAACGATGAGCAAGCAGCAGGGTTGGGGCTCGGCGGCGTCGGAGTCCCGCAGCGTTAGCTGGTATGGCGTCAGGCGGAAGGGGTAATAGCGCATTTCTCCACCATGCATCCCGTCAGCACTGATCCGGCAGAACATGGACTTCTCCTGTGTGCAGTCCACTGGAGGGGAGGCTGAGGACACAAAGATGATTGACCAGTATTAACTACCAACTTGAAATAGCACAACTAGGACTTGAAATAGCACAACCTTTTGTCTAAGACCCCCCCCAACACTATTGCTTATAGTTTACTGGGTGAGTATTCTTCTGTAGTTGTTTGTGTGTGAATGTTCATCCCTTGAGGCCTGCCATTTGACCCCTGTCTAGAACTCCTCCATGGTCCTTACCCGCCCCCCACACCCCCTAGAGTCTGGAATATCAAGTCTCACCGGAGCCGATGCAGGCTGCCCAGGGTGGGAGACGGCAGGGCGCCGTGCTGCTGTAAAAGGTGCTGATGTCCTGAGGGGCCAGCAGCTCAGAGAACACTGCCCCCTGCAGACGTTCGGGCTTGCAGCGCATGAGCGACGAGCCGTGCGGCGAGATGTACACGACCTTGCCTGACAGGAAGGACACGGCCATGGAGAAAGTGTCCTGGAAGGAAAAGAGAGAGAGAGACAAGAGATGAATAACTTGGGTGTGTGATATGGGAAGGTGTAGGTGTAGCTTAGCTGGAAAGGGTATAATTTAGGATGCATTTCTGCATAGTGCCATCTTTTTGTTTTAAAAGCAAGATTATGTTACAGTTTTTACAGTATGCTTTGATCGGTTGTAATGTTTACAGCTTAATCCTTAAGTTATTCATTTGTGAATCAAGAAGGAGAATGGGCGATGGAAAGGAATAGGGAGAGAGAGAGAGAGAGAGAGAGAGAGAGAGAGAGAGAGAGAGAGAGAGAGAGAGAGAGAGAAAGACCCTACATTATCACTTTAGGGACAGGGGAGGAGGAAAAAAACAAAAGGTAAAACTAGATTAGACAATAGATACTGTTTAGAACAGAATGAACCAGTACAGATACAGAGACAAACATAGAGAGAGAGAAAGAAAGAGAGAGAGAGAGAGAGAGAGAGAGAGAGAGAGAGAGAGAGAGAGAGAGAGAGAGAGAGAGAGAGAGAGAGAGAGAGAGGCAGAAACAGCTGGGGAACACTGACCACTAAGAATGTCCAGCCAAGGAGAAAATCACCCAATGTTCCCTCATCATGTTAAGCAGAACATAAGGACTTCCTCCATCCCATTATGCTCATCAACAGCTACCAAAAGAAGCGGCCATCTTCCAAATCAATTCACCCAGAGTCTTTAGAGATATATCTCATCTACAGCTAGTCTAATTTCACCAATTCTTAACCCCCCATCCCCCACCCCTGGCCCTGTATTGACGAGTATTGATTTGTCTCACAGGATAACACAGCCTTGATCATTACAAGGAAAGACAGAAGAGTGTACATGCAAAAGGCACATAAGGACAACACAAAGAAAAGATAGTACATAAGACCAAAGGCCAATACTTTGATTTATCTATTGAATTAAAGGATAGATCCAGAGCTAATTAACTTCTAGTCTTCTGTTGTTTCACATTTGTAAGTGATGCCGATGGGATATGAGAGAGACAAAATTCATACAACACAGACCAAATAGCGGAACTTCAGTGGGAGCTAACTGATAGGGGCATGAAAATTTCCGCAACTGTTACTTTTGCTGCATGTTTGCATATTTGGGCAAGGTTGTACCACATGCTGCTGTTCTGATAATAATAGCACTCGGTAGCCTCAAAGAACTGCGTTTTGGACTGATTGAATGCAGATTTTTCCTTCCATCTCCATTATGGATGCCAATTGTGAGAAAATGAAAATGTATAAAACAATTATAGTTATGTGAACATTTCATTTTAATTAGCGGAGCCCGTTTTCATGTAAGGGCTTGTCGCGCTTGACCTTCAAACACTTGATATTCATTGTCTGATTGCAGAACAGCCAATCAGAAACAGCTAATGAAAGCATGTTTAATTATCTTTCAGCGTTTATCTAACTGTGCGGTAACATGTACTTAGCGTGGAGTGGAGTGTGTGTGTGTATGTGTGTGAGTGTGTATATGAGAGCAAGAGAGATCTATTTAAGACAAGAGTGTTTGAAAGCTTTCCAGAGTGGTTGGCTTCCCAAATGAGTATTACCATTAGCCTAGAAATCTAGACGTACCCTAACGATAGCAAATTGTTTTGTTCAGCCAGTACATCTGGTGATGAGCCACAGAGTTGATGGAAAGGATTAGCCAAGGAACAACAGTCAGGTTTAATTGACTTGTTCGTTGGTCTGACTGTTTGTACCATATAAATGTAAAAATAAATACGTTTAAAAATAGACTTTATCGATGTTTACACTGGATTTGGGAACACGTGTCAGTGGTTGTGTGTGTGTGTTTGTTCTGTAGGTGTGTGTTTGTGTCTGTGTGTATATAATGGTGGGTACACACAGTATCTGGTACAGAGATGTATAATGAGTTGATCTCTGTACCTGGTGCACTTACAAATGTACTAGACATATGCATACAAAGTACTTTAGCCTTGGGTTCAGACCAATTAAGCATTTCTGTAACTGTGTGTGTGTGTGTGTGTGTGTGTGTGTGTGTGTGTGTGTGTGCGAGTGTAAACGTACCGTGTTCTTGAGTGTGTACTCAGATGTAATGTTGTCCAACTCATCTATGGTAAATGTTGAGAGGTCTAGACTGCAGCCTTGGCACTCTTCAACACTCCACTGGTGGTAGTATTCTTGATTGGCTGAAAACAACAACACACACACACACACACACACACACACACACACACACACACACACACACACACACACACACACACACACACACAGAGACAAGGCTCAATCGTCAACATTGAATCCAAGGACGGTTCCAAGGACAAATTCCCAACTAATTCCTGGACCAAGCGTAAGATGCTGCGATGCATGCAGACTTCCTTAGTTACGCAATCTGCAGTCACTGCATGGATAAGGATACGAATAAGACGTCAGCAATAGGTCTCTATTTTGACCACAGTGTAAGTGGTAACATCACAGTATGGTTAGCTATGTTCACAACCAAGCAGAAGCTGTGGGTCCCATTTCCCATTAAAGTACTCCATCTAACCTAACCACAAGCACCTATGACGTACCTCGGACTTGTTTGACGCAGTTGAGGGCGTACTTGAGCGCGTTGAGCGTGGACGAGCGACCCTTGGGCTTGCGCTCGGCGGGCAGGCGGATCTTGAGCTCCTTGAGCGCCTTCATGAGCTCCTTCTGGGTCTGGACCCGCGCTGATTGGTCACTGCTGCAGCCGCTGGTGCTGGGGGGGTCCTGCTCCGAGCTGCCCCCACTCAGCAGGCTGTAGCCCAGGGAACTGCTGGGAGGAGAGGGGCTGTGGGAGTTCAAACTGGAGAAAGAAAGGAAGAAAGAAAGAAAGAAAGAAAGAAAGAAAGAGAGAGAGAGAGAGCGAGAGAGAGAGTGTGAGACAAAGCTTGTATATGATCCTATAACACATCAACTTTCACTTGACGCAAAGAGAAAGAAAAAAACTTGCAGACAGTTGAAGAGAAAATTCTTGGGATTGAAGGATGGAGAAGGGAGAGGAGGTGAGCCTGGAGGTGAAGGTTGCAATGGAGCGGAACCAGGAGAGAAGGGGTGGGGGGAGGAAGGGGGGCATACAAGGACAAGGGCAGAAGCTGGGGGAGGATATCTCTGAGGTAAACTCAGGGGAGACTCAAGGAGGATGGAAAAAGACCAAAAGGAGTGACCAAATGGAGAGAAAGAGAGACAGAAATAAAAGAAAGGAGTCTGGAGGAGATGGAGAAATAGAGGAAGATGAGTAGATGGGTGTACGTGAGTGTGTGTTTGGGGGGCGGGGGGGGCTTTACAAAAAAGAACACAAAGAGAAAAGACGGGGACAAGAACAGAATAATAAGCCTGGAGGAGGAGAGGATAAAGAGATAAGAGAACATGACACTATAACAGAACATTAGAGGGACAAAACAGGGAGGACAGATTTAGCCATGAAAATTGAAGCAAATTACATGAAAGAGGGAGGAGTAGGAAGGTACTGTAAGAAAAGGGGGAAAAGAAAGAGAAAAAATGAGAAAAATGGAGAGTGAAAGAGCATGGGGTGCCAAGAGAGAGGTGATGGTGGGTCATGGGTGGGTTGCACACACAATAGTAAGGACGCAAAATTAGAGGAAGTCATCCCACCCAATCCATAGGCGCCCACCTCTTCCGACTGAAGCATACCCACCTCCCCCGTTCATCATTGTTCCCTCCCTTTTGACACACCTCCTTTCCTTCAACCTTTCCACTTATGGCATCATCGTCTCTTTGCCCATATCTGTCAATTCCTTCCTTTCTATCACATTCATTCACTCCCTTCCTGTAGCCTAGCCTTTCCGGTGCGGCTAGCTCCCTTCCTGAGCTAAGGGTCAGTGCGTGGAAAACTGAAAGCAAACAATCCTATTCTTGCAAAGACGAAGTGATTTGCCAAGACCACAAAAAAATATACATCACACTGGGGTGTGATGAGGGTGGTCTATTGAGGGGGGATGTGTCAAAAAAATTGACAGAAAAGAACAGGGCTTAAAAATGGAACCTTTCATGGGCGCCGAGGCTCAGTGGGCGATGGGTATTGTACCATAAATCCAGGGACCCGGGTTCGAGTCTGACCCGAGGTCATTTCCCATTACCCATCTCTCTCTCCCACTTATTTGCGGTCTCTCTCTCTACTATCCAATCAGATTAAAGGCAACATCTTTTAAAATGGAACCTTTTGGTATAAATAGATGGCTCCATATGCAACCGTGGTTCTGTGAATTTAGGATGAATCACCTGGATGTCCACTGCTTAATCATGTGATGAACATGCAGGTGCTTAAAACACCACCTTTAGCCATTAAATTAAATGAAACAGAACTTATGATAGACTTCAATACAGTAGATTTGAAGAGACAGCTTCCCCCTGTCTATAGTTCACACTACAGACGTTGATAGCCCCGAAAGACATGCTCAGACAGGCCTGTGTGTGTTTTTGCATCTCTCCGTCCAAAGCAGAGAGGATATCAGAATATTCATCACTCATCTGCTTCCTGTCACCTTGGGAACCGCTAGCATTAGCATGTTTTAGCGCTCACAGTGGCTGCCTTCCTCTCCAACTGTCTGACTGAGAGGATGCCAGGGATCAGAATCTGTGAACTAAACCCTGTTGACGTCTAGCTTTCTCTGCTTTAAACCTGCTGATTTCTGACTTTCTCTGCTTTAAACCCTGTTGACGTCTAGCTTTCTCCGTTTTTCTCAGGCTAGCTTACAGCTAATTTGAGCCCATGCTAGCCTGTGACAACAAACAGCTCAAAGTGAGCTGTCTATCAGTATATCAGTATATCAGTATATTCCTTTTTACTAAAAATATATTATTGCTGATTTTGTCTTTAGTGAGGACAGACAAAAACAAGTGAGAGTGATGGGCGGGACGTAGAAATGGCCAAAGGTCAAACTAAAAATTGGGTCCACATGAACACTTGCAGGTGCAGGTACAGGTGCTATCCAGCAGTGTCCAGCCCACCCCACCCCAGATGGATAGTATCTTCTAAAAAGAAGGACAGCCCCATCATGAGCAAACATGTCACTGAACATGTTGCCTTTCAGTCCAGGCCATTTTAGTCTAACGTCCTTCATAATGAACTGTGCATGGCAGAAGAGCTCCACGGGGCTCAGGCCTTCAGGCTCACTCATTGTCAGGGGCAGATGACCTCCAGAGTGAAAAGAGGGCCTTCAGCTCAAGAGGACATACTGTATATGGACTACATAACAATCACTCTATAGAGCAGTAATTCTGTATCTATGGTACCCTAGCGTGTTATGTGTATGCTCCAGTTACGGTCTTGTTATTGGGTGGGTTTCTATGTGTGGGGTTTTATGTTTATGTCAAATGTCTGGGAGCTGTACATTGGGGATGGTAGGGAAGTGAGAATTAGTGTCTATGTTAGGCCTATTGTGTCCGTTGGGATTGTTAGGAATGTTTAATGTTACATCTGCTGCTTGGAAATGATTGATTTGTGAAAAAGATTAACCCTATGGGACAATAATGAATCTGTCCATCCAATCCACCTATCGAGCTGTAATGACTATTGCTATACTTGGTGCTTGATTTTCTTTTTCTCAACATTCTTTTTTCTTTCCTTGATTTGTTTGCTTTCCACTTTTTTTTTCTTTCCTTGATTTGTTTATTTTCCGCTTTGACCCCAGATTAATAAGGTGACATTCACTCATGTCGCCACGGTTGCTTAGAGAAAACAAGTTTTGCTTGGTGCATGACAGGAACCAAATTTTGCTATTAAAGAGGGACTCAATTCTCCATAAGCTGCCTCATGACCATGTCAGTAATACTCCTATTGAGGAACCATTAATCCTGACAGAAGATGTATTCTCTGCATAGAACCCAGTAGTTAGTTTCAATCGAGTCCCTTCACACTCACAGCAAAAGGTACAGTTGTCTATCACTTAAAGGAGCAGTGCAGAGTTAATCAACACATTCTGTAGCCCTGGAGTTTTGGAGGTGCTGTCAGTTGGAATAAGAATGAGAATATCTGGTACAACACAGGCCTAATTTGTGAACTAGCAGCTAACGTACAATCTATTGTGCAGTTTTCTGTTATGATATTTTTTCTCTACATCCTCCCAACAGCATTCAGCAACCCCAAACAATGGGTTAACTAACTCCTAACTACCTCCTGAATGTTACTTTAAGCCTCTGAGGGCTCAAGCCTCTGGACTGAGGAGGATGTTGCAGCAGGACACACTGCCATAGTCTCATTACCTCTTGTTGCTCTCCGTCGTCTCCATCATCCCTGAGTCCTTGCAATTGTGGCTGGACGAGCTCTGGTAGCTGCGGGAGGACTGCCTCCCCCGGGACACGTTCTCTCGCTCCATACCGCCCTCGCTCTCCCGCTCGCCCGAGTCATTGCCGCTCGACAACGCGTCCGTGTCGTCCGAATTTGGGCCACGTGGGTCGCCTCCTGACGAGCCGCTGGCCCCTCCTGACGCTCCGCCTGGAGACGAAGAGCCACCGTGACCCCTGTTGACACCCTCCGGGGACGTGGAGCCGCCGCTCATGTCTGGAGACCCGTGACCCGTCTCTTCCTCCTCTTCGACCCGCCCCACTCCGCCCCTCGAGTCATTGCTGGGGGCGGTATTCGGGTTCTCATAACTCATACTCAGTTCGGATTGGCTTGTTGAAGGATTGCTGGTTTAATAAGTTGCCAATTCGCCAATCAAGTGGGGAAAAAAAAGAAAGAACTGTAGACTAGGTGGGACTGCAAGGTGTATCAAACAGTTCAATCATGATTGTCCTTCTATCGGTCAGTTTACAAACAGGAAAAACAAAAGGGGTTCCCATAGGTTGGGATTAATGTGCAAAAAACGACAGAAAGGTTGATTTCTTGCTCTATAAATATTTCACAATAAGTGCTTAACACTCTTTGAAGCAAAAGTGATGCAGTTCAACGTTGTTGTTGTTATTGTCAATGTTGAAATAGCAGGTAATTTGTCAATGTTGAAATAGCTGGTGATTTAAAGGAAAAAAATCATCAGCTCAACAAACGTTGAAAAAGTCACCTTCGAAAGATCAGAGCCTTGAAAAGCACTTGCAGAAAAACCACAGAAAACCAGAGAGGCGCTTACAAAATAAACTTGGCGACCGTGAAGCCACCAGATGGACCGTTAGGGAGAGTGTGAAGCAGAGAGACTGCTGCGCGATGAAGGGTGGAAAAAAACAGCCATGACAGAGAAACAACAAACGAAAAAAAAACCTGGTGGAAAGATGCACAGAGAGAAAGAGAGCTTCTGTGTGATTTCGTCTGAGCTTCTCTGTGATTGTCACTCGGTTAAAATCGTCCACAGCTTTTCTTCACGTCCTCAGACAAAAACCACCTGCGAACAGACAAAAACAGGAGAGAATTGTGAGATTCGAAGAAAGAAAAAAACCATGGGTGTTACCACCAGTTGTCAAGGCAAACCATAGGGTAGGGCCATGAATAGGCTAATTCTCATCCCCAAGCTGCCTACCCGGTGTTGAGCGCTAGTCAGTGGCCTGGGAACCATCACTGAGACCCGTGTGTGAGCAGCCACAAATGGATGCAACCTTTTCAGTTCAAAGAGTGGAGCCATCAAGGGGAAAGAGGGGGGGGGGGGGTGGCACATGTGTGCGCACATGAAGCAACACTCATCCCTACCACTACTCACTAAACACACACACACACACACACACACACACACACACACACACACACACGCACTTCCATCAACCAATTTTAATTCATCTGGGTGTTGTTTGTCTCCCTGAGCTCAAGTGTACCAAGAGCTCTTCAAAATCCATTTTTCATACCCAATACGCTATCTCTCCATCATCCATCCATCCATCTTTCTATCTACTCTACACACACACACACACACACACACACACACACACACACACACACACACACACACACACACCAACACACACAAGTACACAAACATAAATACTATTGTCAGGATCCCATCTCTACTTTTTCTCTAGATTTTTCTTTAAGACCGGAAGAAAATAGTGGTGGACTCTGATGGCAATCTCTGAGGCTGCTTTTCTTTTTTTTCCCTGCCTCCACTGAATTGTGGAGCAGGCTGGTCCATGTGAGCGACCGCCAGAGACATAGAAAACATCGAGACACAGAGGGGAGGGCTGGCTGAAATTATACCAAACGTGTACGCACTTATAAGACCTACACACACGCACAGCCACATACATACACACACACAGCCAATGACCAAACATGTTGGAACAGTCCCAACTCATTCTTTCTTTCATTCACTCTCTCTATCTGTCTCTCACCTACCCCCACCACACACATAGTGAATAACCGAACCTGTCAAAACAGCCCAAAATCTTTCCCTGCCTATCTGTCAATCTGCCTCTCTCTCTCTCACACACACACACACACACACACACACACACAGTCTGTGTGACTGGTCTGTGCAGGTGCAAGACCTGTCAGCATGTGTTCGAGTGGTTTATGAATAGTAAGAACTTAGTAAGCCTTAAACAGTTGAACTAAAACATTTAATATTTGAAAATGGCTTTGACCCGTTCTTGATGCTTTTAAAAAGTACACATTAAAGAGCAGCCACACACACAGACACACACACACACACACACAAATTCACGGAATAATCCTGTTGTGTGTTTGACACCTGCTTGAGGCTGTGTGGTTTAAGTGGCATCCTTTGGCAAAATTCAATTACACTCTGCCTCCCGGTGTCGTTGCCGGGTGCCTTTGTGACTTGTGACTCTCATAACCGATAGAAAGAGAGAACAAGAAAGAAAGATAGAAAGAAAGGAAGAAAGAAAGAAAGAAAGAAAGGGAGAGAGAGAGTGAGAGTGAGAGAGAGAGGGAGGAAGAGAAATAAAGGGAAAGAGAGAGATAGAAAAAGAGAAAGAGAGAAGGGAAAAGAGAGAAAGAGAGAGGGTATACTAAATAGGGAGGGATTCATTTATGATTGGATGTAAAACCCATGCCATGCATATCACCATGCCAACCATCCCTAAGCTCATGGTCTCAAAGGAGGATGCTGCTGAGCTCAGACAGTATTGGGGGGGGGGGGGGTGACAGAAGATGCTCAGGAAGAAAGAGAGAGAAAAAGGAGAGAAGAGAGAGAAATGGAGAAAGAAAGAGAAAGGGGGAGGGGGGGATGAAGACGACAACCTACAGCTTCATTAACTGAGAACCTGAGACCAGGCTTGTCGTCTTTTCCAGGTACAGGTGTAATTGGAGAAAACAAGTGTGCCCGACGGCTCTCGGCTCACTGACTCCCGTGGTCTAACAGTGTGCTTGGTTGGTTAGGGCTGTGCTGGACGTCTCTCTGTGCTGCTATTTCAGAATGTCCCACGCACTCTCTAGTGTCGCACTCACAGACATGCGGAGAGAAACCTGCTATTTTTGCCTCGGACAAGTAATCCTATAAGCCAGGAACAGCAACCTATGTAGTGTGACGGTGGATGAAAGGGAGTGTGTGTGCGTGTGTGTGTGTGGTGGAGGGGTCATGTCATCAGTGTAGTCAATGCCCCGTCCTGAAATGGCCACAGCGATTCTCAGGATGGTAAGTGTGTGTGTGTGTGTGTGTGTCTGTGTGGTCATTCATGCAATCAATGTACTGTGCTATTTGCCCATGACTTGAAATAACTTAACTGATTTTAAGCCCCCGCCTCCCGCCCATTCAATCTCATCTTCTAGACTCCAGCTGAATAATGTTGGGTCTACTCAACCAAAGGTTTCATTGAATTCTTCAAAGGAGTCAGTCTTAAATACTTACTTTTGCTTTTTAAAGTTCAGCACAATGTCCTGCCGTTTAAATGGTTTTCAAATACATATTTTCAATAAAGCTAATCATCGGCCAGTTAAGTCACTGACAGGTCAGACAGCTTTGGGATTCAAATTATCACTGCCACCTAGGCAGCCATGTTCACATATGTGCTAATAAGAGTGGGAATATGTGACCGCAAATAATGCAAAGGTCAAATATTTGGCTCTGTGGTCACAAACCAGAGCCAGCAACACTCTGGGCCCTTACTAAATGTGTGGCTTTGGCAGCTAACAACAAAATGCGTTACAGCGGACCTGTCTGCTTCAGAATGAGCTGAAGGTGAGAGTGCTTAAACAGTGAATAAAACCGATTACAAGGTCTGACATGAGTTGATGGGAGTCAAGTGACAAGTGACACAATGTTCCACTCATCTGACTGAATGAAGAGGCATGCATCACATTACAACCCTGAAGATTGGCGTGTTCGGCCTCAGATGAAGAGAGGCAACATTGTGACAGAGAGTGTGACAGAGAGAGAGAGAGAGAAAGAGACCAAGGAATTCTCAATACCTTCTTTTGATGGGAATTAAATAAGTCAAGCGAGCCTGGCTCTGGTGCCACTGGCTCCTATGGTCATCTCAAATGTGTCTCTGAATCTAGTCCCATGGTGGGACGTGTGTGTGTGTGTGTGTGTGTGTGTGTGTGTGTGTGTGTGTGTGTGTGCGTGTGTGTGCGAGAGAGAGAGAGAGAGAGAGAGAGAGAGAGAGAGAGAGAGAGAGAGAGAGAGAGAGAGAGAGAGAGAGAGAGAGAGATAGTCTGACTGAATCCAAATATCCACCAAACCCTGACTTGACCCCTCAAAAACTTAACTGGCCAATCACTGGCAAACTCATACTAGTTAAGTCTATGAGGGTTCAGGGTGTAGGGCGTAGGCCTTAGGGTGTCCATTGAGATACAGCCACTATGTACTGAAGCACACTTCCCACAGCCTCTTTGCGTCTCCCCTTTCCTCTCCTCTCCTCTTTCTGTTTTCCTCGCTTCAGCACCGGTCTGAACCAGCCAGCCGTCTGTGTTGGAGAAGCAGCCTGCCTGCTGCCTCCAGTCCACCCACCCACACACACACACACACACACACACACACACACACACACTCCCTCTCACTCTTAAACAGACACACATACATATGCACAGACACAAACGCACACACACACCCTCTTCAACAGACACACATACAGACACACACATGCACGTACACACTCTCAGCCCCACACGCCTGCACACACACACACTCTCCCCGCACACTCTCAGACACACACACACACACACAAACGGGCACACAAACACACACACACTTCCTTTCACTCTTAAACAGACATACATGTATGCATACACCTTCTCTCACCCACCCTCACACACAGGCAACACATGTCAGAGCCCCATCTCCATGTTTCCAAGGCATCATCAACACAATAACAAGCCGGCTGCAAAACAGGACCTCACACGGCATAAAGGAGTCTCACATTCATAAAAACATCTTCAGCTGCCTTCCTTCCACTGCCACAACAGGTCAAAGGTAGCTTCTGCAGCCCTAGCTGACTTTCATGACATGCCTGTGCACTGGGGCTGTCACCCCAGCGAGAGCCTTTACGCTGGCTTGCACTTGGTTTACAACAGATACATTCGGTTGCTTTTCCACAAAGACCCATCTGCATGTTCTCCACCACAGAGCTGTTAATTATGCAATTAATATTATGCAACAAGGATGAATCACTGTAAGCAAGTTCTGATGTGTCCGGCCTTCAATCGTCATGTCTTAGAAATATAGGACCAAGATCAACAAAAAACGGGATGACACTCAAGGTTATTAAAGAACTATGCATTACCACTTCTGCACTCCTGATCTAGTACTAGTCCATGACATTAGCAAAGCTCCATACTTCACAATGCTCCATAAGTCTAGTTCATATAACCTAGTGGCCTAAAACTGATCCGACAGGATGAGTCCAAAGCTTGGCGCAAAAGCCACCTCACTAGCAGACCTTCAAAACTTGGGACTAAGTGTGCAGCATCACTGTGTCGAATACTGATGGTCTTTGCATCCACGTTCTGCTACTCATGAAACGAAGAGCGCTTGTCAAAGGAATAGTCGCAGTGAAAACGTGCTGTATAAGCTACTGTTCCGTTTCTCTCACGATTCTCTTCAGAGAGGAACAAATCGTGAACACAAGCAAATGAGTAGGCTATTTCTATTTAGCTTATCTTTACAATACACTTTCGTGATCAATACGCGAATCAAGAAGAATACTCCCGGGAAATATTAAATCAAGCCCATCAAAATTGTGTCCCTCTGATTTCTTAATAAAAACAGCAGAATGAGTTGCACCCTACCGTGGTATATGAAGACAGCGATGCAAGCGTGCTTGAAGCGAAGCTACACATAGATTGAACGTCTACGGCGGTAGTCTATATAAACTGGTGATTTGTGAGGATGATTTGATTCGAAATGTATTTTAACGGCAGGTGGAAATCGTGGACTTCTCCTGTCTGCTCCTGTTCCCTGGAAAAACAGCGCCCCCGTCGCTCATTCGTGATCACTCTCTCTCTCTTTCGGTTTAAAAGCATTGCATAAACCCAAGCAGAGCGCATGAACGCGATTGGCTGGAGGTTTTCTCCGTGTCCTCCCACGACGCTCCGTGTAAACACACTGCGCACGTGTACAGAGCAGTGATTTCGCTAGGTCTTCTCCGCGTCTGACTGGCCAGACCCACTGGCCAATGACAGAGCCTACTATTCTCTATTTTTCCCCAGCCCGAAATGTGATTGGTCGGTCACTAATGCAAATTCTGATGCGTAGGCGACAATCACCTGCGCTTCCATGCTTTACTTCAGATTTGACATTATTTTATAATTTATTTAGCCGACTGAATTTCCTAAGTGCTGCAGCACTTCTCTAAAAGACACTGACTGACAATTATGATTAAGTTTTGACATACAGAAAGAAAGCATGGGGAAGCAAAACTAAATCAGTCACTAATATTATTTCATGATATACAGCAACAGAGGGTAGGCTAGTATTTATAATATGAGGTAAGGCTATTTCTCAACGTCTTGCTACTGTATGTGTGCCAGGCCCTTGTCAAGACGTCTTTCGTAGGTGAATGGACAAGTTATTTCCAGGACCTTCTCACAATAGTCCGTCTAAAGATAAGCACTCCTGCTGTCCATTCAAGCCTTTTACGCAGGTCTGAAAGTCACCTCTCTCCGTTCTAAGACTTGGAAATTATTACGTGGGCCTATTAGAATCCCGACAGCTGTGGGCAGGCATAGTCACTCTAATGAATCCTTTTGTATCAATAATTCTGAGTACCTACGTCTGTAGGTCTGTCAGTTTGCCAGCCCCCTCCCACAGGGCAATGGCTGTATGTCTGTGTGTGTGTGTGTGTGTACACTGTATGTATGTGTGTGTCTGTGTATGTGCTGTATGTAGGCCTACTGTATGTATAATGTACAGTATGTCTGTCTGTCTGTATGTATACATGTATGTAACGTACGTATGTATGTATAATGTCTGTCGGTACAGTATGTATGTAAGTATTTGCTAAATGCCTATTCATATAGCCTAGATACATTGTCTGTGTCATACAAGCTCATTCAATTTTATTTTCATAAACTGTCTAGAAACTTGTGTGCAGTCCGCTATGTGTTATCTCAGGTGAAATGTAACTGTAATTCGGATTAAACAGTGAACTGCAAATGTAACAATATAATGCAAAATTACAATCTGCACTTCACTTTTTTCTTGTGTTAAAGGTGTTTTCCTCAAAAGCATGTCAAAATAATACCTTAAACAGCGTCAAAACAACAAGATTCATTTGACATGTTAAAAGTGCTGACTGAAAAGAATAAAGAGAGATGTGGGCCTAGAACTTAACATGTAACACTGCTTAACCATGCAAACTACTCCCAAGTCACTCTTCTAAAGTATCACAACCTTTCAAAAGCCAGGTCACATGATATTCCCAAGTGACCCAGTTCCCGCAGTTCCCCAACACCATCAATGGCCCAACGCAGATGTCTTTAAACAAAATGTTTATTCTTTTCGTAACATGCTTCCTCTCAGAACATACAGGAAAAAAGCAAACCCCAGAATGAAAACACTTTCAATGATTCTATGATCAGATTTTTATTGACCCAGTCAGTATGTGTATCTTCTTACACCTCATTCACACTGAAAGCCTGCCTCACCATTTACCTCACGTTCACCCATGAGATACCCATATCTTACAAAATTACCATCTATTCCACACCATTAAATTATGTGGATTTAGTTCACTGAAAGTGATATAGGCTACTGTACCTTTAGTGACCATCTAACCATGTTTTATTAGAAGGTGCCATAGGATCTGCATAAAATATGACCATATAAACAGACTCAATGGCTGAATCCTGAGGTTGCCCATAAGCCATGTACCATAAAAGACTAAACTAACGGGACTGAGCCTCATGATTGGCCAATTCATGCCAGTTTGATGGTATAGGGAATACACTGAGGTTCAGCCATGGACAGTAAATGGTATATGGGTAATGAAGTCTCTTTGTTTTAAACATCAATTTAATTATCCCTTTCCAAGTCCCTCTCATAGCATACATGTGACAGTAAGGTAAAGACAGGTAGCAAGGCTAGTAATTAGGCCTTCCAGCTGCATCCTGCGTAGATGAACAGACGTATGATGGATTACATGAATTGAGGTCTACAGCATCTCAATGAGTATCCATATCTGACCTAATTTTGTTTAGCTTAGCTCCGTCCTTTTTTTTCCATCTGTGTAATCTGTGAACCACGACAGCTCTCTTGACACTTTTTCCATGGAGGGCTATCACATGTCTGACAGACATCTTTTTCTTTGTTTGTTTGTTTGTCTGTTTTTCAAGAAATGACAGTTGAGCTCCAACGACAGGTGGACACTGACTGTGAAATATTTATGACTTGAGCAAGCCCTTTTTGTCCATGCGGACTCTTGTTTTGGTTTGACTTGTGTAGGACTCTCCTAGGTCAATCCTTGCTAAGTTGCAATACACTCCTTCTCTCTCTCTCTCTCTCTCTCTCTCTCTCTCTCTCTCTCTCTCTCTCTCTCTCAGTTTGTCCAGTGGAGATGATAATGAACAGAGGCCTACTGTACCACCCATCCCAATACTACAGGGAAGGAACAGTCTGGACCCTTATTGGCTATGGGACTCTGTTTACATTTTACAGCAAAAATTCCACAGCTGGCTGCAAACACATGCCTTGCATAGGCTACAGCAATAACACACCCAGCAGAAGGAAACGTACACCATTGAGCGGGTGAATTTCATGCCAAATATGAAAATGGGGTACCTTTTTGAGATGCTGAAGGGGAGTGGATTCTCATGGGCATGAATGGGAATCTCTATACAGGCTAACTAGACACAACAACGTTGCTCTGATTTCTCCCTGTTGTGTCCTTCATTTTCTGTGTGTGTGTGCGTGCGTGCGTGTGTGAGAGAGAGAGTGCTGAAGCGTAGCTACAAAGATAACACAAACTGACATGGAAAATCCCATCATCTACTAAGATGGAGATGGCAAGCTGGAGACACAGTAGGAGTTTCATTCTATAATGTAGCCTATCTACAGTCACAGAGTTGGCCTACAGTATGCCTGAGCAGGACCTGCATTGCAAAATCATTGGAATGAGGCATGCAGTCCATTAGGCAAGTTCATAAAGCAGCGGTCACAGTCACTGTGTCAGAAAAACTGTCCATAGTCTGGCTGAAATTTGCATGCACATGTAGCCACTTATAGGCTTCTTTGTGGGTGTGTACAACAGCACCAGTGCATACCCATAGATGGCGTAATATTCATTTTCAGAATGGTTCATTTATAAAGAGGTAACTCAAATAGGAGATTTGATGTTAGGTTTCATATTGAGAGCCACGTCTATGATTGGATCATTAAGATACATTCTTACCCGAAATTTACACAATATTGCAACAACTATCACTTCACTGCGCACTCTAGGCCTCCATAAGCTGCTACGTTGTGCAACCACAGATGGCAGCATATGCGCATCGGCAAAGTTGTCTCCAGATAGCCTATCATTAACCGACTAGGCATAATGCGTGGTTTTGAGTGAGAGATACAGTAGATGGTCGACAGGCAATGGCAAATAGCCTACATATAACATCAACACGTGATTTTGGAAACAATCATTACGTTGTCTATACTTGTAATAATGTGAATAGAACAGAAAGGGATTTCTTCACTAATCAAAGATATATGTCGCCTACTCGCGTAATGCAAATATGATTACGCACAATCAGCCAATGAATAGACTACATCACAGCGATATGACATAACTGCTTCCAACGTGAAGGCAGCGAAATAACGTTACAAACGACAGATGTGGTATAATATTCACGCGGGGAAGGCTAACCTTATGAACAAATGGCGTAGCTTATAAGTGAACGGCACAGTAACAGCATTGCGCATTTTATCAAATAAAGCGCTAGCCGAAATCAGACGCAAACACGTTAGGCTGGCCGTCAGCAGACTGCCCAATATCGGCTAAAGTTAATGTCTCTCACCTTTAAACAGTTGCAGTAGATTTACCCCAGTCTTCAGAGTGTTTTGTTTTTGATGAGTAAAGTGTCCCAACATTGAGTATACAAACTAGTCCACAAAAAAGAGATATTAAAGATTTGATTAAGACGTCTCGGTTAGCTTCAGCCTCACGTACGTGCCTTCACTGTGTGGCATACATTTGCCTTCACCACGCTACAGCACACGCATCGGTACACGTGTATGTGCATCATTTTTTCAAGGCGTTTCCTTCGCGCAATATTATTGGTTTGCTTTTCAGCAGTTAGCCTGCCCACTCATTTCTAAGTTCACTCTGATTGGCCATGGTGGGAGGAGCTGGCTGCACGAGTTTCAGCTGTCACGTTGCACTGTGCCTGCTCAGCGGAGAACATAACAAGTAGAATGTTGATGACTGTTGCCGAAGGATCGTAAATTGTACAGTAGACGCTCCCATGAAAATTCATACGACCTATTGGCAGGCAACAACGTAGTAGCCCATATGCGAATCGTATCGGATGGATGATTCAATGTGTAAAGTGTAGCCTAATCTAGTTATTTTTCTTAGCTTTTTATTTTTAACTCATTATTCCACAATATCTACAATGTACGTGGCGTTAGGCGAAGACCGCGCCCCGACCATTTCTGATGCACCCTGCAATGAGTTTACGGTAAGGAGAGCTCTGTGCATGCACAGTTCCACGTGCCTGCCAGACGCCGAGAAAAGTGACGTCAATTTGAGTTTATAATCTATGCAGTCACGCGGCTGGCGGAATGGCTAAACACAGGCATGCGCGCTGCATCCTTCACCCTACCCCCAATAATCTACCGTGTTGGTGATGGACTGGAATGAACCCAGTGAACTCATTGAGGGTCTACTGGTTACCAGTGCTGTTTGTTGGAATGAACCCAAGGAACCCAGTTCAAACATGGCACCCTACGCCTATAAATTAACGCATTGAGTTAGGCTACTATTCGGCTTGGTCATAGGCTAGACCATAATAGTTATTGGCCTACATCATATCAAATCAAATCGTATGGGGTAGGCAAATAACAATTAATCATAGAATGGTGATACGCAAATTAAATCAGAAATGTCAACTGTCATTTGTAGGTGTTGCAATAGCTCCACAAACTGGCTATATTATCCTTTTGACAACAGCTGAAAGAATGCATGCCAGTAATAAGATTATTATTCGCGAATGGTCTAATTCAGGCGACTGGAAGCTCACCTGAAAGTCGGTTGTCGGAGTGTCCATTTTCAAGCAAAACATATCCAAGTGTTTCCGCCTATAGCTTCCCCTGTCCTATATGCAGGGATGGGTGGAGCTTGTAGTCTATACGTTTATTCACCCACTGACCCAAGAAGACCTCACCACATTTCATTACAGTTGCCTATGCTATGGCATAGCCTATGCCTAGGCTTAATAGCCTTGACCATGGCTGGCCAGCACTTGTATCCACTTTATTATAAGGCTGCATCATTGGAGAGATTGGGCTGACATAGGCCTGTTTAAACTCCGTCAGATGATAGTCAAAAGCAACAGTGTTGGCCTACGCAAAATTCAAATTTGGATATGAATATAATTTTCCTTGTATTCAGTTAACAATTCTGTTAATCTGGCGAGTATGCTATTCAACTGGAGTAGCCTACAGATAGCCTACAGTACACTGTAAAAAAATAATTTGTAATTGTGAAAAAAAATGTGTGGAAACTCGTTGTCTCAAATGAGTTAAGTAAATACTGTATTACTTTTCTTATTTAGATGTAAAATGCTTTTAACTTGAAAAAGAAAAGTTACTTAACTCATTTGAGGTAACGGGTTTCCACACATTTTTCAAGTAACCAAATTATTTTTTACAGTGTGAGGAGAAAAAAAATGTGATAGACTACAATTTCCATGTAGCTGCTCAATAAAACAATAAAATCCTAATTTATCTCCGCAGTTGGCTTGATGTTGTCAGTGAAATATAACAAGACATTTCAACATGTATTTTCTCCAGTTTTCTGTGGCAGAAATGTATGCCTAAGGATACAATAGAAATAATGTTAAATTGCCTATTAAATGTCCATGCCTATTTAAACACAAAACAATGTTTTTGGGAAAATGGGAAATTTCAGATCTCACACTTATAGGCTACTGTAGAATTGTAAGGACTATCGGGTCCTATATAATTTACCTAATTAGGAGGCTTCAAAATTCAGCTTTGTTGGATTACCCAGGATGACGTCAAGAATCCAAGGTGCCTGGGGACTATGCACAGCAGGGGCCTCTTTTACTCTGAGTCAAGCTTGCACTTGACCGCATACTTTAGCACTTGTTTTTGTTTCTATACTTCAGTTTGACAGCTGTGAGGGGACTGGGCGGGCAGGACACCAAGGGGTTCTATTTTATGTGTGGCTGATCCAAGCAGTTGTGATGTTTTGCTCTTGAGTTCGTCTGCTAGGCCTATTTAAAGCTTTTAGTTGGTGCTGATCCATTGACAAAAAGGCAACTGACTTGTAACAACTACGCTACCCTGGATCCATTAATACACTCCATGACACAACATATGCTACCACCGAGGGCAATCATCCTAAGTGTATAACCACTTTTTGAAAATAAAATAAATAAACAAATAAATAGATAACCCTGAGTAGTAGGTTATAGGATACTTACCCACTGAGGTCAAAATTCTGCTTGGTAAACAAAATCACCCAAAATTGGTAAACTGTTAACAGTACAGACCTTTCCCTCAAATTTGCCCCCAAAACATTTTCTAGATCTTTTTTAGAATAGACCTTGGCCAAGTACCTCACACATGGTGGTACTGTTTTGAGAAAGCCAAATAAGTTGCACTCTTGTAGTTCCATTAGCAAAGAAATAATGAATAAGTGCACACTGAACTTTAAATGAAAAATAACCTGCTGTATTCTCCCTTTTCCTTTGAATGTGAAAAAGTAAAATTTACGGATCTCAGGTTTAAGTCTCTTCCATCGCATTCCTGTATCTGTGTGAACTGCAAAAGTACGCATCATTATCAACAATTTCAGGCAAGCTTGTTGCATTCTCTACCAAGTCAAGGATGGACTTGTGGAGTAATGTTCTCTTTGAGGTAAGTTTATATGCAAAATAAGACTCATGCCATCTTAGATTTTTTTTTTTTTTTTTTGAAAGAAAAGGATATGACAAAACAAAGAACAAGACATTTTGTCTTCCTTATGACTTGCAGCACTGACAATCTACTTTGTATCTCTGTATAGTTGCAACCGGTGTAACAGTTATTGACCTATATGCATCCTTATCTCCCTTCAGAACGCCATTCTCTTCTCTGATTGGCTGCTAGGTGGCCATTAATTCCAGATAACCGGCTACTTTGGAAGTAGTTCCAAAAAATAACTCATCTAATAACTGATTACCGTTCCATATGAATGCCTTTCAGAATGGTAACTATAACAACAATAAGCAACCTTGTAGATCTACTTTCAACTGAACCGAACAGGTTAGCTTCTTTTAAATTTGAGTTGCATATTTCTTTTACGTTTTATACGCTTCTTCAAATATACGAGAGATAGATAGATACGGGAGATAAGCGGGATAACGACCTCCTAGGTGTCCAGTTATTCATTTATAATTGGCTTGGCGGAATAACTCCGTCTCCGCGCTGCGCGCGTCGCCGGAGTTCTAGATTCCACCTTGCCAATTATAAATGAATAACTGGACACCTCGTCGGCCGTTATCCCTTACATATATGGGCCTAGGCTGAAACTGACCTTGATGTTGGGATGGGCCTGTATTTGTAGTGAAAGAAATGAATAGAGAAGTAGAGATACTCTTCTAAAGTGATAAAGTGGGCCTAATTCATTATTCCTATTGTCAATCAGCACGCACCATCTGCTGTTAGCAAGATAAGAGAATAAATCACGTCATGCAGGTGATAAGCAATTTGTAAACACATTTTTTGTATAGCATTCAGCAAATACCAACCCATAATGCTTTACAAGGCCTCTCCATTCTCTGAGAACACTAAAAAAAAAAAAAAAAAAAAGAAAAGAAAGGAAAAGAAAGAAAAACAGTCCCCACATTTTTGTTCTGTAATGGAAACAAAAGTAAGGGCACTCTGCTCCTCAAACAATAACAAAACACTCAGGTATATACTGGACCACTAAACTAGAAAGGGGTGAGCAAAGTGTTTAGTCTTTGGTTCAAATGTAGGACTAATGTGTATTGCTTGGGACAGGCACTGATATATATAATATAAAAAAATACCGGTAGCCTTTAACAACACAAACAAGCATGGTTTTACTTAGCATTGCTTACTATCCTTTAATGCAAGAGCTCAACAGAGGTGTCATATTGGTCCCAGATTAAATCTGTTCAAGAGAGAGAAGGAGCACTCTAAAAGTGAAGGTTTGTGTCTTTCAGAAACAAATGAAAAAAAAAAAAAGATAAAAACAACACTCACAATAATATGCATATATAATACATACAATTCTACAGAACATACAACTGAGGAGAGCTAAAGACCAGAGACAGCTAGAGACAACTTCAGCATGAAAGTCATTGGACAGAGTAGGACTAAAGAGCTAAACTGCTAAAGCCTTTTAGCCAAGACAAGTTTCCCGTTTGAAACAGGAGAAGGGGTTGGCCATCAAGGAAGTAGGACAGAATTCTCCAGGGTTCAACGATACTCTCTGGCCTCTGCCAGGACACATGTACACACAGGATGTCACACAGGAGTGAGTATTGCTAATGAATAAAGGCTTGTGTGTCTGGTATTAATAAAACAAATAACACACCCCCTCAACACTTTTCACCAGTGGATATGTAGTCATTAATGTGAGCCTTCCTGAAAACAATATTTTCACTATACAATGTATGATAATCCAAAAATTTGACTTGATATGCAAGCATGCACAGCTGGTTATTTTTATGGAAGAGTAAATTCAGGGGTGCATTTATTTTTCAATCTACCACAGCAGGTACTGCATACTCAATATTGTATCTGAGGGATTAGTTTAGGTTTTCGCAGATGACCACTAGGTGGCAATGTGCACATTTTGAGTAGGCAGGGTCATTTTTGAACACAGACAGCAAAAAAAAAAAAAAAAAAAAAGAAAAAGAAAGAAAACTCTTAGCCTAATACACTTACACTTATAGATTAATTAAAATTTCATCTCAGTAAGAGACAGTTGGATGATGGTTTCAGGCTGGCAACTGAGCATAGCCTAAAGTCACAAAATAGGCCGACACCAGCCATAATTTCACTGCATTTTTTGACCAGTATTGCATGTAACAAATACATTTTAATTCTTGTGACTGGTTTTGTGACAAATGGTTTTGTGCTTCTTTCAGTATCATGATGACCAGCAATCATCTGATGTCGCCATAAATTAGACATACATTAATTAGTTTTGACACTAAATCGTGAACTGATCTTTCAGAATTCGACATGGTAAACAAAAAGAAAGAACCACTCTTGTGGTTCTGTTATAAAACAAATAGAGAAATGAATTAAACTAAAAGTCACACTGAACATTTAACTGAAAAATCTTATTCTTAGGGCAGTATATGTGTTAACTGCAAAAAAAAGGATGCATGCTTTATCAGAAACATTGTTGCCTTATCTTCCAATTCAAGGATGAACTTACTATAAAATATACAGTATCTGTTTGTGCTATAAGCTGTGCGAAATAGGGCACTCAGTTGTTTTCTGATTTTTTTGTAAAAGAAAAGCAAATCACAAAACTAAGAACAAGACATTCTTGTACAGTACAGTAACCTGCAGCAATGAAAATCCACTATGTACCACTGGATAGTTGCAACTGCCACTTTTGTGCAACATTGTCCAACAGTATGGGCATCCATAGGCCTAGGCTGAAATTGGCACTGTCCAAACTTCCTCATGTGTTGCCTCTGTGAACACGTCTTAGTCTTAAAGTTGTGCTATTTGGAAGGCCTTTCTCAATGAGCTCCTCACGAAACTAAAGACAATAAAAAAATATGAACATGAGAGAGTGGAACCAAATTTACTTCAGTAGACATTTTGTTCCGTGTTTGTTTCTGGGAGTCCTTGAGAAATTTGCAAAGGTAAAATGCCAATGGATTCCTCTAGATTGTATGGTGTGTGCCCTTCAATCAACATTGTGAAAGGCAATTATGGAATTTCGCATCATAGTTCACAGTGTAAACAATGATCCAACCTTTGAAGAGAGGTGTAATCATTTGGAAATAAATATCTTCAGCAAAAACACATAAAGATACGGGTTTGTACTCCTCTTGCTTTGTGAAAGGGAGACATTTACTGTCCCATCACACTAACTCATCTCACTAACTTTTATTCACCCCTCACTTACTGGTTTTAGAATCATGTCTTCGATTTCGGCGTCAGTGACGTCTGTCTCTGTGTCGACAACCATCCTCAGACCAACCACAAAAGCTGTCAAGTTGAAGAAACACAAGTTGAATCAAGTTTGAAACATTGTGAAGTTGAATCAGCCAATCATCCTATGTAGCCCCTTTCCTACTGAACTCCTGTATTTCGCACAAACAGGCTGACACCAGACATAATTTCAGTGCATTTTTTATTTCAATGCATTTTTTATTTCATTATATGCATCATAGTGCTGGCAAAATTAACTGATTAATCACGTGATTAATCCAAAAAAATTAACTCAGATTAAAAACATTAACTAACTGGATATGGTTCCACTTTCATGGCATGTATTATGTATATCTATACAAAGATTATGGCCTAGATCCTGACTGTCCAACAACATGTTTGGGTAATCATTGGGGGACAGGCATGAATTGCCCCATTTGAGAAGAACAAAGGCAACTATTTAGTATCAGGGCCTTTACAGGGCAAAATAAGGGTCCAACATACCCTAGCATCCAAATTTTTACGGGAGGAAATGAGTTGCGATTAAAAGTGATTAATCACGATTAATCATTGCAAAATGATGTGATTAATCAGATTTTTTTTTATCATTTGACAGCACTATATGCAAATAAACTTCCTTGATTCCTTGAAAACTTTGCATGTAACCCGTCAGTGCTGAACCTCATACACTCACACATGCACACACATTCAATGTCACCAGTGTTGGGGAGTAACGAGTTACATGTAACGGAATTACGTAATTTAATTACAAAATAAAAGTAACAGTAATCAATTACAGTTACTTTGAAAAAATGTGTAATTGAATTACAGTTACTTCAAGAAATATTCAGAATTACAATTTTAGTTACATGATCCCAATATCATCTGCAGAAGCATTGACTAAGTGTGCTTCATGTAAATACAACATCCTCTATTTACAACTAAATGTCACTATACTACAGCTAAAATACTCTATGCTATTATAATTGTTTCTACTGTCATGTTGGCAACACTACTCACTTGTTACCTGCATCTACAGCGGTCTAAGTTTCAGTAGCAAGGAGGCCTGACTGTCAGACAGAAACTGCAACATAGGCCTGTAGCCCATTGCCGGATATAGAAATGAGCTCTATTGATCAGGTGCACACATACTTTATGAGCAAACACCTGATTATTCAGTGATGTTCAACAAGTACTTTAACTATTTGCTCGTAGTGAATTCTGACACTTCTGTGGGAGTTAAAAATAATTTTTGCAATGTCAATGGTGAATAGGACTATGTGACAGTTAACATTGCCAGGATTCAAAAACTCAAAATTGCTTGACGATTGAAAAAAAAAAAAAATGTTCAAAAACGTTGAAATGTAATCAAAAAGTAGGCTAATCAAATGTAATTAGTTACATTACTTTATTAAAGTAATCAAAATAGTTACACTACAATTACTATTTCAAAGGGGTAACTTGTAACTGTAACGCATTACATTTCTAAAGTAACTTACCCAACACTGAATGTCACAGAGAGAGTGCAAAAGTATCAATACATGATTGCTGTTCCACCCAAAATTGGTTGCATTAACAGTGCCAGCACACACACACACACACACACACACACACACACACACACACACACACACACACACACACACACACACACACACTTTTTTTATTTCTTATCTAACTTGCAGTGACTTGCTTTATTAAATTTAATTTTTTTTTCAGGCACCACTAAGAAAGATTAGATATGACCTTATGATAGATTTAGCAGGAAACAGTGGACAGAATGGAGATGAGCAGTACAATACAAATACCACCCCCCCCACACACACACACACACACACACACACACAGACACACCCCACACACACACACACACTTCTTTGTCCTGAAGTTCCTTCCTTCCACTCAATACTTATGCCTACTCTTTTGCCCACTCAAGAACTGTCAAGTCAAGTCACTTTTATTTATATAGCACATTTCACACAACATAGTTGATCCAAAGTGCTTCAAAAATAATAATGATAAAAATAATAATAAACAATAAACAAATAATAATAAACAAATAATAATAATAAAAAGAGGAAAAGGAAACTGTAAGCCACATATGATGCATTCTTACCTGTGTAACAGAAGAAAGGAAGGTTATCAGCACAGTTCTCATCTGTCCACTGGCCTGAGTCACTAAATGATATTGCAGTGCAGTGTTCAGCACCATTGGAGTTATCAGGCTCGCCTGACTTCCAGTGTCTGAAAGAAGAGTCGCTCCCGTCTGACCAGATTCTGGTTCTGTACAGCCCAATTTGTACCCTGCGGCCGTTGGCAGCTATGCGGATGTCTTCATTTTCCAGACTATTCCGTATGCTCGGAAGATCTACGAAGTTTGCTCTACAGTAAGCCTGAGCATCATACCATGACAGTGAGGTGGTATTCAAAATGTAACTGCCATTGGCTGCTGCAACACAAACAGAAGGATATCACATGGCGATGACATCCAATTTCACACCATGTTCCAAAGTTTGCCCACTCTAAAACTGCTTATTGATTTATACATTTACATGTATAGAAATATGGATCTAACAAAAACAACAGACACTTTTTTGATGGAAATTAAGTTTCTTTGGGAGAATTTTTGGGAGAAAGAAGTTTGCCCATCCCGCTCTATTAAAAAATGATCAAGATATAGGAATCAAACAAAAAGTACACTGGAAATTGTTAAATATTCAATTGCCTAAACTGAATACCTGTTTAAGGAAATATAATGTATTTAATTCTTAATTGATTATGTTTCTTTTGGAAAATACAATGTGTGAACACACTTAATTCTTTCAAGAACTGGATACTTACCATAGCAAACAAATGTTTTTTCTGAAAAGGCTGTGTCACAGGGTATGTCGTTCCATCTTCCATCAGCGTACATCTCAACACACAGTTCTTTTCCAGCAACGTTATTAGGTTCTGAGGACTGAACCCAGTTTCTATATGCTCTCTCTCCTGGACCATAAAAACTGTTGTCAGTAATAGACCATCTCCAGCTGTTCTGAACATCATCATAGAGTCCAATCCAGGCAGAGCCAGTCTGACTGCCAAGTTGGTTGAGGGCATTCACATCGTCTGTGTCGTAAAGGGTTGCCAGGTCTGTGTAATTGGTCCTGCAGTAGGTCTGGGCTTCTGTCCAGGTCTTAGCTTCATTCACAAAATGGTACTGATGAGAAAGAGTCGAAGCTGAGAGTTGAAGTTGAAGGGGCAAGAAGCCTGTTTGTAAAACACAAAAGGTCATGATGGATTATCTTTGATTTCTAAAAGAAAGACAAACTTTTTTTTAAATATTCCATGCCCCCATCTTGTTTTCCAGATTTAATGGATAAATTAAAGGATAAATGGGTCTTTTTAAAATAGAAATCACCCATATATAAAAAACATAATAACTAGGCTAACAATAATACTGATAATACTGGGGGAAAAATCCAGTTTTTAGGCCTAGCAAAAACCTACCAAATAAAATGACAAGGAACATGATTCATATGTTTCCTGGAGAGTCGCAGCCAAGAAGACTTCAGACACAGGATCAGAAAAATGGCAAGTGCAATGTTTGGAGACAGCCCCTATCCTTTAAACAAACTATTAGCACACCCACATACATTCCTAGCATTTCTGCCTTGTATTTGGCCACACTTGAATCCAACAAATAGACCTATGAAATTGTTTAGTAATAAAAGATCGCTTGAATCAATTGTAATTGCATAATTACGAGACATTTGTGTATACATTATCAAGGAAGTTTATTGATCACATGTACAGTAGGCCTATAGGCCTATGCAAAAAATGCAGTTAAATCATGTCAGGTGTCAGCCTGTGTTTAAAGTAGAGGTGCAGTAGGAGGAGAGCTACATAGGATGATTGGCTGTTAGATTAGGTGAGCAACAAGGAGCACCCAAGAACAAATAGTAATGTATTGGTCATTAATTATCTTAAGATGTAAGAAATATACAGGTGAGAAGTGATTTAGTCATACTAAAAAACATGACTGAGAGGAAAACAATTTCAAGGAATTTTTTACATTGTAAAATGCTTGTGATAACAAACTTCTCTTGTATCCTTGTGCTTCATCACCAAGAATGTGACAGTGAAACTTGATTTACCTGCTAGCCAAAGACGATGGACAACAGTCAAGAAGTCTGATTTTTTTTCTGCTTCAGAAAACAACAAATTTTATTGGATTTCTCAGCCTTCACAAGAATGAGAACAATGGGTAATCTCTGCAAAAACTTAACATTTTCTCATAATTTGACTGTTTAGCAGAATTTTCACTAAAAGTGAAAAAGTTCTTCTCTCTAAGAAGCAATCCATTTCAATACAGTACCTGAAATTCCAACCCGGTGCTCAAGGCACTCTGCATGCAGTGATCCACAATGTCAAAGCACTAAGATCCAGCAGCATAAGTATCTTGTATCCACTGATTGAGTCGTTAATTTAAGCAGATTCTGTGTTGTGTTTAAGCTGGACTGGAAGATGTTTAACATTTCATTCTCTAAATAGACAAGACTGGAGTTGTTGACAAGCCAAAGCTTTTCTACGATTTTAGAAAGAAATGACAATTTTGAGATGGGTCTATGATTGTTTAAGTCATGAGTCATCAAGCCCTGGCTTTTTAAGCAGGGGCTGCACTACAGTAATTTCACTTACCTCAGATGTCTGCTTGCAGCTACGAATCATCTGTTGTGAGTGAGGTTAGCACAACTGCACGTTTAAAATGAATGGTAGGCTACTCTGTCAGAGATACATGTACATGTAAGTGATTAATTGATAATAGGGAGGATGGAGGAACCCACATTGAACTTGCCTTGTAACAGCAATATATTTTGCATGGAATGAAAGAATTTCGAACAGTATAGACCTAATGCGAACGCGAAACACGTTACATTGTTTCAACCAGCTTCTATATCTATGGATTCAAAGGCACCGCTTTCGACTAATGAGGTTCTATTGATTCAGTGTAAAGTGCTTGTTTGTTTCTGCATTCGCGTTCGGCCTATGCTGTACTAAATTATTTTGTTCCACTCGCTAACTGGTGCATTTAGCATGCTCCTTCAAAAGGGCTAAGCTTGAATTCACTCCGGAGCTGTCCTTTAATTTGAGTGAATAAGATAAGATCAGGGTTCCCACTCCAGATCAGATTTAATGATTTAAATTTCAGATAACTTTTCCATAACCTTCCCTGAGAAAAAGCGTAATTTTCATGTAATTAGAGTGCATGAAAATGCACTCTACTGTTCTTCGAAGACTTCCTCCACTTCATCATCATCTTATTATTCTGCCACTTTCCTCTCTCCACTAACCTCACCCACGTGAGATGCAGCGCCCCTTCAGGCGCATCCATGGTGTCGAGTCCATTAAAAGATATTTCAGGTCCGATATTAACCAACCGGACTAACCTAGCCTGGCACGCCCTCCCAGTGACATTGGTCTGGTCAACTGCTGATGTGAACGGATTTCTGAGTTCCCTAAAAATGTGAAAAAACCTTCCAAACAAACAGAAACACACACACACACACACACACACACACACACACACACACACACACACACACACACGATGAAGAATATGACTTTGATGTTGGAACCGTATTACCATTTTCCTTTACATAATGCATGCATACAAGTGAACATGCTGTGAGTACATTATATAGTGGGGGCAGTGGTGTGCACGGATTTGGCCAAGTGGAATTGTGTAGGAAGGCAATGACCTGGCCATACCAACGGCAACCAGAAATGAAGTAAGTAAGTAAGTAGAGCACTTCTAAGACAGTTGGCACAGACCAAAATAGGGGAAAAGGGGAAGGACAGGAGAGGCCTGCAAAGGCCAAGGAGTAAAAAAAAGGTTTTGAGCTTGGATTTGAAGTAGCCTGGAACAATATTGATGGATTGTTTGTTCACAACAGGTTTTTCCTTTAAGGCTTACCAGGAAGTGTTCTCATTTTCTCTACACATCTCTCAACATCTACTCCAAGAAAGACGAGACACAAATGGGCAGACAGACAAGATGAAATCACATGTCTCCGGTGAGTCTGCTGCAGTCACATGCTTCTGTTTCAGCCAGATGCCAAGTTCCTGGTAGCCTGGCAAATTTGCCATCCCCGGGAAGTACGTAGGCAGGCAACGCCAGGCTAAGTTCCTGGAGAATGTTCTGTGATTTATCTGGAGCATCCGGGAAAAAAGTCCATTCAGGTAAGAAGCAAAACGATGTACAGTCAGAATTCTTGTTGTTTGGAGAACCATTCATCGTTCATCTTTGTTTTCAATGCACACACCTATTCCAGCCTTCTTGCCTAGAATCTTAAATAATAATATGCATTTTTGCTTTTATAATACAACATGAATGATGTGGACACTGCAACATTTGTGTGTGCCACCAAGATACTGTACAAATGCTAATTTAACTACTACTAGAAATACTTACAGGCTACTACTACTAATATTACTTCTAATAAAAATAAATATTATTACATACATATCCACTATGAGTTTTAACATGTGAATAGAGATTCATTACTGTTTGCACGACACATTACTGTTTACACTACCTCTGGAGATAGTTTCATCTGTTTCTGGTAAGGCTTCCATGAAATCTAAGAGCAATGTGATGAGAATGAGATAAACTACCGCTACTAATATCACCTTAAAAAAAGTCTAAACATAAACAAAGATAAACAAAATAAACGAAATAAACTGGTTTTTAGCCTTGAAGTAGGCTAATATTGTAAAGCATGGAAGGCAAGATTTACAAGATGCATTTGTTCTCTGTTACCTTTCGCGCTCAGTGGTTCCTGTTTACATAACGGAGAAGAATTTTGAATGTGGCATCTGACGTCCTAATAAAAATAAATACTCTGACTTGCAATGAAGACAGGCCTTTTAAAAACGTTTTTCTTCCTCAAAATGAAAGTGTTACAACCTTTGTTGTGCCTTCAAAAATATTAAAATTTGTAATCCTTGTTTAATGAAAATAACTTTAATGTGTGTGTTCCTTGCAGTGCAGAGGGATTTGATCAAAGATGAAGAGGTTTAAACTGTCTCTAACCTTATCTCACCACTTTAGGTAATAGGTTGAAATATTGTTCAAACAATAATTAGACAGAGTTGGTCCACCACTAGGGGGCGATATAAGCTACTAACTGGGCATGCCGGCACCAGCCAAGTAGCCTAACTACTGTTGACTTTGTCATCAGTAGATTGCAGACCATCCATGGAAATACCATTCCTTTCTATGGGTATTGTCTAGCAGTCAATCCTTGGCCAAACACTGTGGTCTCCAAGTGCAGGGGTGTTTTTGATCATCTTTTCTTTTTGTGTTATTGCCTTATTGGCATGCTGTTATTATGTTCTCTGATGATAAAGGGGTACTGTATGCTTGCGCAGTTGCAATGTATAGGTTGTAAACATAAATCAATGTCTTAATTGATTGTAAACCATGATTTGGTTGTGACCGATAGTTACCGTGCGTAACAGTCGGGGTTTGCCTCTGACGCGAGAGGATCTAATGATGGTATGTTATATTGCCTAGTTTGTGGGCCTTGCCCCTGATTATTTTCAGTTTGATCAGTGTTTTTGTTTGATTAGTTTGTTTGTTAATTTGTTATGTTATGCACCCCGCCGGTGGCCTAATATAAAATAAAAGAAAGACGTCTGCATTATTCCGTTTCCATGCCTTGAGTCTACCACCCGCCGGACACACTCCGTTACAATGCCACTGAAAATGTGGCCGCTTGCTCCTTTCGGTTTTAGCCTACTTCAATAAAGCCAAACATAGGCCTACTGTATGAATTTACAGTGAAATGTGTCCATTTAACTATTGCTCATGTAATCAGCTGCAAACTATACAATTTGTAATGATATGTAAATATATTATCTAAGACCATTTCAGCAAGAAAGTACAGTGTCAACTATTCAACTATAAGGATTATATGCATTTCAATCAAAGATGAAAAAATTGCCACCTGAGGATTTTTTTTTTTTTTTTTTTTTTTAAATTAAAGTAAAGTAAACGCACACCTTGTGAGGTGCACACGGCGATCAAAGCAAACTTGTGAAAAGTTTGAGAACCGAGGCCAGTGCTGGACCAGTGGGATTCAGGGGGGGTTTGAGCATCAGGAGAATTGCTGCTGAAAGTTATACAAAATAAATGTAGCCAATAATTTCAATAAATTAATGTTTTGTTTGAGGTGCAATTTCACTTGGCAACACAGTCCCAATACTAATGCAATAATATAGTCAACAGAGCAATTTCCTGTTTCAAATACTACATGATAAAGGGTCCATTCCTACTCCCTTCCTAACTTGCAACACACTTTTCGGTAAACCTGTTGCAAAACCAGGCATTTTTGATTGAAACAAAGATTAAAAGTGAAATTGTTGGTAAAAATAAATAAATAAATAAATAAATAAATAAAAGGAAAACTATTTTAAAGGAAAGCATTTGTTCTTTTTTACCTATGATACATACACCCAATGATTCCCATTTAGCCTACAAAATGGAGAATGAATGAATCGTTACATCCTGATAAAAAAAGAAGCGATAAAAATGCACTTAAAAATGAAATGAATGAAAACAAAATAAACCTTTCTCTTGCCCTGAAAAATATTTCAGTTTAAACAGAGTAGCTGAAATGTGTATTCCTTACAGTAGGATATAAAGGGACTTTATTAGTTTCATTAACCATCTCAACAATAGCCCACCATTTTAGCTGAAGTTTTTCAAGATGGTTCCCCACTAGAGGGCAGTACAAACTGGGCCTGTCCAGTGTTCACTTTGTCCAGATGCTGCAGACCATTAAATTAAATCCCTTCCATCCCATATGGGACATCAAATGGTGCCCATTTCCATTTCTATATCCCTAGGGCACATGCCTGCACAGGGCAGTATGACTACAGTGGGGGTTAGTCCTCTGGTAGTCCTATGCTGCATACCTAGGACTCATTATACATAACATGTATGGTTTAAAGTTTAAAAGTCACACTGAACGTTTTAATGAAAAATCTTATTCTCATGCTGTTTCCGTGTTAATGGCAAAAAATAACATGTTTTTTTTTTTTTTAAAACAATTTCAGGAAACATTGTTGCCCTACCTTCCATTCAAGGATGAACTTGTGGAGAAATGTAGTAGCCTATCTGTTTGTGCTATAAGCTGTGCAAAATAAGGCACTCAGTTGCTGTTGTTTTTTTTATTTTTCTGTAAAAGAAAAGCAAATCACAAAACAAAGAACAAGACAGCAGCAAAGAGCAGCAATGAAAATCCACTATGTACCACTGGATAGTTGCAATTGTCCACTTTTGTGCAACATTGTCTTACAGTACGGGCATCCATATAGGCCTAGGCTGAAATTGGGGACTGGGGAAATCCGGTGTGAATCACACCATAACCCTGTTGTTGACTTGTTAACTGGCTAGATTAATTAAAAATTCAATTTTGAATAAGAGTGAGTTGAATGATGGTTTCACAGGTTGTCTATTGAATATGTTAACATCTTAACATCAGAAAATCTGTAAACTTATATTTCACTGCATCTCCTGAGTGAATTGCATACTTTCACTCCTTTACATTTTTTACATATTGTGTTACACTTACAGTAAGTACAACCGAATTCCAAAAAAGTTGGGACACTTTATAAATTGTTCATAAAAATCGAATCCAATCATTTACAAATTTCATAAACCTATATATTGTTCACAATAGAATATAGATAACATGGCAAATGTTGAAGTGAGACTTTTTGAAATGTTATGCCGAATATTGGCTCATTTTGGATTTTATGAGAGCTACACATCCCAAAATAGTTGGGACGGGTAACAATAAGAGGCCAGAAAAGTAAAACTTTCATATGAGGGACAGTTTGAGGACCCAATTGCAACTTATTTGGTATTTGGTATATTATTTTGGCAACATGATTTGGTATGAAAATAGCCTACGAGAGTGGCATTGACTCTCAGAAGTCAAGATGGGCAGAGGATCACCAGTTCCCCAAATGGTGCAGCAAGAAGTAGTGGTCCGAGATCACAAAGGAGTTTCTCAGACAAAAATTGCAAAGAGTTTGAAGGTATAATCATCTACAGTGCATATCATCATCGAAAGATTCAGAGAATCTGGAACAATCTCTGTGCATAAGGGTCAAGGCTGGAAAACCATACTGGATGCCCATGATCATTGGGTCCTTAGATGGCACTGCATCACATACAGGAATGCTAATGTAATGGATATCACAAACTGGCCTTAGGACTACTTCCAGAAAACATTGTCAGTGAACACAATCCACTGTGTCATTCGCCATAGCCAACTAAGGCCCAGTCCCATTACTATCACTTCACTATCACTTCCCCTCGATTTTGGCCCTAACACTCGGTTTGCGCGTTCATGTGTAAGTGTAGGGTGTCCCAATACTTTCGGGACCGAGGGATAGTGGCTTTCAGCCCTTCAAATCGCCCCTTCAAACGGAGGGAGGTCTGGTGCAGACTTCGAACGAAGTGATGTTGAAGTGAAGATGAAATTACCCACGGTTCTTTGCGAACTGATCAGCTAAACAAAATGATTGAGTGTCGGTATCCGATCTCTGTCCTTAGGTCTGGATAAGAGCTTCAAAAATATAGCTACTATTGCAATTAAGCATGTATATATATATTTTAATGTCGGGATATCTTAGTTTGATGTAAATTCAGTTGAATTCCGCGCAGGTGTGTCAAAACATGACTATTAAAAAGATCGAGATTTTTCAAAGTGCGCGTCGGTACCCGATCTGTGTCCGAATGCACGAGCTGTGTCCCGTTGTCTCAGCTCTGGATAAGAACTTCAAAAAGATCGCTACTGTTGCAATTAAGCATGTATACATATTTTTTTATGTCGGGATATCTTAGTTTGATGTAAATACAGTTGAATTCAGCACTGGTGTATCAAAACATGACTATTAAAAAGATCGATATTTTTCAAAGTGCGCAAATCTTTCAACAGAATTACCAGATCCTCTCATGTGGGTGATTTTCTCAATGATAATTTGTGGATGACGGCTTTTGAACAGTTTATGCCGGTTTAGAGCCTTATATCCGTTCAGACGCGTAAAACAAGTGAAGACGTTTTTACGCAAGTGTTGTCCCATTTATTAGGGGAAGATTTGCACTTCTCACTACACAATCGAGGGGTGTCTCATCTTGGAGGGAACTCGAAAACAAGTGCTAGTGTTAGGGAAGAGAAATGGGACTGGGCCTAAAACTCTATAGGTCAAAAAAGAAGCCATTCCTAAACATGATCCAGAAGCGTAGGCGTTTTCTCTGGGCCAAGGCTCATTTAAAATGGACTGTGACAAAGTGGAAAACTGTTCTGTGGTCAGACGAATCAAAATTCAAAGTTCTTTTCAGAAAACTGGGATGCCATACCATCCGGATAAGGACAACCCAAGTTGTTATTGCTTATTGTTAGCGCTCATTTCAGAAGGCTGCATCTCTGATGGTATGGAGATGCATGAGTGTGTGTGGCATGGCCAGCTTACGCATCTGGAAAGGCACCATCAAGTCTGCAGTCCAGATCGTTCACCCATAGAAAGCTTTCGGTGCATCATACCTAGGAATACATGACAAAGAGGACCTAAGACAGTTGAGCATCTAGAAGCCTGTATTAGACAAGAATGGGACAACATTCTCTCCACAACTTCTCTCCACAGTCCCCAGACGTTTGGAGACTGTTTTAAAAGGAAGAGTGGATGCCACACAGTGGTAAATGTGGCCTTGTCCCAACTATTTTGGGATGTGTAGATGCCATGAAATTGAAAATCAACTTATTTTCCCCTTAAAATGATACATTTCCTCAGTTTCAACATTTGATATGTGATCGATGTTGTATTCTGAGTAAAATATTGAAATTTGAAACTTCCACGTCACTGGATTGTTTTTATTCACAATTTGTAAAGTGTCCCAACTATTTTGGAATTCGGTTGTAAGTGTAAAACTTGTGAACTATCCCTAAAGATGAAAGAAAACCTTTACAAACTGATACTTAAAGACCTTTGCTGATTGTACTGCCATCAAATAAGTTAGTGTTCTCTTGCAGTGCCAGGGAGGTTCTGATTAAGAATTGTGTGTATAAAGTTGAGCGGGTAAGACAGACTGCCACTTTCAGCTTTTTTGTAATTCCAATGTACATCCACCAGCGCCGCTTCACAAAATGGCAATGAATATGGTGATTTTATGTGGAACACCTAACCTCAAATAAGTTTCCAAAACATTATGCTCCTTGTGTTCTAGTCATTATCAATTCACGGCCCAAACAATCATGGCACTGTCCAAACGTCCTCATGTGTTGCCTCTATGAACACGTCTCAGCCTCAGAGTTGTGCTATTTGGAAGGCCTTTCTCAATGAGCTCCTCACGAAACTAAGGACAATAAAAAAAAATAAATAAATAAATAAAAAACAACATATGATGCATCATGAGAGAGTGGGACCAAAGTCACTTCAGTAGATTTTTTGTTCTGTGATTGTTCCAGAAGTAAAATGTCAATAGATTCCTTTAGATCCAGGGTGGGCAATTATTTTGGCTGAAGGCCCGATTGGATTTTAGATACTGACTGACAGGCCGGGTGTTAACAGTCAACCTGTTGATGGGGGGTTGATGCCGGAAAATTGGCTCAAGTCTCAAACCAGTAACCCCACTTTTTTGAGAATACATGAATGCAGAATTAAAGGAGGGGGATTCTGTTATGAAATAAGCAATGAAATAAACAATGAAATATGCAATGAAATAAGTAATTTAATAAATATGACGTGCAAAAATGAAATAAATGAATGTATTTCAATTTGTATTTCATATTCTATTAAATTATTTCATATTTGATTTAATTATTTCATGCTTTGTTTATTTATTTCACCTCTCTTTTATTTATTTAATTTTGTGGTCACAAAAAAACATTCCATACAAATCAGCCCTATTTCACAAATTTGATAAAATCAGCCCTGTAGGCCTAATCTAATTAACCTTGGCTAAATGAGAAATTAAGCCAAGGTTAAATTTTGCCGGATTAAATAGCCCAATGGGCTGCGTGGCCCCTGGGCCTTAATTTGCCCACTTCAGGTCTAGATTGTATTGTGAGTGCCCTATACATTTATTGACACCCCTGATCAATATTAGTGAAAGGAAATGATGGAATTTTGTTCACAGTATAAACAATTATCCAACCTCTCCAAGAGAGGTATAATCATTTGGAAATAAATATCTTCAGCAAAAACACATAAAGATACGTTTTTGTCCTCCTCTTGCTTTGTGAAAAGGAGGAAATTTGCTGTCACAGTCATAGTAACTTTTATTTAGCCCTCACTTACTGGTTTTAGAATCATGTCTTCGATCTCTGCGTCAGTTAGGTCAGTGTCTGTGTCGACAACCATCCTCAGACCAGCCACAAAAGCTGTCAAGTTGAGAACATAATTAATACACATTTGAGTCAAGTTTGAAACATTGTTAAGTTGAATCAAACAACCAACCATCCTACATTTTTTACACCAATCATATGCATGTGTCACATAAATTTCCTTGGTTCTTTGAAATAACTTGCATAAAACCCATCAGTACTTAAAGGGGAAATCCTGTCAATTTTCAACAAGAGCTCTATTGCTCAAGCTACTTGAGATTAGCCAATACTGAAGACGCAAGACATTTTGGACTAACCATATAGGTTTCCTTGAACAGAGAATAAGCCCTGACCGTTAACCCAATGGGGCAAGTTTTCAAAACTGTGTTTACAGCATTTAAGCATGCTCCAAATATCACCCCAAAAGTTATGCAACATCATCAGACACATTACAACACAGAACTGTATTGTGTATGGCAACAAATGGCTGGGAAAGTGGTTAAAACTGTGAGCTTATGCAAGCAGCCCAATATTGTTTGTTTACAAAATGGTTTTGTAAACACTGCATAAAAACACAATTTTAAGCAATTTGTTAGACATTTGTAGTCATAAACACTACAGAGGTGTGTTGTAATGTGTCTGATGATGTTACATAGCTTTTGGGGTGACATTTGGTGCATGATTTGATGCTGAAAACTGTTTTGAAAACTTGCCCCATTGGGTGAACTGTCAGGGCTTACTCTCTGTTCAAGGAAACCTATATGGTTGGACTAAAATGTCTTGCGTCTTCAGTATTTGCTAATCTCTAGTAGCTTGAGCAATAGAGCTCTTGTTGAAATTTGACAGGATTTCCCCTTTAACCTCATGCACTCACACACACATTCAATGTGAGAGAGAGTACACACAATCAATACATGCTTGCTGTTCAACCCAAAATGGTTGCATTTGCAGTGCCTATATCACACACACACACATACACACACACACACACACACACACACACAAACAAAAACACATACAGTACAGATACAGACACTTTTTTATCCTGTAGTTCCTTCCACTCAATGCTCACACCTACTCTTTTGCCCACTCAAGAACTCTAAGCCACATATGAAGTATTTTTACCTGTGTAGCAGAAGAAAGGAAGAGTACCAGCACAGTTGTCATCTGTCCACTGGCCTGAGTCACTAAATGACATCGCAGTGCAGTCTTGAACACCATTGAAGTTATTGGGTTGGCCTGACTTCCAGTGTCTGAAAGAGGAGTCGCTCCCGTCGGACCACATTCTGGTTCTGTACAGCCCAATATATACCTTACGGCCGTTGGCGGCTATGTGGATGTCTTCATTTTCCAGACTATTCCGTATGCTTGGAAGATCTATGAAGTTTGTTCTGCAGTAAGTCTGAGCATCATACCATGACAGTGAGGTGGTATTCAAAATGTAACTGCCATTGGCTGCTGCAACACAAACACAGAAGGATATCACATGGCGATGACATCCGATTTCACAATATGTTCCAAAGTTTGCCCCCTCTATTAAAAATGTATAGAAATATAGGAATAAAAAAGTACACTGAAAATTGTTAAATGTTTAATTGCTAAGCTGAATACTTTTCATTGTGTGGACACAAACTCAATTCTTTCCTAAACTGGATACTTACCATAGCAAACAAATGATTTATCTGGATAGGGTGTGTCACAGGGTATGTCGTTCCATGTTCCATCAGCTAACATCTCAACACACAGTTCTTTTCCACCAGAGTTATTAGGTTCTGATGGCTGAGCCCAGTTTCTATATGCTCTCTCTCCTGGACCATAAAAACTGTTGTCTGTAATGGACCATCTCCAGCCATTCTGAAAGTCTTCATATAGGCCAATCCAGGCAGAGCCAGTCTGACTGCCAAGTTGGTTGAGTGCATTCACATCGTCTGTGTCGTAAAGGGTTGCCAGGTCTGTGTAATTGGTCCTGCAGTAGGTCTGGGCCTCTGTCCAGGTCTTAGCTTCATTCACAAAATGGTACTGAGGAGAAGTTGAAGCTGAGAGTTGAAGTTGAAGGGGCAAGAAGCCTGTTTGTAAAAGACAAAAGGTCATGATGGATTATCTGAAAGAATTTTTTTTTTTTTTTTATTCCATGCTCCAATCTTGTTTTCCAGATTTAATGCCAAGACCAAATGGGTCAATTTAAAATAATAGAAATCACCAATATAAAAACATGATAATAATAATAATAACTGATAACAATAATACTGATTATCATAATTTAAAAACCATCAAAAGATTCCTCAAAGATTCTTCAAATGAATCATCTGAAAATCAATTCATATTTACAATCATTCTAATATTCCTGTTCATTTGAAAACAAAACAAAACAGTGATTTGATCATATCATATTTTAGCATAAACCTACCAAATAAAATGACAAGGAACATGATTCAGTTGTTTCCTGGACTGTGGCAGCCCTGCCATGAAGGATCGGAAAAATGGCAAAAGCAAAGTTTGAAGTAGAAAGACTACCCCTCTCCTTTCAACAAACGCCCACATAGACATTTCCGGCATTCCTGCCTTGTATTTGGTCACACTTTTATCAAACTAATAGACCTTTAGATGAAATTGTTTAGTAATTAAAGATAGTCTAGCTAGCATCAATTATAATAACAAAATTACAAGACATTTGTGTATACATGTACAATATCAAGGACGTTTATTGATCACCTTTATGGTACTGTAAAAAATGCAGTGAAATCATGTCAAGTGTCAGCTTATGTGTGCAAAATACAGAAGTGCATAGGAAGAGAGCCGATGACAGATTAGGTGTGTGTGTGTGTGGGGGGGGGGGGGCATCCAAGAGCAAATGGTAATATAATGGTCATTAATTAATGCTTGCTGTAACAAACTTACCTTATAGCCTTGCATGCTTCATCAAGAATGTGACTGTGAAACTTGATTTACCTGCTAGCCAAAGACAATGGAGAAAAGTCAAGAAGTCTTGCCAAGACTAAATGTTTTTTTTCTGCTTCAGAAATAACAAAAAAAAGATCAACTTTCACGAGAATGAAAACAATGGGTGATCTATGCAAAAACAATACTCTGACTTAACACTTTTTCATAATTTGACAGAGTAGGAACGTACGCCTACAGTGAGAATAAAATACAACTAGCACTGATGGAAAGTGAAAAAGTTCTTCCTTCTAAGCAGTAAAAACCATTTCAATACAGCACCTGGAATTCCAACCCAGTGCTCAAGGCACTCTGTGAATACAGTGATCCTTAAATCAAAGCACTAAGATATAAGTAATACACAGTTCTTGCATCCACTGATTGCAACAAATCGAATTTAAGCAGATTCTGTGCTGTGCTGTGCTGTGTTCTGTGCTGGCAGGACTGGAAGATGTTCAACATTTCATTCTCTAAATAGACAAGACTGGAGATGTTGACAAGCCAGAGCTTTTCTACAATTTTAGAAAGAAATGACAATTTTGAGCTGGGTCTATAATTGTTTAAGTCAGTGTCATCAAGCCCAGTGTCATTAAGCACCATGGACGTCGTTAGGTCCATTTTAGGGGGCTCAAGCCTCCCTAAATTTCCCCCAAGCCCCCTAACGCTGGCCAGATTATTTTCATTGTGTAAATTACATCCATTTTTAGCGGTTATATTACTCGCGGAGTTAAAGTCAAATACGCGATCTCCGGACACCATCGGATTCAGTAAGCTCCAAGCTTTCCAATGGCACTAGTCACTAATTGCTATGATAAACGGTCCACGAGAAAGTCCACTTTAAGTACATGTGAAATTTCTCAGTAAATTCCCCAGCTCTGCCTGCATCCACTGAGAGCATTTTTTTCCTGTTGTAACTGATGACGAACTATGGTTCAAATTGAGCTTATCTGAAGTTTGGTAGGCTACAGTCTGATCCAGCAAATTTCTAGGCAACATATTCTCCAAAAGACTGAACTATGAAATATAAATTACCCTGTAGTCTATGCCAGATTAGTTTGTCATACATGCATTGATGGACATAGTTATTTGCTATAGCCTAGCATATATTTTAGTAGCTATTGTATGCTCATTTTGCAGAATAAATGTTTGAGAAACTTTCATATTTGACTGCATCATCAGATTTCCCTAGGATTTGAACTAAGCTAGTTGTTACCATTGTTGTATCTTGCTCAGTGCCTAGTTCATTTACACCATACAGTAACTTCACTCATGTCAGATGCCTGTGTAGCCGGTGGCGGTCCGCACCACACACGGGTCTCGAACCCGCCACCCTGCAAGCTACAAACTCCTGGTGTGGGACGCTCTAACCAACTGAGCTAAAAAACTGAGTTTCTCAGTTGTTAAAAGCATGGAATTGGGTGATGAGGATTTACACGTACTGCCGCCATGCTAGCCGAGCTAGCTGGCCTCCGTTACACCTGCTTGAACTACAAATCATCTGATGTGAGTGAGGTTAGCACTGCTGCACGTTTGAAATGAATGGCACTCTGTCAGAGATACATGTAAGTGATGAAATGATAATAGGGAGGATAGAGGAACCCACATGCTCTCAAATGTCTCTTTCACCACCCTTAATACAGCTGAGTGAATAAGAGGAGGGATTCAGATAGATCAGGGTTCCCATTCTAGATTATATTTAATTACTGAAATTTCAGATGACTTTTCCATTACCTTCCCTGAGCAAAAAGCAGAATTGTCATGAACTCCCATAATTTTTTATTTTTAAATAAATAATAAAAAAAATCCTGGCCAGGCATGCAAAGCATTGATTCAGGTACTCAGTGTGGAAAGAGTAAATGGTTTATATGCATTGTGGGGCGTTCTTTCTTTATTTTCATAGGAAAATACACAATAAAAGGAAAAGGTTTTCTTTTTACCTCATTTACTTAGTCAAAATACGCCTCAAAAATAAAATTCAAAATACATATCCAACACATACAATAAATGCACTGGGAGATCAACAGGGAGGACCCCTGGTGGTCCGTGATGACATTCCAGGGAGTCCATGACATGGGCTCCAGTTATAAACCTTGTGATTGAACTTGATATTTGAAAACTTGATTTCAAACATAAGCACAGCTAAGCACTCCAAATGCAGTGTAAGAATGAGCTCTCTGCATACTTGGGGGTTGTCTCTGTACATACTTTAATTTCTTGCAATCTCTTTGTTTATAGGCTAACTCCCCCCCCCCACCTCTGGTCCTGGGGATGGGCCACTGATGATTTCTTAGTCAGAATGGTGGTCCCTGACTGAACCAGTTGAAAACCCCTGCACTGGGAGATGAAATCTTGCCTACACATTGTCCCATATCCATTGTATCATTTTGTCAAAAGCAGTGTAGTTCCTATCACAGCGCAGAAATCCCTGGTTTTCGTCAAAAAGGAGATCCAACACCAGCATGTCATCACTCTTGAGAAACCTTTTGCTGTCCGGAACCACATAATCTGGCGAAAAGGTGAAGTGGACCACCACTAGAATGGCAGGACGCGTTCCTTCCAAACACACACACACACAAAACACACAAAAAAGATAAAGAAAATGACTTGGTGTAACCTTATTACCACATTCATTATCCCTTTACATAATGCATATATACAAGTCAACATGCTGTGTGAAAGTAGCCTACATTATAAAGTAGGGGCAGGGGGGCATAGGACTTTGGAATTAAATTTTGATTCAATTTTTCATGTGGAAAACAGTAGCCTGGTCATAACCAACCCCTCAGCCTACGCTTCACTTTGTATGAGGGCCTGGGATTCCAGGTATTGAGAAACGATTTCTTATCGGTGGTGTTTAAATGACAAAAGATTGGATCAGTCCTTGACTGATAGCCTATTCTCACGCTGCATTCTCAAAGATTGCTGATTAGCAGGATGGGATGCATCCTGAGTAAACAAGGATAATGGATGGAATCCCAGACGTATAGAAGGGAGGAGAGGCGGTTAGAGCAATAACCGGGACAGTGGCTGGGTGTCTCGGGACAGTCTACAGGCCACCAGCAACAGTACAGTACAGTTATTGCTCCCACTGCTATTGAAGGGAGATGGAAATTGAGTAGTAGTAACAGTATTTTTTTTATTATCTTGTGCTATACACCAAAAGGTGCCCAGCCCACATGGGCTTATAAGACACACGGTCACACACAATCACATATAAAGATGTGTACAGAGAAGGATGAGAGAAGGATTTCTCCTTTAAGGCTTACCAGGAAGTGTTCTCATTTTCTCTACACATCTCTCAACATCTACTCCAAGACGAGACACAAATGGGCAGACAGACAAGATGAAATCACATGTCTCTGGTGAGTTTGTTGCAGTCACATGCTTCTCTTTCAGCCAGATGCCAAGTTCCTGGAGAATGTTCTGTGCTTTCTCTGGAGCATCCGGGAAAAAAGTCCATTCTAAGGTAAGAAGCAAAACGAGGTACAGTCAGAATTCTTGTTGTTTGGAGAACCATTTATCGTTCATCTTTGTTTTCAATGAACACACCTATTCCAGCCTCCTTGCCTGTGTAGAATCCTAAATAACTAATATGCATTTTTGCTTTTTTAATACAAGCACCAAAGCATGAATGATGTGGATGATGTGGTGTACAACATTTGCGTGTGCCACCAAGATACTGTACCATTGCTACCATAACTACTACTAGAAATACTTACAGGCTACTACTACTACTACTACTAATATTACTACTAATAATAATACATATTACATACATATCCACTAGGAGTTTTCACATGTGAATACAGATTCATTACTGTTTGCATTATACATGTACCTAGCTGGACATGGCCCGCCCATAATACTTCTGTTCATCCCTATTCATGGTCTGGAAGTTGACCTGAAGCGATTATAGGGTGCACTCAGTTCTGGTTTGAAACGAGCTTCGCTTATTGGCCGGTTGTCTGTTAACAGACTAAACCCTCCCAAGAAGACCGTCTCCAGACCATGAATATGGATGAACAGAAGTATTATGGACGGGCCATGTCAGGCTACATGATACCTACCTCTGGAGATAGTTTCACCTGGTTCTTGTAAGGCTTCTGTGAAATCTAAGAGCAATGTGATGAGAATGAGATAAACTACTAATAATATCACCTAAAAAAAAATCTAAAAACAAAAACAAAGATAAACACAATTTTAAAAGTTAAATTAATGGTAAAGATTGAGTTTGTTTTCTTTCTACCTTTCACAGCCAATATTTCCAGTTGTTTACATAACATTTCTGTCTGCATGATACATACCTCTGCTGAGGGTTTCCTCATTTTCTTTTGAGGCTACCATGCCATCTAAGAGCAATGTGCAATAGTCAGAATTAACTATTGCTATACTACAATGAAATCTATCCATATTACAAACAAGTTTGAAAAATGAAGAGATCCAAGGCAGTATTATTTCATTTCATTTTTGTAATCCTAAAAACCAAAAGCACCTTCAATACACTTTTTTTCATGAATTCCTGAGCACTTTTTTTAAGCCTAAAAGAAGGCTAATTATGTAAAGAATTTACAAGATTTACATGATGCATTTGTTCTCTTTACCTTCCGTGCTCAGTGGTTCCTGTTTACATAACAGAGAAGAATTCTGAATCCGGCATATGACGTCCTAATAAAAATAAATACTTTGTGTCAAACTTGCAATGAAGACAGGCCTTTTAAAAACGTCTTTTTCTTTTTCAAAATTAGTGTTAAAACCTTTGTTGTGCCATCAAAAATAGCTTAAATGTGTGTTCCTTGCAGTGCAGAGGGATTTTATCAAAGATGAAGAAGCTTCAACTGCCTCTAACCTTATCCTGCCACTTTAACTTAACATTAATTAGACAGAGAGATGGTCCACCACTAGGGGGCAT
>JAODXP020000028.1:7725519-7753019 GCA_027497455.2 Sardinella longiceps
GTCGACATTAATTAAGATGCAAGAGGTGGCTTCAAATGCAGCACTGGCCATGTTCAGTTCTCAGACACAACAGATTAAACGTTTCCATGCTGTGTACCCTGGGGCTTCTCTCAAATCATCCTCACCCCATGCATGACCTGTTAAAAAGCTTTTTTTTTTTTTTTTTTGACAAAAACCAGTGAAACTAGCAAAAATGATTTCTGTCGCCTATCCAATAGGATGATCAGGGGCTTTTAACCAAGCAACGCAAATTCTGTGTATTAATTTCACAATCTTTAAACACATAGAATGTAATGAGATCTGTGATATTAACTATGGGTTATCCAGATTACCAGGGATTAGATGAATTTTATGGCTCAGGGAGGGCAGTGGTGGAGTTAAAGGGAGTTTTGGAGATGGGACCGGGGGTCCAGCGTGAATAACCCCATGTGAGATTAAAGTAGGATCAGACAGACTGACCAGTTTAATAAGATTGGCCCCTACTCTGCTCAGACAGATCTAAGCAGTGGGCTTTTTGGGAGGAAATTGCTCTTGTAATGACACTACACGGACCTACAGTGAATATGGACCTAAAATGAACTTGATAGGCCTATGTAACATCAGCAGCATGTGACATGTTAAACTAGCTGTGATGGGCTTCTACAGCTGGTGAAAACTACTGTAGGCTGTTGAGTAACGTTACTGGTATTAGTTTTCAAGCATTCAATCTTTTTAATCTTGACATGGTTAGCCATTGGATTTACTGATCTTCATTTACTCTTTACTAGGCCATTGAGAGGTTCCAGCTCAACACCCCAACCACCGATCATGTCCTCTATAAAATTAACTTAATATGTAACATCAATGTGTAATAGGCTATGTTAAACTAGCATTGATGCTTTAACTGTGAAAACTAGGCTGAGTGTTGTAGTAGTATTGATGGTTTACAATCTTTCAGTCTTTTTATTAGTTAATCTTTTTGAGATGCTTAGTCACTGCATTTCCTCACCTCTCTTGACTCCCATGCTCACAGGCTATCGAGAGTTTCCAGCTCAACACCCCTCCACCCATCATGTGTTCTCGACTGGCTCCCCCTGTACAACCAGACCCCTTCCTCAGCGGCACCCACCCCACCCGCAACCTGGGCTCCCGGTCGTGGACCATAGACAATCTCTACAACCGCCCTCACCCTTACGTGTCGCGACCTCAAAACAAAGGGGCCGTAGAAGTCATTCAGATGTCTCAGGCGGAGGACGAGGCAATCACGTCCTTGCTGCTGCTTCGTCACAGTAGCGGCATTAAGAGCCAGCGGGACAATGTCCAGTGGTCACCACCGACCCCAGGTTGCAGGGTGATGACTGCTCAAAGTCCACAGTCTTCTGGTCAGTCTTCCTTATCTGATAACCATGGTCACAGCCAAGAATCAGCCTCCGCAAGGTCGGTGAGAGCTCATAAACCATTTTCACTTGATGACATCATTCCTACAGCTCACCCACCTTCCCCCCAGAAAGATCGCTTATGTCCAGGAGAAGACTCCTTCTCGGGGCCGCCAGAATGCGATGCTGAGCTTCTCCCTGGTTCACCTGAACCATCATCTGAGCTCAAGTGTCTGCCTGATATGAGCCCCATTGTGGAGGTGAGAGGGGATCTTTTTGAGTAAGGGAACTAAAAGGCCCAGGAACTATGGAGTTGGTTCCTACAGTATGAGTAACGTGTGGGGACGGAATGACCACAAAGTTCAAACTCCCTCATGGGTGTAGTGTCTCTTTTTTTGATACCTGCAGCGGAACCAAACTGAAGTGGATTTAACGCTAGTGAACATCGAAAATTGCTCAGGGGTACAGTCAAGCCATCTGAAATGCTACCAGTTGGCTAGTTGTGGGACTGTGTGCCTACACTTAGGATAATACATCTTGTCCTGAATTATCTTTTCTCTGCGATTGTGTTCTGAATACTGCGTTTTGAATGCGGTTTGTGTTTTGTTTTTGAAAGCTGTTCGTGTTCAACTCAACTGTTACACAGTTTGTTTGCAGCCAAAGTGCATGTGAAGCTCAGGAATGCTCAGAAATATGGCACACATTATTTTATAAATTGGCCATTTAAGAACCCTGCAACCTTTTTGTTTGAATGTTTATTAAAATAGAAAAGACATGACGTTTAAATGTTTTATGAATGGTTTTCAATGGGAGGAACTCTATCCTCTTCTGCATATAATACATATTTACAACATAAAAAAGACAAACATGCATTACCTGTTTTTCATGACCAAAAAGAGATAATGAGCTGGTGGCAATCTCTCCATTACACAAAAATGAGCAGTCTTCCTATTGTGCTATTTTAAAAAAGAATTTTGCTTCTGGCATTTTGCAACTGTCACTTTCATTTAAGTTCACTGACAAACAGCAGTATTCAATTACCATCTCCTTCACATGTTCACAGACCACAAGAGGAAATCACACCATTCGAAAGACACACGTCACCTAAGTGAAAATTACTTCAGTGCTAACCTAACCATAGCATTTTAAAAATTTCAAACCTGTTTTGTGTTTTATATTTAAAAAAAAAATCAAATCACCAAATTCTGTTTAACATACGATACGAACACTCGTGACAACCTTATTTCTTTTTTGCATTCTTCATTCCAGCTGAGGAAGTCCAATCCGATGGTTGTAGTGTTGATGTTTAAAATAGAATGTTTGTAGTTAAATGATGTAAACACTATTCCTGAGAAACTGTTGCCAGTGCTTTGATCCGACCAACTCCACCAGAGGGTGTAGAGTGCCTTGTCTGACTAGAACTGCATTGCTGCATTGAGCGTGTGCACTGGCATTGGCCTTTGGCTGATGTCTCCAGGCAACAGAGAGAGAAGTTTTGAGATCCTTGTTTCTAGAGTGTTCCATCTAGGATCTTTAGTGGATATTCTCAGGGCTGGCATTCAGGTCAGAGTAGTGAGCAATTACGAAGGCAGTTTCATCAAAGATCTCCGCTGTAGAATCTTTGGTGGAGATTCTCAGGGCTGGCAGTTATGTTGGAGTAATGTGCGATTATGAAGGCGGTTTCATCAAAGATCTCAACCCTCTCTGGTTTAATTCCTTGAAACCTCAGAAGCCAGAATGAGGCAGGAGTGGAAGGGACTGTTGCCATGGAAATGGGAGGGACTTTTGGCAGTATGATTAGCATGTAGGTTACTGAGGAAATGACAGATGTTTGACTGGCTCCTTTGGACAGGAATGGTCACATTTTTAGAGCAAAGTGCAAGTCACTGTGTGGAAATACTCACTCAAAAAAAAAAAAAAAAAACATGTTTAAGAGGGTTTGCAAAATCTGTTTCCATATTTTAAAATATATATATTATTTTCACAAGCTATAAAATTTAAACAGCAGGGAAGTTTCCATGAACAAAAGGCTCCAGGCAGAGACGTTGGCCTGTGTTGCATGGTCTGTTTTTTCCATCCTTCATATTTAACCCAAATCCAGCTGCTTGGAGAAAATCTTCTTGCGAGAACCATCTTGTGGTTGATTAAAACACTGAGCAGCACGCTCCCCTCCCCATTGTTTCACAGGCACTTCAAAGCCTTGTTTGTGTTGTGTGTGCTTATTCAATTACTGTGCTTTTTTCCTTAAAAGTTCTTGCTTTTGTGCTGTCTTTTTAAAGGGTCACACGGCCCTTGCCAGTGACCGCGATGGCCGCCTGCATGACACGATACCGTTCCCGGAGGTTTCTGCGCCTAACGTGCTCGTTGGTGATCTCCACGACATTCGACACCGGGAACCATCCTTTCTGTCCGTCAGACAACCGGATGCCTTCATACCATCCTAAACAATTGAAAAGAGATGTCAGTCTAGACTGAGAAAGGTCATAGAAAATGCTTGTGTACTCAAATAGTTGGCTAAATGTAAGTCGTTTTGGATAAAAGCGTCAGCTAAATGCATCAATGTAAATGCAACTAATGAGGTAGCTTAGGCTCTACGTACACTACTGTAATGCATGCATTTGCAGCGTCAAACTTGAGTGGGTTAAGATCTTTGCGCAGAGGATAAAGGCTGCCTTTTTGGGATGTAATGCTTACCCTCGTTGGTCTTGCGGACGACATTGACAATTTCGGTCGGCTCAAGACTGATTTCATCTGCCTGCTGAGCAACGTACTGCTCCTTACACTGCACTTGTGGACAGTCTGAAAGAAGACACAACACACACACACACACACACACACACACACACACACACACACACACACACACACGTACGTTCAGTCAACAGTAGAAATCCTCTACAAAATGGTTACCAGGCTGTAGTTGTAGGGTATTAGAAATATGTTGGCCAATATTTACCCCAGTCCTCGTATATGACTTCTTCAGCATCCCTGTCTGCGTCGTTTGGATTGGGGAAAGCCGCGACCCACCTGTGCATTTCGGACCTACGGTATACAGTACAGAGAAGGACAAAGGTTACAGGAGCACATCCTCAGTGTCCTCAGTGAAGTAGCAATGTGAAATCTAATGGCCTTTGTGCTTTGACTAGTAATGGAAAAATATAGTTTACAGTCATGCATGTCCAGTGACCTAAATGGCATACAGTAGACATAAACAAAGGATGTGAAACAGAAGTGGAATTAAGCAATGTGGAATTACACACAAGTGCAGGAATACAAGTATGAATAATGATGTCACATATCCAAGTACTTGCTACCAGGAAAGCAGATGCCTTTTAATTATTTATACGGAGATGCCTTTCGATACCTATCGATAGCACTTAGTAGCTTCAAAGAACAAGGATATGGGCTGCTTGACTCCAGATTTTTCCTTTAATTATTAATACTGAGACACATACAGTACAGTACACTGAGTTCCTCATATGAGTCAAGGAAGTCATAATAGCTCTGATGGTGAACGTTTCACCACGGAATTCCCACTCACTCAGTAGCAGCCTTGAGCATGCGTTCATTCAAGCCCCCCTTGTGGTTCTCCAGCAACGTGAGCATGAAGCAGTTGTCCAGTTGTCCGCTGGCCAGCTCATCCGGTCTCAGGGTCTTCACCTGGACCAGGGAGCGGTGGGCGTAGTCCAGGACCACATACCGCTCGGAGCTGGAATAACAAGTACATGAAGGGGTGCATTTTTAAGTTATCAATATTCATATGCAAATAGAGATGGTTGTTGTAGCTAATATCTGTTTCCAAGGAGATGTACACTGTAGACTGAGCATGGTACAGTCTCTAAATATTTGGACAGTCAAACGTGTCTGCACAAAGGCAAAAGGTCAAAGTAGCATTTGTTTTAGTCTATCTACAGTATGTTGTTTACAGTGTAATACTACTTCGGACAGAATGCAAATATTTACTGCAACCCAGTCCTCTGATATATTTGATATATATGTGGATGATGATGTGTAGTGTATGTTTGTGTGTGTGTGTGTGTGTGTGTGTGTGTTTCAGAATGTGATTTGTACGCAATCCTCACCTCTTCTTGCTGGCGATGACGAGGAGGTCATTGAAGAGGAAGAGGAAGACGGGTGTGAGTTTGGAGCGAAGGGTAAAAAAGGTCGCACCTTTAGCCACGTCCTGCAACTCGCCGCGCTTCTCTAGGAAGCGGGTTTGAGAAATAATGGGCACAGCCTGCAAACAATTTAGAAATGTGTGAGATGTATGTAAATTTATGTAAATAAATACCCCACATAAACACACCATCTACCAATCCATAGTATTTTTGTAAATTATGGCATTGCGAGTGTATGACTGCAGTGGCTTAGATGTTAAAAAAGTGAGCATTAAGGATTATTATAAAAAATAAATCATTTTTATGGGAAATAAATGGAAATCAAAAGGAGCATACTGCTTGAAACCCATCCTTACTTCCGTAGGGCTGGTGCATACTGTACCAAATGAAGATTTCCACATGAAAAATTAGCAATAAATAGCACAAGTGATTAAAAAACGCATCTTCGCATGAGCCCTTCTACACTGAGGACGAATTTCGGGAAATTGGGATCAGACTCATTTGATGCCAAATTCTGAATCCAGAGTGCATCGACCTTCACAGGGCCATAGGCCAGCAGCTGGCGACCTTAATGAGCTCTCTGGTGGTGCTCTCTCTCTCTCTCTCTCTGCTCACCTTGAGCTTGTCAAACTCCAACATCTTGTTGATCTCAATCAGCTCCTCCATCTGTTTCATCTTCCCCACCTGTGTGTTGCACTCGTCTATGATCTACAGGCAGATAGAGAGACAAAAACATTATATGATGGGAGAAATTTAGAGTAACAAAAGAGATGGAAAGATGTATAGAGAGAGAGAGAAGCATGGGAGAGAGAGAGAGAGAGAGAGAGAGAGAGAGAGAGAGAGAGGCAAGGCAAGTTTATTTATATAGTGCATTTCTTACAAGAAAAGCATTTCAATGTGCACATGAAATTACACAGCTCAACAGTGTTACCGCATAATAATCACAATAAGAAAACAATTGAGACAAAAGAGGCTAGAATGTAGAATCCAAAAATCAGATCCAAAAAGGGAGCGATATCAGCAATATTTTGCTGCAGGGCTGGGTGTGGAAGGTATTTGAGAAACGAGGGGGAGAGAAGACAATGGCGATGTCAGGCAAGAGCAGAGATCCTCTGAGGGGGTGTAGTACTAATGGTGGTGAACAGCTTGTTTTCATTGTTTCCAAGCACTGGTCTACACAACGAAAGCAGCCTACAACTTCCCACTGAAGCCGTAAAACAAACGATGGCTGCCACCTGGCCAGTGCACATGAACTAATGACACTACAGCTGAGAGAGACTGCAGACAGAGAGAGAGCAGACAGACTGCTGTGATCTCAAAATAAAATCTCATCCCTCTTCCACTTTCAAATCCTTTTGTCTTCTTGGACTTTGAAACAGTCCATCATTCAGTCTTTTCCTTCTACCCTGACACCCATGTACTACCCCCCCACCCCACACCTCCCCAGTTCCCCTGTCGAGGGTAGGATATCCTCTGGAATTACTGAGACAATGGACACAGGCACAGGGAGAAGGGACATCACCGTCACTGCAGCGGGCCCGGCTGGATCAGGGAAGTCTAGGAATGGAAAGGAATGGCCAGGGTGGAGTGTGGGAGAATACTTTATAACTGTACTGTACCTTTGAAACCGACGCCAAGGCCTTGGATGCAGTCTGCTCCTCTGATGTGTGCTCCTTGGTTCGCTTCAGAATGTTCTGGAAGCAATAAACAAACAAACAAACAAACAAACAATCAAATAAGTAAATACATACATACATACATACATACATACAGGGACAAAACAGGGATTTTAGGTTTAAAAAGCTCCACAATTATTACTGAACACTAAACCATATGGCATATCAACCTAGTGCCTTTTTCATGAGAACTGTGTTACTGCTAGGTGTTGCTAAGTCCCAGAGAGATCAATTACTGATGACTGATTAATTATATACGGCTAACTATTAGCATGTTTTTACAGTCTAGTAATGAAGTTTCTATCTACCCTATTCTCCATGCTTCTCCAAGGGGGCAACATGGTGGTTTACACCACAGGGTTTACACTGTGTTAGAACTTCCTGTTATTTTACAGTACTACTGCTTTTTTAAACTGAATGTTGCACTTAATGGGTAGGGCATTAGCTCTGATTAAAATGATCATAGCCCTGTTTGAACGAGCTTATTGACTGCTGTTTTGTTGGCAAAACAAACAAACAAAAAAATGGAGGGAGGGGGAGAGAAACGATAAAAATGAGTAAGGCAGAATAAAGAAGATAGCCTCCATTGCACCACTGAGTTAAATGGTTCACGGTGGCTGGTTAGTATGCAGGGCCCACGCTCTGTCCCACTCCCACCCTCGCTCGAGCAGCTCACCTCAATCAGCATCTTGATGCGGGTGATGCGCTGGAAGGGCAGCAGCAGGAAGGACATGAAAGGTAACCGCTGGCACTTGGGAGACTCCTGCAGACGAGTGATGATGGCGGCGAAGGCTGCGTTCGACTGCCTGCTCGGGAAAACATGCCCCCAACAGCAGACACACCAGCAGGAGAAGCAGCAGAGGCAGCAGCAGCAAATCAAAGAAGGACAAGTTAGATACACAAGTCAGTGGCAATTCAGGACATGTGCAGTGAACTGCTCAGATGATGGTAAAATGTTGATTTTTCATGGCACAATATGGCAAGCCACATCTGCATTCAGCATATGGCAAGCCACATCAGCATTCGGCATATGGCAAGTCATATATCTGCATTCAGCATAAAATCTCATAAAAACACAAGAGTCTTTTCTTCCATGACCTCATATTTGAGCTGTCGTCAATTTATGATTATTATTTATGATTCATGCAGAATCCCCTTAGCATTGCAGCATTCATGCAACATCGCCTTAATTTGCCCTTTCAGAAGCATATTTTTGCATGCTAGTACTTTGTACTTGTATATTTTATGAGCCGAGTCCATTAAGAGACTACAGATCTCTGTACTTGTAGTACTGTACTCACATGAGGGAGGTGTAGGCCTTCTCCTGATAGATCTGGTTGCGGACGTAATCAATATAGGCAGGGAAATTGTGCTGAGCGTGATAGTGGATGATGTCACAGATATCGGCAATAACGAGGCTCTCCTCCATTCGGTCCTCGAGGTCCTTTAGAAACCTTCAAACGTCAAAGAGTGTGAGACATTTGTAAAATTCAGTACAGGAGAAAAGAGGTTTTGCTAAAGAACTAGTTCATGCTACCTCCACACAGACACATCACAACCACATGTACAATCAATTATGTCAGAACCAAAAGGTTTAAAGTTAAAAACAAAGTGCCTGTTCACTATGAAGTAAATGTATGCCTATGTAGAGCGTCTAGACTCAAAGTGTGCCAAAGTGAAAGACTATGAGCCACCAGTCTGGGTCACCAGTGTCCACCTATTGGCCATCGTCATTTGTTGTTGTGTCCGACGGCTTCTTCTCACCTTTCGCTGACCTCACGGATGCGCAGAATGTTGGAGAACAGCGGCACCTTGTCCCTGTTGATGAGCGTCTCCTGCAGCTCCCGCGAGTCCATGAAGTGCTCCGTCAGCACGCGCAGCGAGCGCAGGTAAGACACCTCAGAGGTGAGCACCTCAAACATGCTCTAAACAAACACACACACAGAAACATTTAATTTAGTTTATTTCACATAATAAAAGCAACATTATTTAACTGAAGATAGTATAGTAGAGACACCTCAGTGGTGAGCACTTCAAACATGCTCTATACACACACACACACACACACACACACACACACACACACACACACACACACACACACACACACACACACACATTTGTAGATTGATTAAGATAAATGTGACTTTTTTATCATTTCATTTTGTTTCTTTTACACAAATAAGATCAACATCATATAACTGAAGATAGAATAGTAGAAAAGACTAGGCTATTCCAAAAGAAAACCAGGTCACATCCGTTGCTTATTTTCTTCTCTTCTAACCTACAGCACATCTGATCTTTCTGATAAATCTTTCCAAACATACTTTATTATTGTAATACCTCCCATCCTGCTCTTTCTGACGTTCTTTAACCCCCTCCCCCTTTTCCACCATCTTCCCCTCCTCCCTGTCCATCTGTTCTTTTTTCCTCTCCTCTCCATGTTTACATCAGTTTCCATCATCTTCACTTTTGCCATTATTTAGTCTCTCGTGATCTTCCTGTCTCCTCATCCTCTTCCTCTCCTCTCTCCGTTCTGGCAAGGTGATGCCAAAATAACAGCTACATCGGTGGGTTGGTGTGCTTTGCTTTTTTTGTTGTTGCTGTTGTTGTTTTTCTAGGCTGTGCCGTCACGCCAGGTCAAACTCCTTGTTTGTTTGTGCAGAAAGGACTTGGCAGTTGAACAAATTTTGATTCTAATTCTGATTCACCCTCCCCTCTTCTTCCACTTCCTCTCTCTCTGCTGTCCTCCTACTTCTCCTCCCCTCCCCTCCCCTCCCTCCATCCCCCCCTCCTTCCCTCCCTTCCCTCCCTCCCTCTCTCCCCCCTCTCACCTCCTGGTACTTGCACTGGTCTGAGTTGAGCGTGTCCAGGAGGCCACTCTCACGGACGCCGGGGAGGTCCCGCCATAGCGTGCTCTGTCCGGCCTCGGGGATGGGGCTGGCCCGAGAGCTTATCGGCCCGCCAATCGCCGAAGCCCCAGAGCCTCGCCGATGCCCGTAGTCCATCTGGAAGTCCACGCTGGTCTTGCTGATGTTCCGGCACACTGTCGCCTGCCGGATGGCCTTGGTGATGACCGTTTCACGGTAGGTCTGATAGAGAGGTTCTGATAGATGGATGGATGACAGAAGGAGAGATAGATGGATGGAGTAAATGATAGATAGATAGATAGATAGATAGATAGATAGAGATAGATAGATAGACAGATAGACAGACGGACAAATAAAGTAGATAGATAGATAGATAAATAGATAGATAGATGCAGTGAGAAAAAGATGGAGAATTCACCCGAGAGATATCAACACTCAGCATCACATCCAGATTTCTGCAACTCTTACACTCTGGTTTTTAATGACTCCCCACTATCCTTGGGCTTCCCCATAACGGCGCTACACTGAGATGAATCTGCAATTTAAATCCAGCAAAAAAGCGTAAATAATTCATCCTTACCGTCCATGCTATCCCAGTCTATCGACTGCTTCCGAGGCGGTGCTACCGGTGGTCTGCAATGTTGAAACACAGGTACATTAATGAGAGCCATGAAAGCGGCGCAGCGGAAAACAAGCCCACTTCAAAGCCAAGAGGGAAATAAGAGTCTTACTTGACTTTGTCAGCATCTTCCTTTCCCTCACCGTTCTTCTCATCCACTTCTACACAAACAGTTTGTAAAAGACATGGAATGAAACATCATACATACAAACACACACACACACACAGGAATAAAGTGTTCAGACATACTGATTAATTTCATTTGTTTGTGAAAAAGTGTAACATTTCATAGAAACGATTAGATTAAATGAACGGTAAGTAGGACATAAAAAAACATCGGCCTAAATGCCTTAGTATTTGGATAATGTGAATAATGGTAATTTTTTTCTACAGCCAAAAATAGCAAATGGTTAAATTTAGTGTAATGGTTCACATTACACCATACCATTTTGGTGGCGTTATGGACATGACATAAGCGTCTATTTCCAGTGTAATTGTCCATATACATATTTTATAAGAACATCAATTTTGATCTTACCTATGCTCGGGGGGAGAGAGTTCAGAGACAGGTTACTCCCACCAAAGCCGTTCTGTCCCTGCTTGCCAGGGGGGATGGGTGGGGGGGCCCTATGAAAGCGTGGGCTGGGCGGAGGACTGGCATGAGCTGGCAGAGGTGACGCCGAACGTAAAGCTCGCCTGTCGTCGGGGGAAGGCTGGGGCAGAGCGATGCCCCCTATGGGTGCCATACCCAGGCGTGAAGTCTTAGGCTTGTCTGGAAGCAGTGGGACTCTGGGGGGGATGGCTGGAGGAGGTCTGTCCCCTCCAGCTTTGGCCAAGTCGCCGCCGTCCGCCTCGTCGGATGCAGAGGACGAAAGCTTCGAACGTCGCGGGGGTTTGACGCGGATGATTGGCACCTGGGGCTCAGATTGTCGTGGCGGCAGGGGTGCGGGGTTTACCACGATGTTGAGCTCGTAGATGTCGGAGTCGGCCTCCATGGAGTATGCCTTGGCCATGCCCCCCGGGGAGAGGGAGTTGTTGCTGGGGTGGGGCGTGTAGGAGGTGAGCACCACCTGAGGGCCTGGGTCGGACCTCCTCCTCAGCTGCTCTCCCACCAGCTCCAGGGTGTGCTGGAACTTAGCCTTGCCCGTCAGCTCGGCGCCGCTGTCACTGTCATCAGACGACTCGCTGAGATACAATTCCACCTCCTCTTCGTCCTCCTCCTCATCGTTGGGCTCCGCTCCAAGTCCCACTTCCCCATCCTCCGCCGGTTCCTCCTGCTCCCCTGCCTCGCTCTCACCCTCCCCTCCCCTCTCCTCCTCTTCCTCATCCCCTGGCGCTCCCCTGATTCCCGCCACCTTCTCCAGTTCCTCCTCCTCCTCGTGTTCTCCATCCTCCAGCGGTACCCACACCAGCTTCATGCCTGGTCGCTTCAGATGGCAGATACAGCTACAGTTCCTCTGGCAGCGAGGGCTCGGGGGAGCGTCCAGACCAGCAGCGGACAGCAGCTCTCCTTCCTTACCATCTGGGGCTGGAGGGAATGGAAGAATTGGTCACATGACTTTCAAATCTGTGGCGAATTCAACAAGCGTAACGTTTTGTAACGTAACGTAACGTAACAGTTCCCATTCATCCCTATGGGTGATGCAATAAACGTTTTGTAACGTTACGTCGTCTTGAAAACGCCACTGGTTTCTGTTTCCCAAAAGCATAGCTGCTACCCAGTTAGCCACTTAGTTGACTGGCAATGCGGAGTTGTATTGCAACCAATAATGTTGCAATGCCAGGATTATTGCAATATTGATGTGATGTGTAATTTTATTCATATTATTATGATCAACGGTGCACAGAATATCAGGACTGGAGTGTCAGAATATAGGAAATTTACTTGTATGGGGACTATCGTCACCATGTTAAAATAATCATTACATTATTTTTTTATTTACAATTTCTTTTTTTGCAGAAAGTATCTGCAAAAAGTACTTTTGGTTACATTTCAAGCAATTTCTAAAAGACTTTTGGGCGATTCATTTATCAGGGTGATTCAATGATTCTCAACTGTGTTCTCAAATGGTGCTTCAGATGGGCACTGTACTTTCATAATGGGTAGTATTTTCCCAGGTGCTAAAGTCCAAAAAAGTGCTTAGTGCAGGCTGAAACGCATGGAGCTAAGCCCTTTTTTTGACTTATGCCAGTGTGAATAAGCAACTTATATTGCCCTGTATTCTAAATTAACCCTCTTCAGATCAGATAAAGTCATACTGGCAAACCCCAACCTCTTCCGTGTACGACAAATGACATCAATACTGTACATGTTCAAATGCAGCATGAGCTTTCAGTATCACTACTCTCACTAACTTTTTAAGGCCTTTCTGACCTACTGATGGTATGGAACACTTCAGGTAAGAGAATCATAAATGTAACTAAGTAACACTGGTGATAAGCTTTGCCAGTCACATGCTGAAAAAAGATAACAACTAAAGGAAACGCATTGATGTTATTGTCTGGAGGACTTTGATTCCCTTAATTAGAAGAGAAAATTCCTAAACAATAGACCAGAAGAAAAGCGCACACATCATACAAGTGCAGGTACTGGACCAAAAAGTATAGCTTAGAAAGAATGTTAAAAGTCCATAACACTGACACTCTTGGGAGCGTTTATCAGTCTGCGGACCTTTATCATTCTTTCCAAAATCCTGAAGACGACACGTACAGATGACACCCCCCCCCCAACACACACCATTACCAAAATGGCATGCTGCTGCTAATTAATTCATAATCTACTTGACTGGATGAGCCCCATACACTACACCCCAGCATGCAGCATGGTACGCAAGCAGCAGAAGAGACCTACTGACCACATGACCTGAACCTCACTCACTAATTGACTGCAGATGCTCTACCTGAGATGAAGTGATATTTGTCATGGAGTGCACACTACACACTGCTTTCTGCAGAGAACAGTATACGAGTAGTACGTAGTAGCGATTTTCGGAAACAGCAGTCTTTGAGAGGCTCCTCCATCTTTGATGTTTTTCATTTCCTGAGGAGGATCAGATGGTCAGAGACTGGCCCTGCAAGGCTGACATGATGATACCTTTCAATTGGAATGTCAGACTTCACAAGCCTCAAGCAATCCCTTCCTTTCCTCTCCTTCTCACTGCCCTGACAGTTCTGAAGAACAAATCAACTATATGCTAACTTCTCCTTCTTTGTGATTTTTAAGACTTGGTTTAGGGTACTCTAGTACAGGAGGATGTCCAAACACTGTGACATCTTAAATACATGTAAGTCTGTTTGATCTAGTAAAATCACATAACTTAGCATGAAGCCTAAAGCTTAGCCCCTGTAAGTAAGCAACTGCATCAGATCATTGGTGGGTGCTACACATTAGTGGTGGTCAGTGACTAGTGTGTAGTGTGACTATAGTGCGCTTTGGGTGTGTTGAAAAGTGCTATAGAAATGTAAGGTGGTGTTGTTGTTGTTCATCATTGGTCCTTATTTACCAACCATTCTTATGAAGAAATCTGTTCTTAAATGACACACACAGTTTTTAAGAAGATTTGTATTCAACAACATAGCTTTTTCAATAGGATCTTAATAACAAAATTTAAGAACATTCTTGAGAAGATATTGGTGAATGAGGCTCATTGTTCTCTGAGTCCATTGTCATTCCTGTTCAACACCTACAGTACTGTCCCTGGCCATTTCCGTAATGGCATACTGCTATGCTACATGTGCTACATGCTGCTTGGGCCCCAGCACACAGTGCAGCACACACTACCGCTTCCCACAGTTAATTAATTAGCTGCAGGTGCTCTACTTGACTGGCTGAGCCTCATATACTGTACTTCTCCCCAGTATGCAGCATGGTATACAAGCAGTAGAAGAGGCCTACTGACCACATGACCTGAACGTCATGTTAGTGGACTACAGGTGCTCTACCTGACTCGAGGTTAATTGAGCCCCACACTACTCCTGTGATATTTGTCATGTACTGCATACTATATGCTGCAGAAATCAGTACACGAGTAGTATGTAGCAGTCAAGTAGTAGGCATTTTCGGAAACGGCACCTGTCTCTGTGTTGTTAGGCCGTGTGCTCACCTGCACTCATCCTCTCTCCTTCCCCTCGGCCTTCCCTCTCTTCTGCCTGCCCTGCTGTGAGACCGCAAGCGTCCCGTTTTGTACCAGCCGTTTTCGAACCCGCTGCCCCCATCATCATCCCGTCCACACATTTCTGAAGCGACCTCTTAAGTTTGGTCTTGGTGTTCGTCTCACTCTTGTGTGTAAATGTCTCCTCCATGGTCTCGCAGACATTCTGCTTGATCTTACTGAATGCTCGCTTCACACTGTCTGCCATGTTCTGACTCAGAGTTATGTGCTCTATGCATTTTCTTGGCATACTGTAAAAGTCATATGTAGATCTACTTTTCCGTCTGTTGAACTTTAAGCCCGTTTATAGGCCGTGTTCATAAACTTGTGCTTTACTAGTCCAAAGTCTCAGCGCTGAAAAAATCCCCAATTTGTTTTTTTTTTTTGTTTGGGTGTAGAGATGAGTCTGAAAGTCCATTTGCTAGGGGGCACAACCCATAATTTATCATACCTTCCTGTAGCATAGTCACAGTACAATCAATATATTTGCATAAGATATAAGAAAAACAAAACACTGACATCTCCAACCTATAAATATGAAAATAGGGTCCGCAAATGTAGGTCACAATAATAATTTGCTAATAAATTTACCAGATGCGCATATAGATTATTTAAATAGTGAATAAACTTTCACCCGGGCTAGTCTGTAATGTGAGCTCTATGTGAACTCTCTTTTCCTGCCAAGTTTTCCCCAGCCTCCTACATGTGTATCCTGTGATATAGTGGCTCTGAATCAGACTAAGAAAACAGCATCCCCCCTTTCGCTCCGAGCGTTATCTCTGTGATGTACTGCAGCCGTTAACTGGAAGCATTAAGGGGGAAAAAAAAGAACTCTGTGAGTTGTAATGATAAACACAGATCAGACACAAACCAGGAAGAGGGATGAGATACCTAAACACTCTTACTGTTTCCTTAACTAGAGTGGAGAGGGGATAAGAGAGACAAAAGGTGTCACTTAATGACACCGGATTTGTATTGATATTAACTGTTTAATGATGTTGATGCAAACTGGCGATTAGAGTTGTTGATTCTGGACTGATCTGGTGAGAAAAGTGGTGGTTTTATTTTGGGATAGGGGGTTTTAGATAAATAGCTTGGAAAGTAACCGTGTGTGTGTGTGTGTGTGTGTGTGTGTGTGTGTGTGTGTGTGTGTGTGTGTGTGTGTGTGTGTTAGGGGGGGTCAATGGAATGTTGGACAAACTACCTTCACCTCCCCCTCTCTCAGAGTTTAAGAGAAAAGATCCACCTTTTTTTACATTTTCTTTTCATTTCAGTGATGGAGTAATCAATGTATTTGATAATAAGTATGATACTGTATCATTTAAGGCTGATTTAAATACCTCTTGTCAAGTCTGCACTCCGTGACTTCCCTTTAATAATGCAACGAGAAATTAACTTTTCTTTGACTCAGTTGGGTTGGGTGTGGGATTGTTTGTCTTACTGGGTGGATCTGCGTCTCAGCACAAGATGAAATAAGAGATGTGCTCTGCAAATGAAATCTGAGTCTGCTTGTCCAGAAGAGTTTTGCCTAAAGCGCCTCTTTGGTCTTATGAAGCACCTCTATGGTTTTCTACGGCAAACAAACATAGAACCACAGAGAAAGCGGGGTCGAGTTTCTCGGTGAGAAAATAAATGAAGAGAAAATATATGTGGGGGGTGAGGGTTGGGGTGTGTGGGTGGTCAGGATGGGATAAATAAATATGACCTCTCATGCTCACTTTCTCTAATCTTTCAGTCTGAAGACATATTTTCATATTTTGGGACTTTTCCATTTGTGAAGTCTGATTACAACCAAAAGCTAAATTAATAAATGAAAACAGAAAGACACTTGGGAGCATCACCAAGCAGCATTGGGAGCATTATCTCTTCAAAATTAGATAATCCTAAGCATGCAGAAAGACATGTAACATGTAATTATGAACACATTGTCATGCATAGCATGTCACAAATACTGCAGTGTATTTGGAGTCGCATTGTGTCCTTCTCTCGCACTCCACCTTTTAGATGTGCGTCTCAATAGATACAAACATTCGCCGACAAATACACGAGGCGAGCACAGCTTATGCAACAACAGAACCTGTTTCTTTGTGATCATATTACACGATCACAAACTGCCGCAGGTGAGTCACCAGAGCATTAGACATTGATATTGTCACTAGGGGGCGTTAAATGGTTTTAAGTGACATTTCCATAATTACAATAATAATAGTTCCACAGGTAGTGGAGGAGGTGAATAACATCAATGCAGGAACAAAAGATTGCTAACCTGATCGGCCTCCTTCCACGTTGACAGCTGCGGAGCCGTTCCTCGCCCTTGCCCCTGGCGTGTTCCCATACGCGCCCACATTGGGGCTCTTGCGGAGGCGGCTTCGCTTCATCGGCAGAGGGGGAGCCTGGTCGGACGCCGCCTGAGAGCCCCTGGGAACTCTGGGTTTGGGCAAGACCTCTGGAGCCTGTCTCTGGGGGCTCGTCTTGTCCGTTCCGTTGGAGCCATTGGAGCCGATGGATCCGTTTGTCGCAACGGCGGTGCCATTCCCGGTCACTGCCGCTGAGGATGCGGCTGGGGCTTGGGCAGGTTCCGGCTGGTCAAACTTCTTGGCAATCTTCTTCACCTTCCCAGAATTCCTTGTTGCAGTGCCCCTCTCTATCTGCGGGGGGTCAGGGATGGGCTTGGAGGGGAGGGGGGGTCTGGGCTTCACCTCCGGCTTCGGCGGGAGAGGAGCCGGGGTGCAGATTGCGGACTCTGGGGCAGACATTTTTCTTCCAGTGATTCGTCCTGGCTGGCCCAAGATTGGGCACCAAGATGAACGGTCAAATAGTGATAGCCATCGTCATCTGCTAGAGATAGAAAACAAAGAATAAATAAGAGAGAAGTCAAGGACAAGAAACTACTTCGAATCACCAACTGGAAAAAATCTTATCAAATCAAAGGTTAGGCAGCAAAATTGCCATCATCAACTACAGTACTGGGGAGAAAAAAAAGTAAACAAGACACAGGCCATGCTCAAACCCTCCTGACAAAACCATACAAAGATCATTTAATGATTATGAGGAAGTAAAATCTAATTTACACACAGTGAAACATCAACTGTAAATGGAAGAGGAAGAAAAACAAATATTATTCTCTTAATCTACTGCACACATAACAATATGGAGACATACTGTACCCACCCTCTCTGTCTGTCAGTGGATGTATTCAGTCCTAACTCAAAACAATTTCAATAACGCATGGACACGCAGCTGGCCAGCAGCAACACCCAGTTCTCGAATATAGACGCGTATGACATCAGAGGAGAAATTCCTGACGTGTAAAGGAGTGAATAAGTCAGACATGCAATGCTGCCAGCAACAGGGACTTTGTCCTCCATAGAGACACACCCACTGTTCAAGTGACAGACAACATTCTCTAAGGGTGCTATTCTAACAGGCACTTCAGTTCAAAAAAGTGTTTAGCGCAGACTGAAATGCATGGAGCTACAGTAAGTGTTTTTTTGGACTTAAGCACTTGAGAGAATACAAGACTAACACACTTAAAACAACCCGTACAGAATTCCATCAGCATGGAGACAACTGAGATTGGTGGCATAAGTCCAATACAATTAATTATCTTTCTAGACAATACTGTCTATAATGCCACTGCATTAGATTATGGTTGAAGTCTATTAACATCCCACCTTGGTCACTTCGATCATGTTGGGTATACCTGACCACTCGTCAGCATAATTGAATCTCCAACCATACCCATGAGTTTATATAAACAAGATGGTTATTTAATTTAACCAGTGGTCAATCTGTACAGGGTGTCCCTTCCTTCTTCCCTCTCTCTCTCTCTCTCTCTCTCTCTCTCTCTCTCCCTCCCTTTCTCGTTTTCCAAGTTAATAATAAACAGGACAAAAGACTGCAGCAATAGCAGGCAAGCCAAACACTGAGCTTTCCTATCCACATACAGTATAATGATGGAGACTGGGGCTGGGGCTGTTTTTGTCATGCATCCAAAACATAGGCTGGCTAATGCCAAGATTACTTCACAGAGATTTCTCGGGAGCTCCACAGGAGTTCAATAGGCCTTTCTTTTACCCAAAATCCGGCTTTAGTTACACAAACACCAAGGGGACACGGTCGCAGAAATAATATAACACAGCATATGTTTTAACAATTGCTAAAAGGATTTACCGAAAAAGAGATTTAGTGTTCAAACTAACAGGGGGTATGGAAATAATTGCATTAAAATTAGACAATTGCAAGATGTGGGGAAAACAATGAAAAAATCACAAAATGCGTGTTGCATGCTTTGTTATAAATAAGCATAATAGCCCGCCCACCCCATCTCTAGAATTTAAAAGACCCACATGCTCAGTTATAGTGATTTACTAGCATGACTAACATGTGAACCTTTGACTGCAACAGGCAAAACAGACAGAGAGGAAGGGAAAATATATACATAAATACTTAACATCCATTTTTGTTTGACTTGAGGATATAGACGAAGTATAAACAACACCAGAAGGTCAAAGGTTATAAACTAAAAAAAAAAAAAATCATTCATAGACAAAAAGGAGTGGTCTGAACTGCACAAATGGGTGACTTTCCAAGCCTCAAAAGCTCTCTCTCTCTCTCTCTCTCTCTTGAACCGATGACCCTGTGGAAGCGGCTACCAAAAACCCAGTGACTGTTGAATGCATTGAGAGAAACAAACAAGGAAACACAAACAACCCATGCATAGAGGCAAATCTGCTGCGTTGAACGGTTTGACAAAGCAGACAAAGCCTTCTGGCATGGCAACAATGTGAGCCACAGATAAAACTACTAGTAGGCAGACAGCCATATAATAAGAGCCCTTTGCACGGCAAAACAACCCTGGAGCCAGTTTACCAGACAAGGTAAACCAACCAACTATGAAGAGTATAATGGAAACCAATTCTTCTGACATGTTGCAGGCAGACTTGACTTCAAAAAGAAGGTTGCAACACAAGCACAAAAGGTTGAGGCAGGAGGTTATATGTTACTTACAGCAATGATTGAGATTACTGTAAGCTTTAAGAAGTCCATGAATGTGATGGCAATCACACTGGCACACTTGGAAAGGACACTGGCACCCAGGGCAGAGGGGGTTTCACAAAACTGGGATATTACAGTATGTGAAGTAAGAGCTCCAGACATATCTGGCAGATGGGATGGCAACAGTGTGGTCTAGTTGGCAGCTTGAGCATTTTTGGAGGAGGGAGGCACAGGACTCCACTTCATGTGCTGCTGCCTGGGTTGCACCTGCTGCAACTATATACTAAATACTGTCTGAGCATGCTCATCTTCCCCGACCATTTCCCAAAATAATTCATATGACTCAACTCATATTTTATATTCAGTGACTCAACTCAGCGGTGACTGTATGAACAAATGAATAAATGAAGGAATGAACGAACGAACAAGGCAGAAGAAAAATTGAAGAGATCAAACAAACGAATACATGCATTTTTTTTCTTACAGCAAAGAATTTTCAGTTATCTTTACTGTATAGGCCTACTCTTTCTTTATATTGTTGCTTTTTTTCTTTCAGCTGCACCACTTCTCCAGTGTCACGGACTGGAAATGAACAGTGCTTGATGTATTGTGAGTTTAAACGGAACATTGGTATTGTCATGCAAATTATTCCAATGCCTGAAAGCAATGCCCGTGCTACTGCAGCACTCTAGGAGAAAAAAAAAGAAACCCTTTTCTCTGAGCACTGAAACGCTACAGTCTGAATATTAAAACAGGGCTGCTCAATTCCCAGTCACATCACAGCATACGCTCAGGAGCCGATCATGATCTGTAAGTAATGTGATGGTATCTGAACAGGGGTGATTTGGCAGAACGTTTAAACAGACCCCCCACCTTCGCACCCCCCCCCCTCCCCCCTTTACCCCCCACCCCCCATCTGTCAGTACGCTTGATTGGCCATACGGGCCACGTTGTTCAGGCTGCCGTGCAGGAAACCCAAGAGGGAGCGTTTATCCTGTTTCTCTTTGCTCGGCTGCAATCGTATGTACACAAATGAGGCCCATTCACTTCATTTGTCAGCCAACGGATCGTACTAAACGAGAGGAGGGAGAGAGAGAGAGAGAGAGAGAGAGAGAGAGAGAGAGAGAGAGAGAGAGAGGAAACAAGAGAGAGGGGAATAGCCAACAGAAGGTGAAAATGGAGGAAGAACCCTGCAGATAAGAAAACGTTTGGGAACACACACACACACACACACACACACACACACACACACACACACTGAGTCACACACCGTCAGTTCTGTGCTCATTCCCAACATAGTAATGATCTCTTCCCAAAGTAAATTACACACAGCACTGTAAATAAATAAGGTTAATCCAGGGTAGAGTCTGACATGTATGGTAAAACATGACCCATGACCGACTTACTGGGTCGTGGCTCTTTTGATGTGTGGAGGGTAAAAAGGAGTGGCACAGCCAATGTATGGGAACTTGAGCAGATTGGGGAGTAGGGAGGCCACAGTGGTGAAACCAGGAGGAGGAGGAGAGGTATGATGTCATCCTTTGGCCTCATCCTCCCCTGTGTTTTATGACTTGATCACCATGTTTGCCTTCATGGGGCTGGGGCATTGTGAAGTATGACTCCTTTGTGTAAGTCTTGATAACTGTAGTGGCACAACCGCCTGGCATTTCAGAGGTCAGTGTCAGCACACACACACACACACACACACACACACACACACACACACACACACACACACACACACACACACACACACACACACACACACACACAGACAGATACACAGACACACACAGACACACTCACTCACCTTCAGTGATGTAGTGGTAAATTAGAAGAGGGTAACCTATGAATTTTGTGATCATTGCAATGTCAGTGGCAATATGCAGAATCAGATGTTTATAAAGACATGCCAAATATGTTTGGTGATGGTAGATTATTGCAGGGGTATTAAATTTTAAATTAGGATAATGGAGTGTGATTATCACACAAACACAAACACACACACACACACACACACACACACGCATGCACATTATCTGTCTCTCATTCTCTTACGCACCCACGCACAAACGGTTCCAACTGCTCCTGAATTCCTTGCCAGGATATATTTGTGAAGTCAAGAACGTACAGACGTTAGACATACACCTGAAGCTGTGTACAAAAAAAACAGCTCAGGCCAGTTTGTCAAGTTCTTCAGCCCTGGTCGGAGGACGCAATCCAGAGGCAAAACTCACAACTGACTCACAACAGAGTAATTATGAAAGGGAGATACCAACAGCCACAAAGCATGGCAGTGTTGTTGATGGCATTGCCTTTACTACTCTTCCATTACACCTGTGGGGCCTTTGTCAACACCACCACCTTCCCCTTCCACACACACACACACACACACACACACACACACACACACACACACACACACACACACACACACACACCAGAACCATCTAGGTATGTGTCCTGTCTGTCTGTCATGCCTTATCTGATCGTTCACCATTTCCTTGATTTAATTCCATCATTACTTCCAGTGATCCGACTTTCTGAATCAGCATTCATTTGATAAGATGAGATAAGATATAAGCCTATGATACCCTAAACTGTGACAGGAAGTTATTCTGCATACTGTATTACTGAAGCATATAACAAGATGCTTGAGCATGTTGTTGTCAGTGTTGTAGCCCTAAGGCAAAATACCAAGTTGCACACATAAGCAATTGCTCAGCTTGCCACTCACAAGGAAAGGCATGCAGTTTAAATTGAGGGCAAGCATAAGGCTAGAGCCATCAAATTGCCGTGGGAATGTGAGATACAATCAAACATTTTATGGAATACAATCAGATTAGATATGGATTATGATAAAGACAGGTATGGAAAAGGTTTGATGTTGCTTTAGGACCATACTTTAGAATTCATTCATACTGTAGTTTGTTAATGCCTGCTTGTTCAGATTCTGTGACACTTCATTTTTAAAGCTTTTCTTACACAGCCATCACATATTGTGTCCAGCCATTCTTAACATCAAGGACAATGCAGAGTGAATAGAAGGTGGGTTAGTGGGACAATCTTCTGTATGTCTGAATAGAACATACAGAAGGATACAGCCATCCATAAACACAAACAACAAGGACAAGCTCACTGACCTGTTCCTAAACAGTTCATTTGAGAGACATAGGCCTACATGCAGTCTTAAGTGGACAGTTGAAAATGGAAAATCAAATTCTCTCTGTCGACATAAACAGGGAAAGACGAAAAATAAGATTAAGGGTGTGTTGCATATGTGGTTCAGCCTAAACGCAGCATTAAAAAACATCTAGCCTACGTGGAGGTAGCCTTCATCCAGGCCTGCAGGAATATGTCAACGTTGGACTATCGATAGCCACAGATGTAGAAAATCACAAGACTAAAACGAGATATTGACTACTTGTGGTTAGAGACAGCTGTCAAACCATAATATGCTATTTGACAAATTCATACACACATAAATAAAAAAAATACTGCCACTTACCGAATAACGTTGGCTACGAATGCTGGAATATTATCAGGTAAATGTCCGTCGCTTTCTTTTTTTCCAAGTGAGCTTTGCTTTTGGGCGTCAATCCTGCCTACGCTGAAATCAACAGTCTCCAGTGATACATCCTTCACGTTACGCGTAGCCTGCCTGCATAAGCTAAACTTCTCTGGTTGCCTAATCTATGAACGCGTCAAAAGCATTACCAACATGAAAGTTGCGGTTGAAAATACGAACGCTAACAAACAATCTCGTCTGGCGGATTTTAACTATCTTCTTGGATGCTTTTGTTAGGCTATCTTTGAGGATCATTCGTGCGCTCCATAGCCTACCCTGTTCTTTGTTTCCTGACCGAGTGCGCCTGCTGTCGAGCCGGTGTCGGACCCCCCCGCGCTTCAGGATTCAACTCGTCTCTCGCTCTCTATCTCCCTCCCTCTCTCTCTCTCTCGTCGGTGTGACGATGGAGTGATGAAATCATTCATTCATTGCAGCCGATGATAGCAACAGCATCTGGGTGCAACTCAACTGTAGTACCATGTTGATTTTTTTAAGGTAATGTTAATATCAGAAGTAGGATAGGCTACTAACATTATTGTTTTGGGAAATATAGAGGAAAGTGCCGTTTTCTTCCCGTAGCCTAACTGCACTCTCTGGTTGACCACAAATTCAGAATTTAACCAGTCCAATAGGCCAGATGTATTTGAGTTTTGACTAAAAGAGCACTTAGGCTAAAACTAATCCACCTGTAATTTGTAAAGGCTATGGAAGTTGATCTGATCCACTCAACGCTGTTTTCTGCAGGTGGTCATATGCGACATTACTTCCACCTAGTGTCAAGTCGGCGTAATAGTCTAAATAAAAAATTATGCGTTGCGCACAATATGGACAAATTTGACAGATGCTTTTTGACACGACTCATTTGACATAATTCTTCTAAACGTTTATGCACTGCAACATACTACCTGACCCCGAGTCAGACAACTACAGTAAGTGAAATTATTAGGAATGTAAAAATGAAAGAAAATAACTATTAATACACCGATAAATAAAACAGATGATCATGTAATCTATAATATTGAATTGGAAAGAAAACAATTGCTCCTCCAGTAGCAGTAACAAGTTTGCTTTCTTCAGGCAAGGTTACGTAGGCTACGTCACTGTACGAGCGATCCCTCCGCGTTCAAGGAGGACAGCCTACAACCTAAAGCGAGCGCGTGAATGAGTGTGCGCATGTTTACACCATCAGCTGTCAAATCCGTGTGCCGTTCATTTTTGTCTGAAAAGGTAGGTTCGTTTGCCGATTTCTTCTTGAACATGTCCTATATCTTGTACCTTTATGTTCCTACATAGCGAGAAAGTTTGTGAACGGCATGGTGCATTCGATTGTCTGTGTGTAAGAGGATTTTAAAATCCGCATTCTGGATTGCTTGTTAGCTGGCTAACATTAGCTGTCATTAGCGCGCTAGCTAGCTATCGCTAGGTTATCAAATCTGCAGACAGGCAACGTTAGCTAGCTAAGGATGATCATCAGAGTTAAGCTTATCCCCACTAATTGAATGAATACAATTGCTTGATCGATGCAGAAATCAACAATGGTAGATGTTACACTTTCAGAAATATCTGAAAGTAAGCAATGCATGATGTTCAAAACAGGTATCATTTTGGTGTATTGCTACAATGGCATTTCGATGGTGCACGTCAAAGCTAGCTTTATTCTAATGCTGGGTGAATGAACGGTTTGCAGGAAATCCTATGCAGACTTCATAGGTTAAGCAGTGAACGTTGTATCATATCCTGCAGTCTATCATTTGAGTCAAGCATTTTACATCCTCTTTCTGATACCTATTCGGAATTTTCCAGATTATAAAAATACGGTAATTGGTTAGCATTTTGCAATTTCTACACCGTTGGCATTACTCATTTTTAAATAGACAGGCTACGCTAATGACTGGATTTAGGTAGCTAAGGTTAGTTGGGCAGACCTGTCATTTGTCGACCAAACCAATCTCTGTAATGAAATGCATATAATTAATTTATTGTTGCACGATTTTGAATTCGATAACCGAGTAGAAAACGCAGTTGAGGTGTGAAAGAAACATTAATTTGTATTCCTTGTTACTTGAACGATGCCCACGTTAGCTTGCGCGCTTGCAAGGTTTGTCAGCAAGTTGTTGTCGTCGTTGAAGCGTTAGCTGACCAATCAGATTATAGTTAAAATATAGTTAAAACAAGCCAGCTACTGTAATGAATACAATATGAGTTGCTTCGAGTTTGGAAATCGTCGCCACATCTCAGCATCCGCTGCAAATCTCGCCTCGTTCGTTCTTGTCACTTAACAAAAGGGGAAAATGACGCATGGACACAGCTACTGTCACTTTCAGAAACTGTTCAAGTAGGGTCAGTTCTGGACATCTATTTTGGATTTATATGTGTTCTTTCAGAAAACTCGAGGAATCAGTCTCGCAGCCCTCTTGCTGATATAACGTTAGAACCAGTAATGTAATCATAGCCGGAGGGTTCGGTGGGTGGGCAGGCAGTCAGGTCATGTCAATGGATGGAAAAGTGTGTGTCAACAAACGATCTTATGGAGTTCCATTTGTGTCAAAATGTCTTCTTTGCGACAAACATTGGCCTAAATGTAATCAACATGTTCATGATTCTGCTTTTCACTGTGGTGCCAATGGTTTGTGCTTTCTATTTATGTATTTTGCTATTGCATCTATATGTCTTCCATGTAGTTTCACTCTGTTGTTGAGTGTCAGCTTCCAATGCATTTGATTCTGCTGTAGGGCTGTATGTTGTCTTTGTTGTCATACCTGTTGTTTCACTTGCACAAGATTTCGGTGTCGCACTCCGGTGTTGATATGGCATGTTAGTTGACTTTGTCATGTTTGATTCAAAATGTTATTAAGACACTAACATATATTTGACTCACCAGTCCTCCAAGAAATAATTATGGCATAATCAAATCTGATAGACATAAACTAGCAGAATCAAATAACAGGGAAGATGAAACTCGCTGCAAAAATGAGAGGATCTGCACTCATCTTATAGCAGAATCAAATGACAAAGATGGCAATGTATAGGGCAAAGCCAAATGCAAGGGAAATAATTTTCAACACTTTTTTTTTTACCACAAACTCCACTGCTGTACATATATAATATTTGCGTCACATTTAGTGTAGGCAATATGTGAGACAGCACATTTCTACTCTCTCTCTGGGTCCTTTTAATCAAAACAACTCTGTTGTTTTTGTTTGTGTCGTTGGTGCTACAGTACAGCCTGTGCAGTGTGCATAGCTGCAGGTGATGTAGGCTAGGTCTCTGCAGTGCTGAGACCCCCTGGAGATTATGTTGATCTGTTCGGTGTTTTATATGTGGCTGAAGAAGTGGCCAAACACATAAATCTGTCACCTAGGCTTACCATGTCTTCTCCCTCACTCAGCCTATTCATCTTTTTGTTTTTGTTATGTAAACATCACTTTTGCAGATGAGCTAGAGTAGATCTGTAGCATATATTTTTCTTCAACATGATAAATTGTCAGATTGTAATAATTATAAGGAATTGAAGAAAAAGTTCATGTTGACGTACGATTTAAAATTCTTTACTCACCTTACAACTAATTCATGACTAAGCTCATTATTTAGAAAAGCATTCTCTGTGTGTGTGTGTGTCTGTGTGTATTTATGTGTGTGCACATATACATTGTTTCGCTGCCTCAGTCAGGGTGCTTGTGTGCTTGCTTAGAAAGACACACCAATTAGCCTGCACTCTCTAGAGGGGAGCCTCTGCAAGCTATCCTTAGCACAGGCGCCTTTCTCAGGCAATCCCACCTGACGGCCGCATGCATTCCCCGTAGGGGGCGACGATTCCCTCACCGAAGCCTCTGTGACACTGGGGTGTCGTGTGTGTGTGTGTGTGTGTGTGTGTGTGTATGTGTATGTGTGTGGGGCCAGGTTTATTTTGGCTTACAAGAGTGGGTTGCACTCAGAAAACACCTTTAAGATGCTGCTTGTTATTTTTACGCTTTAAGGTAGTGTTGCAGTAGAAACTGTGTGTGTGTGTGTGTGTGTGTGTGTGTGTGTGTTCATCCCTCTGATTGATCTGTGCATGACTGCCTTTTTTTGTCTCTCCAGGACCAAACACACTGACTTAACACTGAAGCTCTTACAGTAGCAACCTTCAGGACGGACTTTCTGGC
>JAODXP020000028.1:7758019-7765519 GCA_027497455.2 Sardinella longiceps
CATGTGATAGTGGAACACTTTGTGAGTGGTCCGAGTGGAACAATTAAACTAGTGTGCTGGGTTAAAGATAGACATTGGCACTCTCAGACTGGCATTAGGCCAACTAATTGGGTCTTTTAAAGTGAAAAGTTGGCCTCCACCAACACTAAAGGGTTTTTTCTACTCTGTGTCAATGCTGGCACCGTCACTTTTTAATCCGTTGTTTTATTTCCTCCTCCTCCCCTCTCTCTCTCTCTCTCTCTCTCTCTCTCTCTCTCTCTCTCTCTCTCTCTCTCTCTCTCTCTCTCTCTCTCTCTCTCTCTCTCTCTCTCTCTCTCTCCCCCCCCCCCCCCCAGGTCTTTCATGTGCCCTTGGAGGAGCGGCGGTACAAGGACAACAGCCAGTTTGGTGAGGGAGAGGAGGCCAAGGTATGCCTGGACATCATGCAGAAGACCGGGGCTCACATCGAGCTCTCGCTGGCCAAGGACCAGGGCCTGTCCATCATGGTGACTGGCAAGCTGGACTCGGTGATGAAGGCCCGAAAGGAGATCGTAGCTCGGCTGCAGACTCAGGTACAGTACAGTATAGTCAGGAAATGTTTGTTATTATTCACAGTTGGTCATACAGTATATAATAACCTGCATAAATCAATTAATCTGATTGATAACCAAAAACAGTGAGTAACTGCTCAGATTAAATTTCAGTGCTTTCAGATCACAGTCAGGGCTTTCATATAAGACGCTATGGATATTGCTGTTTAAAAAACACAAAATGAATTCTCTGATTGCTTGATTAATTGATACAAAAATAAAAATTGACAGAATGCACAATGCAATATTTCATGAATGCAACCCTGCTTGCCTTCTATTGTAGTCCTTCATTTTCTCCCTCTGTGGTTTTTTACTCTCAGCCTCAGCCTGTCTCTGTCTTGACCTGTCTTTGTCTCTCCTGCAGGCCTCGGCAGGCTTTGATTACTGATATAAATATTGAATACTTGATTCCAAACATTTTTTTATTTTATACATAGCTTCTATCGTAGCAATAGAGTTTTGTTTACTCACTCTCGGCCTCTGTCTCTCGTCTCTCGTTTCTCCTGCAGGCCTCGGCAACGGTCACCATCCCGAAGGAGCACCATCGCTTTGTGATCGGCAAGAATGGCGAGAAGCTGCAGGAACTGGAACTGAAGACGGCCACCAAGATCGCCATCCCGCGCCCCGACGACCCCAGCGCCAACATCCGCATCACGGGCACCAAGGAGGGCATCGAGAAGGCACGCCACGAGATCTTGCTCATCTCCGCTGAACAGGTGAGAGGTGTCAAAGGTTAGAGTTCACAGGGTCGAGAATTGCTGGATGATTGGCCTTGATCACTACAGCTGGAATAGGATGTGAGAATAGTTTATTTCGCCAAAGGTTTTCACAAGGAAAAAGAAGGAATCTGTCTTGGTAAAAGTGGAACAACCCTGTTGCTGTGTGTGAGCGCAGGTGTCTCTAATTAAAATGTTAGATTCAGCCACCATTACTTGAACCAGAGCCCTTGTTAATATCTTCAAAAACTTATCTTATCTCTTATAAGTAAGAGATAACGGCCGACGAGGTTATATGGAAATAATGTCGAGGTGGAGGTCTAGATGTCGTCACTGAGACATTATTTCCATATAACAGGTCACCTCGAAGGCCGTTATCCCGCTTATCTCCCATTTGTATTTATCTCCCGTATATTTAAAGATGTGTAGAAAACGGCGGTGAAACTTTTTAACAGAAAAACGTCTCAGGTAGCCAGTTATCAAGAATGAATGGCCTCCCCATCAGCCAATCAGAGAAAAGAATCACGTTCTGAAGGGAGATAGTAACTGTATAACTGTGAGATATATTATATGAAAATATAATACAATAACTGTAGTACTTATAACCTTTAGTTGAATTGATCTCACTGCTGGATCACAGGACAAGCAGGATCAACAATCACATCAATATTGATCAAATTCTATCAGTTCCCACCCTTGCTTTTCCGCCTAATCTCTTTTCTGCCCTACCTCTACCTCTCCCCATCCCCAACCCCCCAACCCTTAGGACAAGCGAGCAGTGGAGCGTCTGTCGCTAGAGAAGGCCTTCCACCCGTTCATCGCTGGTGCCCACAACCGCCTGGTGCAGGAGCTGAGTCTGGAGACGGGCGCCCGGATCAGCATCCCGCCACCCAGCCTGCCCAAGGACGAGATTGTGATCACCGGCGAGAAAGAGGCCGTTGCCATGGCTATTGCCCGCATCCGAGCCATCTACGACGAGAAGGTGTGTGTGTGTGTGTGTGTGTGTGTGTGTGTGTGTGTGTGTGTGTGTGTGTGTGTGTGTGTGTGTGTGTGTGTGTGTGTGTGTGTGAGTTTGCACATCCATAGGAGGGAGAATGTACAGTAGTAACAGAAAGGGTAAAAGCAGAATTTTGGGTCAAAAAATCTGTCAAAAAAGTTTGGTAACTTTTCTTACCAAAGTTAAGCTCTCAAATAGTATTAAAAAAGTATTAATTTATTTTTTTGTTGTCGTTCTCAGTTCTGTTCTCAGCTCAGTACAATTATTTGGTTTGCATGCTAAAGAAGCTTGCAAATATTGTGAATATTTGCCATCTAGCCTACTGTATTTTGGCTTTGCATAGTTTGTTGATTGAGTTTTCATGTCAACTTTCAACTTTTCTACTTTGGCAGATACTGAAGCTTACTTGCAGGATGTAGTGTTCTTGCGCAAATTACTGTTCATATCAGGCTTGCTGACAACTTTTTTTGTGTGTGTGTGTGTGTGTGTGTGTGTGTGTGTGTGTGTGTGTGTGTGCGCGCGCGCGCAGATGTATGGGAGTGGGCACAGAGCGAAGGACAAAAAGATGAGAATTCTTGTGTCAAAAGCAAACGATTACCAGAGCTTTGCTTAGGCTTATAGTGTAGACTTTCAAGGTCTGATCCGACATGAGAAATGAACAGAACATGGATGAATAGGCAGTAGAATAACCTCCTTTTTTCTATCACTCCCATTTGCTCAGTGTAGCGAGTCTGTCCTTCTCTCTCTCTGTAGCTGTGACTCTTGCCATCTGTTGCTCTTGAATAGTGTGAAGGAAGGTGCTGCAGTGAAGACCTTTCTGCCTTTCTGACTGACTGACTGACTGGCTGAATTACAGACCAAAGATCCACGACGAGACGGGCTGCGACGTTCTAAAAACCTGCAACGTTCTAAAACTCCGAAACTGCAATTTGACATGTTAAATCTTTTGCGACACTTGCAACTGCTTGCAACAACCGGCGACTATTGATTCACACCGCCGCAACTACTCTCTAAAACCATCTCACCTCGTTGCAGATATTCAGTCTTAATTGAGCTTTAGGGTTTAGGGGTAGACATTAGGATTTAGCGTCTGTCTCAATTTGCTGCAGTCTGGTGTAGTATGGCTTATAGCCGGCGCACATTTCCCGGTCGTCAGCCGAAAAATGCGTTCTGGAGCTGTCTTTTAGCGTCTTTGTGCAAAATTTGAGAGGTTTCAGAAGTGCGTTAGGCTTCGGCCAACATGTAGAGTCGAGAGGAACTCCTGTTTGTTTTTGTGTAGCACAGCATCGCAGCTGCTTTCTGTCATGTATGGAAGGTTCAGCTGCACTCAGGCACGGTACACATGCAGTGTGATCGCAAACCGTATTCTAGCATTATGAATTGTATGATATAACATTCAAAGGGTATCATCAGTCTGAACTTTGGGGTGAAACCACGTTGGTTTTAATGTTGTCTAACGAGTGTCCGCGTTAATTTCACCCAATATCAGAACTAGCTTGTTTGCTAACTCTCTGAGATTAGCATACATTGTTATGGTAAACATAATGGCAAAGATACTGTATGACAGGAAATGTGTGGGAGCGCAGTGGGAGAGGTATTTTTTTTTAGCGCAGGCGTATAACGTGGACGTTTGCCATCGGTGAAGCGGTAACACTTTTCTGAGAAACATCTTGGTCATGACAAGTGCGGTCGGTGTCGTTGGTACAGTACTGAGCTTGATGTGCGTTCGCTATGAGTCTGGTCTAGTCTGATGTATCTGCTGGAGGGTTGGAGACTAGAGATTGCACCCGGGTGTCACCAGCTGCTTAGGAGAAAATGAGGGAATTGGTGACAGGCTGAAGATGATTTGAGGGTGGAGGAGAAGGGGTGTGTGTGTCTTTGGAGGTTGAGAGGGGTTTGTAGGTGGTTGGTGTGAGGGTGTGTGTGTGTGTGTGTGTGTGTGTGTGTGTTGGTTGGGCGGGGGGGTGTTAGCAGGAGGAGCGTGGTGAGATTGAGGGTGTGTGTGTGAGTGAGTGTGTGTGTGTGTGTGTGTGTGTGTGTGTGTGTGTGTGTGTGCGTGTGTGTGTGGGGGGGGTAGGAGGAAAAGGGTGATGAGTGCGTGGGTATGTGTGTGTGTGTGGTGGGGGGGTAGAAGGAAAAGGGTGGTGAGTGTGTGTGTGTGTGTGTGTGTGTGTGTGTGTGTGTCTGGCGGGAGGGTTACGGGGTGTGTGAAGGGCCAGGCAAAGATGCTAATGGGAGCAAATTAGATTGCGTGAGGAAAACAACCGGATGAGAATACTAATGAAGCGGTGCACGGAGGAACCTTGGGCTTTCATCAGATACAAAACACACACACGCACACACACACACACACACACACACACACACTCACACACACGTCCAAGCAAACAAATACAAATGCACTCTGACACACACATATGGACACAGTTGGGCCACCAGCACACAAGTCCACCCACTCATTCAAAGAACACCTGTTTGCTTGGATTTTAGTTCTTTCCTACAGTCTCACCCTACTCTTAAGGGGTTTAAATGTTAGCTGTCTTAAAGGAATAGTTCACCTCTTTATGAAAATTGGTTATTCACCCCCTTACCTGGAGTTACATATGTGGGTAAAAGCATTTTCATCTCAGTGCTTGCGTTTTCCTTGTATGACATCTCCAATTTACCCCATTTTTTAGCTTTAGCATAGCATAGGCGCTGGAATGTAATGTTGCCAGATAGCAACACTTTGGCAACTTTACTTTCCAGCGCCTATGCTAAGCTAAAGGTAAAATTCGGATTGCCAGACTAGGAAAACGCATGCACTGAGACCAAAATGCTCTTACCCACATGTGTCAATTCAGGTAAGGGGGTGAATAACCAATTTTCATATCGAGGTGAACTATAAATATGGTCTAGAGCAGGGGTTTCTCGAAGTTTTGATGATGGTGAGAGCCAATTTAGGGATCCAACATTGAACTGAGGGCTGTCGACGTTTCGGACTTGGGTCCTTCACAAAGTGGCACTTGAAGAAGGGATGCAAGTCTGAAATGTTGTGCACTAAAAAGATACTTGGGAGCATCTAAACAGTGTGCGGGCCTTTATCTTTTATTCTACATTACGCAGTTTGGTCCAGCACCTGCACTCGAGCGATGTGCACGTTTTTAGTTTTTCCCCTAAATTCTCCATTTCTCCTTTTCTTTCTCTTTGTTCCATGTCCGTGGCTCATCAGAAGCGAAAGACGACCACTATCTCGGTGGAGGTGAAGAAGTCCCAGCACAAGTACATCATCGGGCCCAAGGGGAACACGCTGCAGGAGATCATGGAAAGCACCGGCGTCTCCGTGGAGATGCCGCCGCTGGACTCCGGCTCGGAGACCATCATCCTGAGAGGCGAGCCGGACAAACTCGGACCCGCCCTCACGCAGGTGTACGCCAAGGTGAGCGAGTGGAGACCCCATAGACTGTTAGTGTTTGTTCTAGAAGTAGGCCATGTTTTTACTCTGTGCAACGTATACATAGACATCACCAGGAGCAGCAGCTAACTAGCCATACACAACCATTTTTGGAGGTATTTGGGGGATTTGCTTTCTTATTTACTGTATGTACTGTAGTTGATAAACCTCATATTCTGACTATTTCAGTAAATATTTTAATTCATGTAAAAATCGGGTCATGTATCACAAATATTCAAACTGACCATGGCACACATTGAGACAATTCTCAGACTATGTATAATTATGTGTTCTCATAGGTACAGTATAATTGTAGACTAAATACTTTATATATTGTGGAGAATTCAGCTCAGTATTTATAGGTATTAAGGTTTGTTTTTACAGTTTGTGAGCCTTAAAATTATGTTTATGTTGGATACATACACATACTGTACACACAGGCACACACACATACACACACGCACACTTACAGGTACGTACACACGCAACAAAGAGACTGTATCTATGATTATGATGAAGTATACAAATTAGTCAAACGTAACAGAATATACATTTGTTTAACTGATCTAATCTAGTCCAAAAACAACTATTTTTACAGTTATGTTAATCTCTTATGATTGCATATTCCTATAATTCCCAGTCGTAAGATGCCTTTCCTCTGGAGATGATGCTGAAATCAGATTTGATGTATATTGTTTAGCATCACCTCACAATGGGGGAATGTCTGAGTGTGTGTGTGTGTGTGTGGGAGAGGGCCTGCTCCTAATTGGCTGTGTTCTCCCCAGGCCAAGAGTGTGACGGTGGTGGAGGTGAGCGCTCCAGCCTGGCTCCATCGCTTCATCATCGGCAAGAAAGGACAGAACATTGGCCGCATTACCCAGCAACTACCTAAGGTGAGTGAGAGAGAGAGAGATGGGGAGGGAGGGAAGGAGAGAGAGAGAGAGAGAGAGAGAGAGAGAGAGAGAGAGAGAGGGAGGGAGAGGAGAGAGAGAGAGAGATGGGGAGGGAGGGAAGGAGAGAGAGAGAGAGAGAGAGAGAGAGAGAGAGAGAGAGAGGGAGGGAAGGGAGAGAGAGAGAGACAGAGACAGACAGAGAGAGAGAGAGATGAAAGCAAGGCTTTTATGACAGATCCAGCAGGGAGGGAAAGAAGGGAGGATGGGGGGGTGGTGAAAAAGAGAAAAAAAAGAACTGAAAAGATCTGGCAGAATATGAAAGAGGAGAGATGAAGGAATGTGTGGATCGGCAGACATACTGTAGTGGAACAAGAGGGACATGACTGATTAGAAGTCGTCTGCGTTTGAAGACAGTCATCAGAGCGGAGACATGATTGAACTCAAACATCGATCTGCAGATCACCTTCAAATTGTCCCCGTCTGTGCCAACCATTTACACAAAAGCACAAATGACAATGTACTGTAGCGCCATGTAATAGGTTGGGGCTACCACAAAGATTAGAAGCTTGTTATATATTGCAGTTATATTGCTTATTTGTACCTTAAAATGTTTTTTAGTGCACTGACTGAGTGCACTGATCTAACAGTCAATATATAAATCCTCTTTTGAGATTTTTACAGTTAAACACATACTGTAATTCATATCTGTTTGTACAACCAACTGATTTGCAGAATGAAGACTGCTGTTTATATAGATCTTGGGTGCGTTTCCCGAAAGTGTAGTTGCTAACTAAGTTAGTTGCTGACATACAGTAGTTGCTAACTAATTAAGTTAAGCTAAGTTAAGTTGCTTAGTTAAGAGTCTTAGTTGCAATGCAATTTTCCATTGACA
>JAODXP020000028.1:7770519-7790519 GCA_027497455.2 Sardinella longiceps
AGGCCAACATCAAGGAGACGGAGGTGACCATCCCAGCTAAGCTGCACAACTCTCTGATTGGCTCCAAGGGTTGCCTGGTGCGCTCCGTCATGGAGGACTGCGGCGGCGTGCACATCCACTTCCCCTCGGAGGGCTCGGGCTCTGACCGCGTCACCATCCGCGGGCCGGCCGGCGAGGTGGAGAAGGCCCGCAAGCAGCTCCTGCAGCTGGCTGAGGAGAAGGTGAGGAGACTGGGGAGGCTGGTCCTTCAGCCTGGGTCAGTGGATGGCTGATTGTCTCTAGTCAAAGGTGCACTGATCACTAAAGGTCCCCCTGAGCATAAAGAAAAGCTACTGTGTGATACATGGGATAGCATGCTAGTTGGGTTCAGTGAGGATAAAATCCCCATTTAGTTTTCAGAGAGCTGTCTTACACTGTTTGGGTTGCTATCATTCATTTTCAGTTTCAGCTATTTATTTTAATGGAAGTAGTCTAGCAGTGCTGGTCAAAAACTCAGTTTGATGTTGTGTTTTCCCTCATCTTGTTTTGACCTTGGTAATGTTACTAGCACCACTAGGACATTATTCAGACATTGCCCTAAGCATAAACTGTAAGCATTGTAGAATTGATGGACTTAATCCGCTATGGACTTTTTGTCTAGTTCTATCTCTTCTATGGAATATTTATGGGAGTTATTGACATCTCTTCCACTTTCTCTCTTTTGTTCTCTCTTCTTCTTCTTCTTCTTCTTCTTCTTTCCATCCATCCTCCACTCCCCTCCACAGCAAGTAAATAACTTCACGGTGGAGCTGCAGGCAAAGCCGGAGTACCACAAGTTCCTTATTGGCCGTGGCGGGGCCAATATCCGGCGGGTTCGTGACCGCACAGGCGCTCGCATCATCTTCCCTTCCCCTGACGAGCCCGAGCAGGAGCTCATCACCATCGTTGGCCGAGAGGAGGCCGTGCGACTCGCCCAACGGGAGCTGGAGATCCTGGTCAAGAACCTGGTAAGGGCCAATCAGAATCAGCCTTACTGCCCAGTGAATCGAAACAAAGAAAAAGAAAAAAAGATAGCTTTGTTAAAGTTCTTACTCAAACAGAATTCACCAAATTGGAAAATTAAGGGGTTTGTCATGTTTTTCAGTGCAGTTTAAGAATTTGGCAATAATACAGTTATACTTTTGTGTATTGTACAACTTTGCCACAAAATACTTAGCTTTTCTAACTACAGAATTGTATTGCAAATGACAGTTGAAAATCAGTTGAATTTCAATTGAAGGAACAAACAGGGTGCATTATTGCAATTTAAATCTGAATTTCCACTTTCTGATTCCACAATTCCTGAATTGAATAAAAGTTAAGTCTTAAATTCAGAATCTTGCGCAAGGTTGAGAAACAGCACATTTCCAGTGTAGTTTTATTAACAGACATTTCTGCGGGTATTTGCTGTTCTGATCTTTGTTCTGACTCTCTCAGGATGACGTGGTGGAGGACAGCATGGTGGTTGAGCCGCGGCACCACCGCCACTTTGTGTGCCGGCGCGGGCAGGTGTTGCGGGAGCTGGCTGAGGAGTACGGGGGCGTGGCCATCAGCTTCCCCCGCACGGGGACGCACAGCGACCGCATCACGCTCAAGGGCGCCAAGGACTGCGTGGAGGCCGCCAAGAGACGCATTCAGGAGATCATCGAGGACCTGGTACTGAAACATTAAACTGTGTGTGTGTGTGTGTGTGTGTGTGTGTGTGTGTGTGTGTGTGTGTGTGTGTGTGTGTGTGTGTTGGGCCTTGAATTCTTATACATGGAAAATTTACTTGGTTCAATGCATACAGATGTAGAGAGTAGTATGTGAACCGGGAAAGCTTATAGACCTTGGGTCTGTTTCCCAAAGGCATAGCAACTTTGTTGGTTATAATGCAATTCCCCAACCAACTAAGTTGCTATGGAGAATTGTTGGCTAGTTACTAACTGGCTAGCAAATGCTTTTGGGAAGCGGACCCCTGTTCTGCAATATATTACTGTACATAATCTATATGTACAGTAGTGTGTGATATTATTGAAATTAGTGAATACAGTACTGTATGCATCATTTGTGCTGACCCAGCAAGTGGTTTACTTCAGGTCATGACCTCTGACCTACACTGACTTCTTCTGACCTCTTGCTTTCCCAGGAGGCCCAAGTGACGGTGGAGGTCACCATTGCTCAGCGGCACCACCGGGCCGTGATGGGACCCAAAGGTTGCCGGATCCAACAGATCACCCGGGACCACGAGGTCCAGATCAAGTTCCCAGAGAGGGAGGAATCAGCAGGTCAGACACAAACCTTCCCCTTAAGCGGTCCGCACACCGGCTCCGACACAGAGCTTAGCACTCTGCCTCCAACATTCTGTTCCATTGTTTTCAATGCAACCCCGCACACCACCGAACTCTTCCGCCGTCGATTGTGAATTACGATTGAAGTCTATTTTGTCAGAGCCATCCATTGACATCCATTGTTGGTTCCACAGGCTACTGTACTAGGTTTGTTACAAAATAGTCGAATTCGAAAGTGCTCCGCAATGCTGTCGGACGGCTTTATACCCACTGCTTATTCTGGTCTCAGGGCGTATGGATTAATTCACACTGGATTTCTCCTTGAAAAGTGTACTCCAAGTTTGTTTGAAAATGTATTTCTTTGATAAATCTGAAAACTCTGTGAACTGAAAAGACTGTACTCGATGACCTCAAACAACAGCATTTCTCATTCAATGAGCTAAAAGAAATATAAATTCTACCTTTCATAGTGTGCACAGTATACAGTCTGTACAACGTTTTTTACATTTTGATAAATTCTCATAAATGAGTCATTATCCTTCTCATGTACTTTGCTTCTCAATTGAAGCTGGAGGAGTTTGTTGCAAAGTGTTAATTTGGTATTGCATAGCTGGAACTGAATATCTTTATATTGAAATGCTTTTGCTTTTGAAATAGCTTGCTTTTTAATGTCTCTTAATAATGGAAAGCTTTTGAAACCTCGTCAAATGATGACAGATTGGTGCAATAGCTAACATTAACTTTTTAAATAGACAGTAAAAAGAAATGAAAGCCTCTGAGTTTTTTTTTCTTATCTAGCTTGAAAAAAATGTAATGTAAGAGAATTTTTATATCAACGTGCTGTTGTCATGGCAACCTTAGGTCAGGAAGCCCATCCACAGGAGAACGGCGATGCCAGCCCAGAGGGAGAGCTTGTCCCTCGCAAGTGTGACATCATCGCCATCACGGGGCGAGAGGAGAAGTGTGAGATGGCGCGGCAAGCTCTGCTGGTGAGAACCACGTTTCCCATAATTCATCTCTCCCCTCAAGCTGTAGCTCACGCCTAACCACACACTGTTGATATTAGTCGAAGGTTTTTATTTATCTCTTCCTGTTTTTTTTTCGTTCTTCTCTGTTGCTCTCTCTCTCTCGCTCTCTCTCTCTCTCTCTCTCTCTCTCTCTCTCTCTCTCTCTCTCTCTCTCTCTCTCAAACAAACCCTCTCTCAATTTCAATTCAAATTTCAATTTAAGAAGCTTTATTCAATTTAAGAAGCTTTATTAGCATGACTGTATTGCCAAAGCATTGTAATATAACAATATTCTTTCTCTCTCTCTCTGTCTCTCTCTCTCTCTCTCTCTCTCTCTCTCTCTCTCTCTCTCTCTCTCTCTCTCTCTCTCTCTCTCTCTCTCTCCTCTCTAGGCTCTGGTGCCTGTGACGATAGATATAGAGGTGCCTTATGATCTCCACCGGTACATCATTGGCCAGAAGGGCAATGGGATCAGGAAGATGATGGAGGAGTATGAGGTACAGAAGAAGAGGGCAGGGATTGGGAAGGGGACAAGGGAGAAGCTCAGTATGTGAAAGTGTCATATAATATGAAACTGTTCTAGTGCTATAAACAGCACTCTTGGATCTTGGGGGTAACCTGCATCCTGTGCTACACATTCTGTCAGCAAGATGACTTTGAGGAAATCCAAGTGAAAGTGGAGAGAATGGATCTCTTTTTTTTGTCACATGATCCCTCTCTCACACTCTCTAATTATTTTTCACCTTTCTCTCATTTCTTTTCTTTTCTTTCTTTCTTTCTTTCTTTCTTTCGCTCCTTGTCACTTTCCCTCTCTTCGCTCTCTCTCTCTCTCTCTCTCTCTCTCTCTCTCTCTCTCTCTCTCTCTCTCTCTCTCTCTCTCTCTCTCTCCCTTGTCTCTCTGTCTCCTTCACACTCAGGTGAACATCTCAGTACCTCAGCCAGACCAGCAGTCAGACACCATAAAGATCACAGGTCAGGTGACCAATGTGGACCAGGCCAAACAGGGCCTGCTGGAGCGGGTCAAAGAGCTGCAGGCGGAGCAGGAGGACCGGGTAAGAAGAAGAACCAGATTCTCGTGATCCAAATTCTACTGATCCAGATTTTACTGATCCAAATCTCACTATAGTCGACTTTTAATATAACAATATGAGCCGATACATTAAAGGTACAATGTTGCTCTTTTTAGGGTATCGGTAGGGTAGAAATTGTTGCACTCAGATGAAGAATGTTTTCAGTAGTTGCATAAAAGCAGCAGTCAAAACGAAAGGAAGAATTTTTTGCCCACAGTGCAATTAGAAAAAAAAAAGTGCGTTTGGAAATGACTGAGTTTTAGAAAGACTTTGGTTTTCCAATGGTGCAGTGTCTAAAACATTCTTCCTTTACTTGGACTTTTTCCGCAGACAGCAATAACTATCACAGAATTTGAAGAGACAACCAGACTAATATATTGTTAAAAACACGTTGCTTATTATCCAGATGAATTTGGCATGCAAAGCGTCAAGTGCTGGGCCAGTCATTTTGTTTCCCAACAGTATAGTTGCTAGGCAGTTAGCAACTCAGGTAGTTGGCAATGGGAATTTGCATTGCTACCAACAAAGGTAAACTAATTTAATTAGCAACTTTGCTTTTAGGAAACAGACCACAGGTGTCTTCTAATGTCTCATCACTTTCACTGATAGATACTGTTTAATTTGCAATTTTGGTCCGCTAATGTTGAAATTGTTTTTCTGTCCACAGGCGCTGAGGAGCTACAAAATCACCCTCTCCGTGCCGCCCAAGTTTCATCCCAAGATCATCGGCCGCAAAGGAGCCGTCATCTCCCAGATCCGCAAAGACCATGATGTCAACGTGCAGTTCCCTGACAAGGGAGATGAACAGCAGGTGTGTGTTTGAGCGAGATTGGTCCAATGTCAATGTCTGCACTTACAGACTGTGTGAGGGTTTAGGGTTGGGTTTGAAGTCTCAGTTGCAACCTTTAAGGTGCCTACAGACCAAAGATTCGCGACCAGATGGGCTGCAACGTTCTAAAAACCTGGACGTTCTAAAACTCCGAAAATGCGAGTTGACATGTTAAATCTTTTGCTACGGCTTGCAACTGCCTGCAACGATTGATTCACACCGCCGCAACTACTCTCTAAAACCGTTTCATGTCGTCGCGGATCTTCAGTCTGAATTGGCCTTTATGAGCCATTTCCCAAAGTTGTCATGGGAATTACCCACAATTCATAACCGTGTGACATGACACCCTTAGGAGATCTGTAAACGTCAAAGAAAGTGTCGTAAAACCATAAAACAGAAATGGTCTGAGGGAGGACTTTGAGATGCAGCCAGTGTGTTTGTGTACTGTACTGTACTGCACAGACTTTTGGACGGAGTTTCCTGATCTTAGCTTGATGTATTCTCTCCCTCTGTTGTTCTGACACGTGTCATCTCTCATCTCTCTTCTCATCCTTCTCTCTCTGGCTGGGCTATCTGTTCATGTCTTTGTCCTTCCCTCTCTCTCTCTCTGTCCTTCTCACTTTTGTTCCTTCTCTCACTCTCTCTCTCATTGCTATCCATTCATACATTTTTGTCCACCCCTCCTTCCCCCTTTTTTGTTTTTGCTCTCTTTCTCTCTCCCTCCATCTTCATCTCTTCTGTCTTTGTCTTTTCCTCCTTTCCTCCCTCTTTCTATCCCACCATCTTTCTCCTTTCTTTTGCCCTCACCATCACCATCATTTCTCCTCTCTCTCTCTCTCTCTCTCTCTCTCCTGCCTGCTTCCTTCCGCTTTCTTCCTTTTCATTGCCTACCAATCATTCCTCTCTCTCTCCCATCCCTTTATCTGTCATCATCCCTTCTTCCTCCCTCTTTATCCCTCATTCTATCCCTCTATCCTCCCTCCTCTATTGCTGTTTCTCTCCCCCTCTCCAGGATGTGATTGTAATCTCTGGTTATGAGCGCAACGCAGAGGAGGCTCGGGCGGCCATCGTGCAGCTGGTGGCGGAGCTGGAGGAGATGGTCAGTAACGACGTGCAGCTGGACCACCGTGTGCACGCCCGCATCATCGGCGCCCGCGGCAAGGCCATCCGCAAGCTCATGGATGAGTTCAAGGTCTGTGTGTGTGTGTGTGTGTGTGTGTGTGTGTGTATAAAACTGTGTGTGTGTGTGTGTGTGTATGCATGTGAGTGTGTGTGAGGTCAAGAGGGAAGACACCTCTTGAGCATTTCTTGTTTGTGTGTGTGTGTGTGTGTGTGTGTGTGTGTGTGTGTGTGTGTGTGTGTGTGTGTGTGTGTGTGTGTGTGTGAAATTCTTCTGCGTGGGTTAGTTGAGCATTGGTGTTGAAGATGACTGTGGACATCTACATGTGTATATTGCCATAAGCATATCTCTGGATTGGGATTGCAGAGTTCCTTTTCAAAGAGTTATACAGATAGATGTTGGAAGAAAATGTATCCACTCTGACTGCCAAACCAACGAACCTAGCTCTTTGGCATTAAGGTCAAGTTGCACATTTACCACCTTGGAGACCCGAGTTGAAGGGTGGGGATAGTCTCGCCATGAATGATAGACCACAATCAATCCTGGGCAGAATCAGCAAGTTGTCTTACAAACTGTCTCAATAAGTTTACACTACGACCAATCAGAGGAATAAATAAGATGACCACGCAAATTCAAACAACCTCTGTTCTTGTCTAAACCTGTTCAATTGTGTTGAGCATTGTGATTGGTTTGACATGGTTGGTTGCTAATCTATTTGCTCCCGCTAGGTTATCTAGATTTATAGGCTAGAAAAAACTATTTTCATTGAAATTATTTTTTACACAGTTTTCAAAATGCCATGCTATATACTGCTCATATACTGATCTCTGTCTTGCTCAAGTTAACTTTTCAGTCGGTCAATATCAGTATACAAGCAGTATGAAGTGTAGAGGTCATGTGGCATTTTGAAAACATTAGTAATTCCCTATTTTGCAGTCTTTAACAATTATTCTGGTGTCTGTGTTTCAACAGGTGGACATCCGGTTCCCCCAGCCTGGTTCTGATGACCCAGACCGTGTGACTGTGACTGGCTTGCCCGAGAATGTGGACAACGCCATTGACCACCTCCTCAACCTGGAGGAAGAATATGTGAGTGGTTTCCCACAACGTTTGTGGTGTATAGAATTGTATTTATGTGTACAGCAAGGTAAAGGTAGGGAGGTCCTGGAAAATGATTTGAGCAAGCTAGGCATTTGAAAATACATAATTCAGAAGTCCAATCTCTTGTCTTCAGACTTCCCTGAAACCACGCCTCCAGAGTACAGGAACGAATGGGGAGGGGAGAGGGACAAATGGGAGTTTGGTTTGATAGATATATCACCATGCAATCATTTTGACTGGTTGCTTGAAATGATTGGATGGTGTTTTTGCTGTCCTGTTCGTTCCACGGTGACTATTTTGTGTTGGAGCCTTTCATTAATTGGTTGCAATTGAGGTGTGGATGTTATTTTAAACAATACTGTAAAAAAGTGCCCTACTCTTAATCTACCAGCTTTATCAACTGGATGTTATACTGTAAAACAATACTGTAAAAAGTGCCTCAGGAAAGTATCTAATGCCCTACCCTTAATCTACCAGCCTTATCAACTTGATGGTTAAATGACCTCTAATGGCAAATGAATGCTCTGCTCTTACAATCTCAAACAAACAAACCTGACCTCAAACACCTTGTGTATGAGCCATATGAAATGAATGTATTTCTTTCAGGGCTAGTGTAGACACAGGTCCTCAAGTAATTGATACGTGAAAGTCACTTTAGAAAGAACCATCAGCCAAAATGAATAAATAAATCCAAAATAAAACAAACACCCTGCTTTTCTTTTTTTTCTTTTTCTTTATTTACCGGTCCTCTGCCTCTCCCCCCCTCCCTCCCCCCTCTCTCTCTCTCTCTCTCTCTCTCTCTCAGATGCTTACTGTAACGGAATCGGAGACCATGGCTGCTTATATGAAACCCCCGTCTCGATCAGCAGGAGGGGGGCTGGGGGGAGGAGACGAGGACAGTAAGGGCGCTGCCAAAGGCTTTGTGGTTCGGGATGCACCCTGGAACGCCCCAGGCAACAAGGTGAGGTCACATGCTATTAATAAAAGCAGTGTGTTGATTGGCTAGAATTATAGCTTAATGTCAGCCAGTACACTATGCAGTCACAAAGGACGTCCAATTCACAACATGAAGGCCAGGGGGAAATATCTGAATTTGACAAAAAAAAAAGTGGGTTGGATAAGAATTGTAAATGATGGGACCGTTGACGAGTCTAAAAAGCCAGACTATAACATATAATGTATAGTCTGCCCATGATGGATAGATCCTATGGGTGGAGTCTTTCAAACTGCCTCTGCACACAACCAATCAGAGCAATGAACAATCGATTCAAACAACGCTAAGCCCGTCCAACAACTAGTGGTTCGTAGTTTCTTATGGCTGAAGGCTAGATGTACTTGCTTAGCAAAATGATTTGCTACCGCTAGGGTGCATCTAGATTCCTAGGCTAACCGAAAAGTCTGGTGTGAATGAATCAATGGTGCTGCTGTTTGTTTACGTGTCTGTTTACATGTGCATCTGGTTTCCTGTAGGCTCCCGACATGAGCAGCGCTGAAGACTTCCCCACCTTTGGCACTGGAGTGGCTCCCAAACAGACATCAGCCTGGGGACCCAAGAAGTTCTGAACGGCAAGAGGAATCAGAAGAACATAAGAAACATGGGAGAGTGGACAAGAAATGGATTTTCATTCCTCTACCCTTCATCTTGGTCCCCTCGGTTTTTTTCCCCCCCACTGGCCATCCCTCCACTTCAGTGCCCTTTGACCTCTGAGAAGTTCCTCTCTCCTTCTCTCTCTTCTGCTCTCTCTCTTTCTATATCCTTCTCCCAACCCATAGAGCCATGAACTCACTCTCTCCATCTGTCTATCCCTCACTCTCTCTCCTTCTCTCTTTTTCTGTCTCTCTCTCTCTCTCTCTCTCTCTCTCTCTCTCTCTCTCTCTCTCATTAGTTCCTCTACTGATTTTTACTCAGGCTTTGCTTGAGTGCCTCAATCACTCCTGAAGCAGTCTGAAGGAGGTTCTGAATCTGCAGCTGCTGGACCTATACTGAATCCTAAAGCGAAAAACGAAAAAAAAAAAAAAAACTTTCAGTCGACATTGAGTCTCATTGTACGACCTCTTTTATTCTGTTGTTTGAAGAAATGTCAGACGGATTAAATCGATCTCCAAAGGAAATGCTGCAGCTGAAAAGGACGGGGAAGGAAAAAAAGAAGTGTGCCGTCTTTTTGTTTTTAAAACAGAAATCCTCAGAGAGGATCATTGTTTTTAACTGCTTTTATTTACAGAAGAAAAAATAGAGATTTTGTCTTGTATTGTTTGGTTGTTTGTTTTGTTTTTTTTTGTTTGTTTTTTGTTTTTGAAGAAAAAACTTCCAAATCTTTCCGCAGCTTTTTTTCAGTCAGCAACTGAACCTTTTCAAGCACATGCACACAGCAACAGTTTTTAAAACGGGGTCAGCAACATATTTTTCCCCAAAATTCACGAGCCTGTATAGCAGATTCCCAGAGTTTCAATTGGACCTCAGCATACTCAGTAGCTTTTCTGTACTAGTACTGACCTTCTTTTTCAAACGGAGAAAATGGTGTAAAGAAGAAGAAAAAAAATACAAATGCTGCCCTTGCAGTCTTTGAAGGCTTGTCAAGAAGGTGTTTACCTATCTGTGATTAGTGTCTCTGTTTGTTTGTTTATTTATCTGTATTTATCTATTTATTTCTTTATTTAATTTTTTTACCACTTGCGCTAGCTGAAAACCTGCAGGGGTGTACTTTCATGTTACAAGAGTGTGATGTGATGTTTAGAAGAACAGTGGCTGAGACTATGGATAGAACGACAGGCTGTTTATATTTTTGTTCTACCTTTGCTAACTTGAAGGATTTGTTTGTGTGCATGTATGTATGTATGTATGTATGTATGAATGTGTGTTCCATGTGTTTGAGGGGGTAGAAATTGGACAAAGCTTAGTTTTTATTATTTTATTTTTTTCCCTCTTCCTGGTTTCATTCCTTCTTCCTGGTTTTGTCTTATTACATCATCTTGTCTTACCCACATTTTATTGGCTACATACTGTAATTACTGGGTTTTTCCAGGTGTGTGATTAAGTGGCATGTCGTGGTAATACAAGTCGGGTTATAGCAGAACCTGGGAGTCTTTCTCTCAACTAAAACAAAGCAAGCAGGCTACTCCATTAGGTTAATCACTTTCTCTAACTTAACCTCCCTACTGGGATTACCCTACAAGAATCCCACAGGTCCCACTCACTATTCAGTCTTATTTTAGACCAAGAACACATCATCAGTTTGTTCTAGCTAGCAGACAAACAAAGAACTTTAAGGAAGAATTTAAGTTTAGTATAAACTTAAGCTAATAATTTCAGCACTTAAGTTTTGAAATAGTTTATTCTAGAAGTACACTGATAACTGAATTGTTTTCTCTACCATACAATCTTAAAGACAAGAAAAATCGTTTTAATAGGAGAAGTGACCCTTGACCCATTAATGTATAGGTGCCTGTTGTTGCCCCTTCTTCCAAGGTCATGGTGAAGCTTTGCATTTTCTCCCCCAAAGGTGGATTTTCTTTTTCTTTTTTTTTTACTTTCTATTCTCTAAACGAAATGACAGAATATGCAACGAAAGAAAGAGGGATTTCAGTCTTCTCTGTGTAGGAGAGGGATGTATGTGTATATAGATGTTTGATAAACTATGCCCTTTTATGGGGAGAGAAGGGTCTGTTTATTCTTTTGCACTAATTTTATGTATTTCATTTTATTTATTTATTTTCCTGTTTAGTACTGAGCCGCCTCCTATTCCTTCTCTGATTTTTTTTTTTTTTTTAATTCTGTGTCCATTCTCATACCCATACCCCTGATCTTCCCTTTGTGGTTCTGGTCTACGGTGCAGGTGTGAGTGTGTATATGTGTAGTGTACATGTATGTGAAAAGGGCGACAGTGGGGTTGAGTAAACCTATTGATTTTAAACAGGTGACGCAAACACTATTGGCCTTAAGAATTAATTATTATTATTACTACTACTATTATTATTATTATTATTATTTTTGAACAAATAAAAAAACAAAATAAAAAAAAAACAGGAACGTATGACAGAGTAAATATGCAACACTGCAATAACATGTCAGTGAATGGACTTTTTTCCTACTCCAAATAAACCATTCAAAATGGATGTCTGGTGCTTTTGTCATGGCTCTTAGGATCTATAGCTGAGGCGAGTGATGGACACACACACACACACACACACACACACACACACGATGAGATTGGGTGGCCCATACGTGTACTGTATATGGGGCCAAAAGTTAAATGATGGCTAAGAACAGAAATATCATGTCAAGGCATTTCATATAATGTGCATACAGTCTCTTTATTTTTTTGTGTGTTTTGATTTTTTTTAACAAAATCAGGAAGATATGATTTGTGGTGCGTAACAGCCTGTACTGTACAACGAAAAAGGAACAAAACAAAAAATATTTTATATTATAAACATGAACAAAGAATACAAATTAATTACTGAAAAAAGCAGCAACTGGGTAAACAAACCCTATGTTTTTCACATTATGATTTACATTGCAAACAGAAGTCTGTCCTCACCATTGCAATAAGTTAGAATGACGTGCCCTCGTTAAGTTAGCCAATGAAAACTCATTGTTGAAAATGTGCGGAAATGTGCGGGTAAATTATAATCTATCAAATTGGCATCATAAACATTAACAATCTCTTCTAGATATGCTATGGAGTGTTGTCAGAAATGGGGGGGTAGTGGACAGAATGTATGTCACAATGTCTTGAGATACAATCAAATTATCTTTTTCTAAAAAGAACGGGTTATACCCGTGCGTTTGTCATCGCAATTACATAGAAAAATGTACATTGGCCTTTTCAATGCAAAAGATGATGTAAATAATTTATTATTTATAATTAAACTAAAAAAAAAACTAAAAAAAAACCTGAAGCTCACATTCACATAAGAGGGCCACATCCTTTAGATGAAGGACTACATTTCCCATGAACCTTTGCACAAAACCATAGAGGCACACTGATGGCACTGTCTGCCCTGACCTTCATCCTTCTCAAACAGTGCTTGACATCCATGGGTCTTAGAGGAAGACTTAACACAGCAATATGAAGTAAACAGCTTCTTGGGCAGGACTACAGTCAAGATTAGCAAGATTATAGAGCTTGGAGACAAAAAAAAAAAAAAACAGTATTGCAAAGCTGCCATACCATTGAGTCATTTTTCTCCCCAAGCGGTTCCTTTAAATTGGTAATGAGCCATTTCTACACTCTTTGGGGCAGAACACATTTAACAGTCTAGATCATCACACTGGTATGTTCTTACTAGTTATTAATTGCCGTTTCCCTTGAGACAGGAATGACTGTGTGCTGAAAATCTGCCCTAACGGTCAAATTTAGTCCTAATTAAATTATGGAGTATATATTCAGTTTGTCAACTGAACCCTGACTGCTAAAGATAGGATAAAAGGGACAAGACAAGTGAGGGGGGAAAAGCAAATGTTTGGGGAACACGGCTTGGCTAATTCAAAATGGCTACTGTCCAAGAGGACTGAGCAGACACAAGCTTGCACGCAAATGGCACTGAAACAATGACAACCAACTCTGAAAACAAACAAACAAATAAACAAACAAAAGAAAACAAAAAAGACAAGACTGTGGGGAGACGGTATGAGAAGGAGCAGAACGAACAGGGATGAGCAAATGTGATGTTTGTTGCTCAAAAGGTCTGCTGCTGAGAATATGTGTCTTTTAACACCTGTAAACATATTTTTTTTTTCTCTTCTTGTGTTTTTCGATCCTCTCATACACGTCCCCTTCTCAAAACAGGCTGTTGAAGTAGTTTTTTTTTTGTTTTGTTTTTTTGTCCTCCTGATCTCATTTTAATTATCCAAAGTCTTTTTTTTTACTTCTCCTTTTCATCTTTTTCTTTCTTTTGTGAGTGTGTCATTTGTAGGCTAATTTGTTACTTGGTTGATTGTTTAAACAAGTCTGGTTATTTTTCAAGTCGCTTTATCCTCCCAGTAAAGAGTTTTTGCCTTTAAAAAAAAAAAGTGTCCAGAACAAGCCTGAGCTATTGGGCTGTAAGAGTTCAGGCCATAATCCAACAAGGGGTGGGGAGGGGTGCGAATCCCTCTCTCTCTCTCTCTCTCTCTCTTTTCCAAATAAAATGGAAAGATGGTCCTTCCAGCTTGCATCCAGAGTCAAAAAAAAAAGAAAAAGAAAAAGAGGGCTATCCCATCATCAAGAGAATACATAAAAAATCTGCGCATAGCAGAGAGGATGGTCTCTGATGTTTCCAGATGTTTCTCTTGTTGTTGTTGTTGTCGTTGTTGTTGTTGTTTTGAGCTTGTTAGTGTTTCCAAGTTACCCTCCACACAGTCTTCAACATAAAGTGCAAGCAGCATTTCTAAAACTGCTCCCCTCCCGCAAGAGAGGGACAAGAGTCTAGCCCAACGGCTTGGGAGTGTTGCTTGTAAAAACAGGGGAAGCTTGCCTTGCTGGCTGGGGTAAGGTGGTAAGGGGGGGGTGGGGTTCAAAATTTGGTTATGCAGGAAAAGAGGCACAAGAACAGCACCTCTGCTCCTCCCAAGAACAGCTTGCCATTTTCTTTTTTTTTCCACTTTGCCCACCTTATCCTTTCTTTGTTTTATTTCTTCTTCACATACATCACTCCTCCCACCCCGCCCCTTCCACCCTAAACCCAGCCCCCCACAATCTCCCCATCCACTCCTCCCTCGTTCTTCAGGCTGTTGTCTTCCCTCGGGTCCTGTCCTGTCCTCACTCCACCCGGACGAGGAGGCCGTAGAGTAGCGTGCCGCCACGTTCCTTGGTGACCCACTCTATCTCGGTGTTGCTGAAGCGCGGGTCCAGCGTCTCGCTCTGACCCAGCGTCTGCGGGCCCACCTTGTACGAGCCCGGCCGCACGCACACCTGGAAGGCCACCTGGGCCTGGTGGCAGCGATGGGATCGCGGGTCCCGGAATCTGAAGGAGGGTAAAGGGAGAAAGAGAGAAGTTCATACTGTAGATCTCCCCGTGCCTTTAGTGGTGCAGGTGAAACATTCAAGTATAATCCACAAGTAAAGATCACCGCACTGATTGCTTAGATTGAGCTTTATTTAGAGCATACATAGAGGTTGTCAAAGTGCGGCGCACAGAAACATTTCTGGTGGCCCAGGACAACATCTGGTAATGGCTGTAAAACTCTTAAAACTCTGCATTGCTTTGAAAGAATGAATCTCTGTTTAGTGGCGTTTATCGGCATCTATAGGCATTTATTTATTGCAGTTAATGTATACTGTACTGATGCAACATGGTCATTAAAAACAATTACAAATGGGATTTTTTTTTTTCCTCATGCCTCTTTGGCGGCCCTCGGTTCAACGTTGGGTCCCTAAATTGGCCCTTACCTATCCTAACTTTGAGACAACAGGCCTGACACTTCATCAGGCACTTCATTAGATTTGCTCTAGTGAACCTGATGAAGTGCGTGCCGATACGCATTGTTCCCTACAGATAAAGTTGAATCCAAGCAATCAGTGTGCACTGTGCAGCCATTTGGATCTGTCACCTTGGAGACCGATAAATCAGTCAGATACTGTGTCAGTAAACAGCTGCAAGAAGCTAAGTTTGTAAAGTGCCCGCTGTTTATAAAAGCCAATACACTTGAAACATTTCGATTTCAGCAAAACACTTGCACACATTTAAGAGAGGTTAAACTAGAGAGAAATTCAAAAATAGGAAGATGGGTGAAGTCTCTCTCCCTCTCATTCCGTATCTCATTTATTCCCCTCTTTCTCAATCACTCGTCACATCGCTTCCTTTCCCCCCTCTCTCTCTCTGTCTCTTTCTCTCAACCCTACTCCTCTATTTCCCCCTCCATAGTAATTTTTGCCATCTTCTTTCCTTATCTCTCTCTTCCGCTTTCACTCTTTCACTCTCTCTCACTCTCTCCCTCTCTCTACTTACTGCACTTTGGGGGCGAACATCTCCAGGCCAGAGTAGCGCATGGTGGGTGAGAGCTGCACGCGTGGGACCTCCCTCTCGGGGGCGCTGTTCTCCTCCGGCTCGCCGTAGCTGCCCTGGCTCTCCGTCTTCACCGGGGACACCGAAAAGATGGACGAGGACTCGGCTGTGGAAAAATCACAGTCAGATGAAAAGCACACACACACACACACACTCCTGTAGGGGTGGAGGCGGGAGGTGTTTCATTTTAAGCTCATTCACAGACTTCCTTCCCTACTCATCGACTTGTCCTAATTTTCTAAAATGGGTTTTTTCTTGGCCAGCATTCATAAATGTGTCGGTAATTGTATGGATATTACAGCCATCTTTCCCCGCAAACACATTTAACGCCAAAGCAATAAGGGAGAGAGGGGTGGGGGGGCAGTTTCATTTTAACAATTTCAAATTACTCAAATTGTTTTAGTGCTTTTGAATACATTCATGCGTGTTTCTCAGCCTACGCTTCAAAGGTATCGACAAATTAAAGACTAACAGCCAACAGTCTATGTTCTTTTAACCTCCGCTAATAACAGTATCAAGTCTCCCGTGTCACGTAGTGTTTGTGAATGAGCACACACACAACAACAACAGTCCGACAGATTAGGACCAGAGGACGGATCAATCAATGGAACAGGATGGATTGGGCAGATGGATAGATACTTCAGGAAGTGGATAAGCTGACAAACAGACTCGAGATTAATGACTGGAAACACGGGAGAGATGGGGAGGGGAGGGGAGGGGAGAAAGGGGTGGGTGGGTGTGTTTGTGCTGGAAGAAAGGAAAGACAGACATGAGTGGGTGGAGTTTGGTGACGGATGGAAAGTTGGAAAAATAGATGGATGAATGAGGGAAAGACAGTATGGATGGATGGATGGATGGATGGATAGATAGATAGATGTTTGGAAGCTGAAAAAGCTGAATAATAAATAGACATTATGGGCGGTATTCTTCCAGGTGCTTAAGTCCAAAAAAGTGCTTAGTGCAGGCTGAAATGCATGGAGCTGAGCACTTTTTTGGACTTAGGAGAATACCGGCCTGAGAGTTGCATGGGTGAAGGGTGGAGTTTGGTGGTGTATGGATAGAATGGAGGATAGAGAGTATGGATGTATGGACGGACGGACGGATGGACGGATGGATGGACGGATGGATGGATGGATAGATAGATAATAAATAGACATTATTGGATGGATGAATGCATGGATAGATGTTTGGGAGAAGCTGATCCCCAGTAGAAGTACCAGACCAGTCCAGACAGTGAAGGGATGGATGGGTGTACTGTACTGTACTGTACAGACCTGGGAGCAGTTGGCTGAGGTCCAGTGTGCGTCGGAGGGCTCCAACACTGGTGCCGTGGTAGGCGATGTGCCACTTCTTAAAAGCGTTGGACACCTCACAGTGCGACTTGATCCTAGATGCCGGACATTAAAACTTATTACAAAACTTGTAATTGTGTTTTCCAGAAATGTTCATGAAATTCATGAAATTCAAAGCACAGGCAAAGCACCGCTGATAGGCATAAAGTTACCGTAGTACTTTCTTTCTGGGGGTTTTCAGGTGCTGTGATGACTTTACGCTTATCAGCGGTGCTTTGCCTGAATATAGTCCCAAGACTTTGTCACTCCTAGGCAAACCCTTCGTGATAATGGCATTGGCATTTGTACTCGGTTTAAATGTACAGGTGAAACAACGAAATAAGGAAAAATCTTGAGTTCATTTATGACTATTTTGAGAACGACTGGCTAAATGTTAACTCCAAATTACGGCGCTCTATGCTAAGCTAAGCTAACGCTGCGCTTCTGGATACGGACAAGCACGGGGGTGAATGAAAAACACTTTTGGTCACTTATCCAACTCAGGGGAATATGGTAAGAGACTAAATTTCGTTTTGGGGTGGCCTATTCCTTTAAGTGAGTTTGCATGAGTTAAATGTAAAATCCATTATCTCTAAACTGATAATAATTCATAGTGTCTTTCCTAAATAATTTGGCTGGGAAATTATCCATATTAAAATGATGTGTGTCTGGGGGCATCGTGGCTCAGTTGGCTAAGGCGCTGTACCATAAAACTGGGGACCCAGGTTTGATTCCAAGGTCATTTCCTGATCCCTTCCTATCTCTCTCTCCTGCTCATGTCCTGTCTTTTCTACACTGTCCTGTGGTGTCCAATAAATCTAAAAAGCCACCAAAACATATCTTTAAAAAAGAAAGGTGTGTCCATGTGTGTACTGACCGTAGGGCGAAGCGACACCAGCCGAAGGGGAGGGCGTAATCCCGGGGCGGCTCCCCGCGTTTGTAATAGGCCTCATCACCACGGAGCTTGTGGCAGGACTCACAGTAGCACAGGTTATACTTGGCATCCTCGTTAAAGTAGCCATCTAAAGGGAGAGAAAGAGAGCATTGACAGACACAGATTTAGATGTTTTTTTCTCTCTTTCAAGAATATCCTCTTCTTCATGTCAAAAAATTAAACCAGATAGGCAATTAAAAAGATTGCACAAAAAACTTAAGAGTAAAGACTCTTAAGAGTCTAAAGAGTAAAGTAAGACAAATTGTGTAAATTAAGACTAACACATAGAGGAATTGATAAATAGTTCTATTGGACATATTTCTTGTATATAAGAGGGAAGGGAGAGGGGAGGTAGGGAGGGGACAGAGAGAGAGAGAGAGAGAGAGAGAGAGAGAGAGAGAGAGAGAGAGAGAGAGAGAGAGCAGAGAGAGCAGAAAAAAAGGAGGTGTAGGGTTCTCACCAGGCAGAGTGAGCAGGTCTTTGAAGCGGGAACAGAGGGCCTGGTATTCACACGTCTTATTGGGGTTCACCTCTGGAGGGGGCGTCCAGCACACACTCTCTTTGATCCCTGAGAGATGGAGAGAGAGACAGAGAGGGAGAGAGAGAGAGAGAGAGAGCGCGACAAAAAGAAAGAGAGAGAGAGAGAAACCGAGAGTGAGAGAGCAGCAGCAGCAGGTGTGAATGAGGGGACGCAGATGTCGAGAGACATTGTGCAAGCGCCTGGCCCAGCAGTTACACCATTGCCCAAATTTGACCGGTGCATGACCACAGATGGGAATGAAAAAAAGCCTCCTTATCCGAGACTGTAAAGCCTGGCGTAAATCAACCCATACTCCTTTTGCTAGAGTTCACTGTGTTCACAAAGTGCTGTCTCTAGGTAAAACACAGACCCTTACCCGTGGCCACTTACACCAGAGACAGTCTTATAGGAGGAGACAGAGCACTTGAGCACTGAATCTCCCAATAGAAATGCATGGGAACATATATGCCTGTGTTGCGCAAAGATTGAGCCTATTGTTTATGCTCTCCATCGTAGCCATGTGGTAAATGTTTGCACAGACGCAGTGAGCATCTTACTTGAATGTTTTTCATGGAAATATGCAATATGGCAACATGTGTATTAAAAGTGTAAAATGTATCTGTAATTCTATGTGTATAAACCAAATCAGGCATTCATCAAAGGCAAAAGAATTTGACAGCTAAATCAGGGGGTTCATGTGAAAGTGCATAAAGAAACCACTGAAGAAACAGTGATGCCTCTCTGGCTTTGTATAGAGCCCATAGTTCTAGGCCCATAGTTTTAGACCCGATCTTCCAAAGGCTTCGCTCCTCACCATCGACCATGTCGGCCTTTTCCATGTCTCCCTGGCAACGCGTCTCACCGCTCTCCGCTCCCACCTCCGGCACGTTGTTCGCCACGATGGTGACCTGCCATGACGGGAACACAAGAAAGAGCATGTCAATTCCTCATCACACACACACACACACACACACACACACACAGTCCCAAGTCAAGAAAGTCTATGGGCATGAACGTTTCATGAACATTTCAATAACATTATCATCTCTCTCTCTCCCTTTGGCAGTTTGGGAGGGGGTATAAGCATAAGGCGTCGCCGGAGGAACCGTCGCCACGGTGCCAAGCAACACAGGCGCCGTCAAATGAGCTTAGCTGCCCTAAACCCGGGTCAGACTGGAGTATTTTCGGCAGCGGGGTTACAAAAGCCGCCAGATTAGGCCACTGATACAATGAGCGTGGTGTGTTCAAAGCGCCGCTCGCTAAGTCGGTGTGCTTAATAAGTCTCAAAGCTGATCTGCTATAGAAGATAATTGGGCTGGAGTGGGGCATGGAAAGGCTAGCCAAAGGCTAGGAGTGTCTTTACTGTGTCATGAAGTGCATGAGGTCCTAAAAATGACCCGGTCATCTAGTATGTTTAGGGGTCATAGAAGTCATGGAAATGTTTGTGGAACTTTCCAAAAAATCTGGAAGTGGAAGTCGTAGAAAAGTCAAGGAAATCTTTTTCCACTTCACTGCAGACCATAAAATAAAAAGCTGACATGAACGTGATGCCTTCTACGACACTTACACTCATTCTTTTAGTGAGCTCCTTTTTGTTGATATTTGTACACTGTTATGGTTAGGATATTTTCCTCATAATATTTCCTTCCAAAAACTATACTCCAGTTCCACTTTCAGACTGTATTGCAGTTGGTCAGGTGTGTGTGTGTGTGTGTGTGTGTGTGTGTGTGTATATATGCAGATTCCTTGTCATACATCATACTGTACCGCGACATTCCCATGGTGTTTTTGTGTGTGTGTGTGTGTGTGTGTGT
>JAODXP020000028.1:7795519-7798019 GCA_027497455.2 Sardinella longiceps
CTTCCATTCAGTTCATTTTTTTTCCTGCCCAATCATTATATCTGGAGTGTGTGAGTCTAAGATATCCTCAGATACAGTAACAGTAACCTTGACCCTGCTTGAAATCTTACTCAACCAGTTGATCAGCTGGAATTGCATCTCATTCTGATGGCTATGATTTCTCCTTTCATGCTTCCTCTGGCCCTTCTCTCGTTCTCTCACTCATTTTTCTGTCCCCTCTCTCTCTCTTTCTCTGTTTTCTCCTCCGCCTCCCCTTCCACTCCCACAGGGAGTTGGCTGAGCAAGCAGCCTCTGGTCTGACCCTGAAATGCCCTCTCTCCCTCTGCCTCCCTCCCTCACTCTCTCTCCCTCTGCCCCTCTCTCTCTCCATCTCTCCCTCTCTCTTTCTCCACCCCCTTTCTCTCCCCATTTCCCTCAATCTCTTTCTCTCTCTCTCTCTCTCTCTCTCTCTCTCTCTCTCTCTCTCTCTCTCTCTCTCTCTCTCTCTCTCTCTCTCTCTCATCCCTCCTTTCTCTCTCTCCCTGACTATCCATCTCACATGTTTGCCTTGTATCCCCTTTTCTGTAATTATGAATCACTAGAGGAGGCAACTAACTGTCTGTTCTTCCTCAGTGGCCATCATCCTCCTCCTCCCTTCACTCTAATATCCCCTCTTCTCCTTTCATCTCCTCTGGCATGGAACTTTTTTCACTTCTCCCTCTTTTCCTCCTCCTCTTCCTCCTCCTCTTTTTCTTCAGTGAAAGCAGCCTGAGACACAGATCTGGTATAGCAAAGGATCACTGACCACTCACACCATCTCGCCCTCTCCAAAATATTGTGTTTCTCTTCATTCATACCCTTCCTCCCTTTCACTAATATTCTGTTTCTTTTTCTCTAAACCCCTTCTGTGTCTACAATTCAGTTTCTTTTTCCTCCTTCCTATCCCTCTCTCAATCATATATCCATGACATAGAGATGACTTTTCTCTCACTTTTTGCCCACACCCGCACGCCGCCCCCACCCACACCCACACCACACCACACACACCCCCATCTCTCATTCTGCTCAGTCATATTCTGATTTTCTCTGTATATCCTGTTTTTCTCTTTTACACACACACACACACACACACACACACACACACACACACACACTCTCTCTATCTCTCTCCCTCTCTCCATCTCTTTTCCCCTAATATTTGGGCTGCTCTCCTCTCCAATCTCCCTGCCTCCTACTGAGAGCTGATCAAGTGGGCAGCAGCGAGTCCAGTCAGCGGAGAGCGGCTTTGCACACTCTCCCTCTCCCTCTCTCTTTCTTTCTTTTTCACTCCCTTGCCATCTCTCTCTTCCCCTCTCCCTCAGTTTCTCTCTCTCTCTCTCTCTCCCTTGCCATTTCTCTTCCGCTTTCCCTCTCTCTCTCTTGCTCCCTTGCCATCTCTCTCTTCCTCTTTCCCTCGGTATCTCTCTCGCTTTCCCTCACCCTCTCTCTTCCACTTTCCCTCTCTCACTCCCTCATCATCTCTCTTCCTCTTTTCCTCTCTCCCTCCTTCACTCTCAACCTCTTTTTCTCTATCTCTCTCGCTTTTCCTCCTTCTCTCTCTCTGGCTCTTTCCCTTTTTCCTCCCACCCCACAATCCATCTTTCCCCACTGTGAAGAGCTGTCGCTCTCCCACTGCAGTGCATTGCGCTGTACACTCTTTCATCTGCCGTTTCCCTGTCTCCCTCCATTTCTGTGTCCTTCCTCTCCATCCCTCCATCTTCCTCTCTCCATCCCTTCTTCAGTGTAATGGTCCAGTGCACAGCGGTGGCTTGGCTGCGCACACACACACACACACACACACACAGTAGCTACAGCATCTCCCTTCTCTCCCTCTCCGTCATTCCCACACCTCCCTTTTTACCCAGCACTAGTCTCTCTCTCTCTCTCTCTCTCTCTCTCTCTCTCTCTCTCTCTCTCTCTCTCTCTCATCTTTTTTTGTCTCCCTAAATCTCTTTCGCTCCCTCTATCCCTCCATTCCTCTCTCTCTCTCCCTCCCATCTCTCCTTTTCTGTCTCCCTAAATCTCTTTCTCTCTCTCTCTTTGTCTCTCTCTCTGAGTGTGAAGAATGAGTTGCTGCTGGTGCACACCACTGCTCTTCCACATTCTCTCTATCCCCCCCCCCCCTCTCTCTCTTTCTCTCTCTCTCTGCTTATCACATACTTCCTCCTTCTTTCCTTGCCACTCTTTTCCACCACTCTTCTTTCCCTAACTCCAACATCCTCCACTTCTACACCAGCCTCTCTCACTGGACTCTCCGTCTCAGCATCCATTCAAGTTCAGACTCAAATTGCAAGTACAAAGGTAGCTTTGCCAAACGTCTTCTTGCCAACGACATATTTTTGAGTACATGCATCATAGCTCATTAAAGTTACCGATGATCGTTTAGTCAGTCAATCAGTTCCGAGCCTTCTCTGCTTCTCTAAAGGTCGTGTGCATCAGGTAGCAATCTGTTCAGGTTGGGAGCACGTCAGTAGGAAGGTAA
>JAODXP020000028.1:7803019-7833019 GCA_027497455.2 Sardinella longiceps
AGAGAGAGAGAGAGAGAGAGAGAGAGAGAGAGAGAGCACACATTAAAAGACATAGGAGAGAATAGGACTAAAGAAACAAAAACAGAAGTTAGTAAAAACTAGTCTGATAAGATATGAGACTGGGGTCCATTATGCAAATCTCCAGTCTGCTGCCTTATGTAACATTACTGCATCTCTCCTCTATGCAGAACACTGAGACAGACAGCAGCTCTCTGCTACTGAGGCATGGCATCTGCACTTAGCCCTGCACCCAGTCTCTCCCTAAATACCTCTCTATCACTCTCTCACTCTATCCTCTCTCTCTCTCTCAATCTCTCTCTTCATTCTTCTTTCTTCTCTTCATCTGTTTCTTTCCTTCTTTTTTTCAGTTTCTCTCGTTCTCTTACCCATGTCGTCCATGATGGTGGCCTGGGCGGCTTGTCCGTAAAGGTCGACCACGGCGTAGACGCAGGCCGGCACATTCCAGGCGGCGGGGCCCTGAGCCACGCCGTTCACAAAGAAGTGCAGACTCCCGTCCTCCTTACGCACCACCCCCACTGTATCGCCCGCCTGGAGAGAGGGAGAGAGAGAGAGAGAGAGAGAGAGAGAGAGAGAGAGAGAGAGGGAGAGAGAGAGAGAGAGAGAGAGAGAGAGAGAGAGAGAGAGAGAGAGAGAGAGAGAGAGAGAGGGAGAGGCAGACAGAGAGAGGGAGACAGGGAGAGAGAGAGAGGAGAGGGAGAGAGAGAGAGAGAGAGAGAGAGAGAGAGAGAGAGAGAAGGGAGAGTAAAAGAGAGAGTCAGCATAAAAAGATTGAAAATAAAAAAAAGATGAAGAAAGAAAGGCAGAATAGAAAAAGAGTGAGAATGGCATGAGGGAGAGACAGAGGGAGAGAAGAGTCAACATAGAAAGGATAAAAGGATAAAACAAAGGGCAAAAGAATGATAAAATAGAGGGAAAGGAGAAATAAGAAGAGAAAAAGGGTAAAATGACAGACCAAAAATAGAAAGAAGAGATTGAGGCAGGGAGAAGACAAAAGATCAGCTCCATCGCATACATACATATCACCTTACACAATCATTTACAGAAAGACACTGATGTGGGAAGATGGAGGGATCCCTCACTCACTTTGAGCCGGTCCAGGTTGTGTCCGTACTCGTCCAGTATGGTGGTGCCGTTGTGCATCACCCCGTTGCCCGTCATCATCCACGTCCCTGGAGAGAGCAAGGAGGCCGGGTCAGTGAGTTCACGAGAGAGAGAGAGAGAGAGAGAGAGAGAGAGACAGAGAGACAGAAAGAGAGAGACTACAGCAAGCCTACTGTACAGATTCTGGGTGGTTTCTTATATTTCATAAGGTTGTGTAGGCCGGCATCCCATCAACTCATGAGTCAGAACTGGTCTGGTCGGAAAAGGTTGTCATCACTCCCCAGGGATTAAATAGAAAGACGAATTTACAGACCTGATGACGTGACGTCATCGACTGAGCTCTCTAAGCAGGGTTTGAATTATTTACAAAAATCAATGACTAATGTATTAGACCAGTTTAGGCCTAGCCTGGTCATACCCAGCCCCTTGGTCTACGCTTTGTACGACGGTCTGGGAATCCGGCTATTGAGAAATGATTGCTTGTTGGAGATGTTTAAATGAAAAAATATTGGATCATCCCTTGGCTGATATCCTATCGTATTCTCACACTGCATTCTCAAAGTTTGCTGATTGGGCAGGATGGAATGCATCCTGAGTGAACAAGGCCAATGGCTGGGATCCCAGACGGAGTTCTGAAGGCAGATGAGAACCAAGCGAAATTGCGCAGGGTGGCAATGGCCAGGTTAGAAGAAGAAATACATGAGTATGCTATGCCTCCATGTTGCTCTCTACAATATGTGTATATAATGCTTGTGTATTTGTAACAGTGCCGACATTTGTGTTACTCTGCAGTATGTGTATGTAGGTGTGTATTTGTTGTGGTGACGTGTGTTACCCTGTAGAGTATGAATACTGTATACTGTATGTAGTCTGTATTTGAAACATGTGTATTTGTAGCAGTGGTGACGTGTGTTACCCTGTAGAGTATGCATACTGTATGTAGTCTGTATTTGAAACAAGTGTATTTGTAGCAGTGGTGACGTGTGTTACCCTGTAGAGTATGCATACTGTATGCAGTCTGTATTTGAAACGTGTGTATTTGTAACAGTGGTGACGTGTGTTACCCTGTACAGTATGCATACTGTAAGTAGACTGTATTTGAAACGTGTGCGCGTGTGTGTGTGTTACCTGAGCGCAGGTTGGTCATAGTGGATGGGAGCTGCAGGTAGGCGGGGTTGTGTGTCGTAACGCCGATCTCGATGGAGCCGGCCCATTTGTCCACCATCTTGTCGATGCGCACCTGGAACACTTCATTGGAACGCAGGGGACGACTGCTCAGGACCACTCCATGGTTGAAGTCGTCCGTCGCACTGCCAGAGGAAAAAAAAGGGAAATATTGAAGACAACGGAGACAGGTACAAGTGGAACAGAGACACAGAGGACATTGGAAAGTCCCTCAAAAAAAAAAAAAAACGCGGTGCCACTGAACCCTTAATAACAGCCAGAGAGCCAGAGTAGTTGCTCTCTGGCTGGTCATTGTATTGTAGAAATGTCAAAACATGGGTAGAAAAAAAAAATCCTCACAAAAAAACAACAACATTCCTCAAATGCCACAGGTTGCACTTTTTGGTCATCAAGTTTTTTGGGGAACTAGTACAACAGGGCAAGCAATTCTTCTATTACTGTCTAGCTTGATCCACAACATGTCTTATTCATAATCTATCCCTTCTGATGATAGCACTTCAAACCCTCAAGTGCACAAGCCCCATTCCGTTAGTGCTAGCTGCCGATTTGTTTGTTAGTCAGTCTGCACCACATATCATTTTCTTGTTCCTCTTCCTACCAGGAGGACTATGGTCGCAAGTACTGCAGACTATTGTTTTTATGTGTCAGATAAATGGGCTACAACACATTGGAGAATTAGCTTTTGCTCAGGCTGAAGGAGGCAAGTTTACGATGACTGTCCAGCTCTGTCCCAAAATATTGATAGAAGTTTGATTGCATTTGATAGACATTTAAATAAATTCCTGCCCGAAATTCCAGGCAATGCTAGCTTTGCCAGACCACAGTTCATTTCTGAACGTGGTCGCGCAAGTCAGGCTAGTCTAGAGTTATACTTGCATGTAAGAAATGGATAAGAGACTCATAGGAAGGCAAATGTTGGAGAACTCACTGAGGGCGCAGTGCTGTCCTCCCGTCACTAATGATGGCAGCCTTCTGCCCACAGTTAGGATGGAACAGCAAGCGGTCCTGGGTCTCGGGGTCAGGGGTTAACGATAGGGCCGGGCGTGGCCGTCCAACATCAGGCGACAACGCCCTCATGATGGCGTTGTTTCGCCGGAGACGGTCGCTGTGGTTATGATTGTGGACAATGGTGACCTTGACAGCCATACCATAAAGGTCAACCACCCCATAAACCACCCCTGGTGTCTGTGCTGCAGCCACGCCTGGAAGGATGCACACATGTAAACAAGTCAACAATAACAACAACAACAAAAGTCAACAATAACAAGTATTCAAAAGTGACCCTTGTGCCTCTCACATCTGATCTGTGTTGTGCAACATAACAGATTTAGGAATGGATGACCGCTCAGGACAAAACAACTGCGGATTTGTTAAGAAAAAGACTGACCAATGGTATGATGAGAAAACAAAAAGATCTGCTGATACTGAGTCATATTATATAATCTCGCATGACTGTTGCTTAGAAACAACACAAAAGGAAAAATAACAACCAAAAGTACAGCCCACTAAAAAGATGCTAAAAATGTTACCTATAACACAACTTTAGCTCTTCTTCTAAGCATTATTATCTTGTTATTGAGATATAAAAGAATAGATTATTAATCCGAGACGCAGCTCTTACCTTGGTCTATGCCATTGATATAGAAGTGCAGAGCTCCGCTGGCTTTCCTCATTAGACCAATGTGATCTCCCTCCTAACAGTCCCAGCAATGACATGGAGAGACAACAAGAGAGACAACGCTTGACCTCTAGTTAGTCCTTAAGACTGGTCACAAGCGATCAAGCACACACTCTCTCACACACATAAACACACACACACACAAAAACACACACACATAAAAACACACACACACACACACACACACACACACACACACACACACACACACAAAGACTCACTTGAAGTTCATCCAGGCTGAATTCACAATACTCCCGCCGCGTGCCTTTCCCGTTGGTCAGAATCCCACAGCCACTCATCATTATTGTTCCTGCAGGCACAAATGCAGAACTGTGTGTTAGCCTAGATAAGCTAAGGCACTTTTCAAAAGGCACCTCATGAGTGTGTAGACTTCATGGGTCGTGGAAATTCACAACAAGACGGCACCAACAGTGCCCACACCACTGCTGATTCTAATTTTTTTTTTTAAGTTTACCAAGTCAGTCAATGGTTAGAAAAATCAGGAATAGAGTGTAAAAACACATATTGCAGTCATAGAATGACAGTTGATTCAGGCCTAGTTCAAACATTAAGACATTAAAATGCATATTCTGATTCCATTCTAATTCCAATTTCTTCACTGCCAAGGCTGAACTGCCTTCAAATAGGTTTTAAAAATGTAATGTCATCCATCGTCCAGGCTATACTACTTTACAGATTACCATGAAAACTGGAACTCTGCTGACAGACAGAAACACTATCCAACCAGAAAACAGAACCTCCTTGTCAGAGGTCAAAGCATAGTGAAACTGGGCTCTGTACCGTACCTGACCGCAGGTTGGTCATAGTTGCAGGGTAGTCCAGGTTGTTTGGGTTGTGCGTCGTCACACCGATCTCGATCGAACCTGACCACTTATCAACGAGTTTATCGATGCGGATCTAGAGGAAGAGATGAAACAAAACAAAACAAAAACAAAAGAAAATTAGGAAGTTGCATCAAAGTTAACATCAACCTGATCTGCTTTGTGGGCTTCTAGTGGTTTCAAAGTCACACTGAAAACTTAAAACAGGGAAGATATGCTCTTCATCCTCTTGCTTTCCCTACAGGGAGCCACAGAAATAGATCCAGTTCAAGGCTTCCTTCGGGCCACTGGGAGACAACAGTGGCACAAATTTAACTCCTGGGCCAAAAAAACAAAGACCTGGACTCTCAAATAGTGGTGGGGTCACCAAGGCCCAGCAGACTGTGAACGCAGAGGCCAGCCAAACACCTGAAACATGCCATTTATAGAGCACACCAGGACAGCATTGCTCTGCTTATGCTTACACACACACACACACACACACACACACACACACACACACACACACACACACACACTTGCTCTAACTCTTTCTCTCACTGTGTGTTATCTGTCTGTGAGTGTTTTGTCGTCGGCCTTTCTATAATCCTCTCAAGAGTCTCTGATCCTTCTCGGATCTGTTTCTCGCTTTATCAGATCTCTTTCACACTCTCACACTCAACACTCCTTCACACGCTAGCTCAGGCATGCACTGTGCTCCCTTTCTTCAAATCAAATCAAGTCACACTTGTCTCATTGGCAGTGGAAAAGGGAGCTTGATAGCCAAAGTAGTGAGAGAAATGCAAGTCATTTGCAAAAAAGGTTTGTTGTGTACAGCTTAGAAAACATCTCCTCGTATCTCTAAAAAAAATTGTTATTCATTAATTATTATGTAATGACAGCAAAAGCATAAATCTAAATTTGGAAAGAATCTCACTCAATCTCACACAACCACCATTAATGTCTTAAGGTCTTTACACACTGTTACCATTGAAACGCTTGACTTGACGCTCGTTCCAAAATGGCAATGGCGTTGCATTTAACTAACATACTTAAGGCTGCAAGAACTATAAGGTACAAGAAACATGATGCAAGACAGAAATGGAGGCATGAACTTATTGGAAAACTGGCCAGCCCGTGTTGGTCATCTGTTCTTATTACCCGCCTAGGCCATAAAGAGCTGCATTCCTATGTTTTCACAGGGAATATTTCGCTACCTCTCTATTTCTACGTTCATCTATGTTCAAAACTGAATCCCATGCTTGAATTCAGGCACAGGCCCTGAGAATTCAAAATCAGTTTCAGCTTATTTGCAGCAGGCTGCACTCACTTCGAACATCTCGTTGTGTCGCAGCGGACGGTTGGTCATCACCACCCCGTTGTTGAACTCGTCCAGCGGTCGCCGCCGCTCTGCCGTCTTGTTGTTGTTGCTCAGTTTGATGAGTGTGCCGCACTTCTCGTGGAAGAGCAGCGCGTCGTTGGTCATCATGCTGCCCGACCCTGCTCCGCTCGCACCGCTGCCACCCCCTCCTCCGACGGGACTGTGGCCCATTCCCTCGCCATTTGGCGTAGTTCCACCGCCCCCACTGCCGCTGCTACTGTTCCCCCCTCCGCCGGGTCCCAAACTGGCCCCGCTGGACCCGGCTCGGGACGTGTCCATGCCCCCCCTGGAAGAGTCCGTTTCTCCCCCGGAGCCTAGGTGTCCTCCGCTCTCATCCTCCGAGCGGTACAGCGAGACGATGGCGTTGTTGAAAACGTCGAACAGCTGGTGCTCCGTCAGCACTGAGAGAGAGAAGGTGGAGAGATGGGATGTAAAGGTGTGTTTGTGTGTGTGTGTGTGTGTGTGTGTGTGTGTGTGTGTGTGTGTGTTTTAGGGAGGTGCATTAACAACAAAACAGATGGAATGAGGATACAGGAGACAAGAAATAGTCAGTTTGAAAGGTAAAGTGCAAGGTCAGAGAGCAGATCCAGATGGAGAGAGAGAGAAAGTGAAAGAGAAAGAGAGAGAGAGAAAATGCATGACAGACAAAAGCAAGTAATATGAAATGGATGGCAGCAATGGTAAGTTGTGAAAAGAAGAGAGCGAGAGAGAGGACATGTCAGTTTCCCTTCCCCTTGACAAAAACACCAGCTTGGCTAAATGATTGAAAACAAACAGAACAAACGTACACAGTTGTCTATTCATACCTGTCTCTGTCTCAAGATTGTTCGGGAACTTGTCTGGTCGGCTGTGACTTCTTGTAAGTTCAGGCACTGAAGCAGAAAAACATACAGGAAAAAAAAATACATTTTTAAAAAGGTCAAACTGGAATGGAAGAGTTACAAAAAAAACCATGAATGTAACAGAAATGTTATGTTGTGCTGTGTGTTGTGTTATGTTGTGCTGTGTGTAATCTTTTTGAGACTCTTGAATCTGACAAATATGATAATGATGATGATGATGATGATTGTCTCTACCTTCCTCCGCGCTTCCGTTCACCAGAGCAGCGGCTCCCGCTGCTACAGCATTTGAAATGGCCGCATTGTCTTGGTGACGGCGTGCCGCAGCCGCACGGCCCCTCGCTGCGATACCCTCAGCCGGCTCCTCTTCCTCCTCCTCCTCTTCGTCCTCGTCGTCTTCGTCGTCCTCCGCGACCACTCCGTTCTCGCTGGCGGCCCTCACCCCTTCGTCCTCGTCTCCAGCAGGCGGTGGTTCGCAGCTGACCACGGTTACCTGTGTGCACTTGCCATAGAGATCCACCACTGCCCAGAGCCGGGGCGGTAGGCCCGAAGCGGCTGGCCCGCAGTCCTGCCCGTTGACCCAAAGATGGAGCTGCCCGCGACTGTCCCGCTGGATGCCCACGCGGTCGCCCTCCGCCAGCTGGTCCAAATCGCGGCCGTACTCCTCCAGAACCGAGCGCCCGTCTTTCAGTACCGAGCAACCCGACACGATCCACGAGCCGCCTTTTAGGCCTGTGGCGCTGCTGGGGAAGTCAAGCGCTGCCGGGTCCAGTGCCGTAACACCAATCTCGATGGAGCCACTCCATGAGTTGACCTGAACGGGAAAAGGGGATTGGGTGGAGGGGCGGGGTTTAGGGGTGGTTTAGAGATGACAAGCATATTTAACTGTGAGGCTCTACTACTCCACAGGATTGTCTTCCTCAAATAACCTTGAATGAATATGCTGCGTCGCAATCAGCTATGTATAAAACCCAGCATAAAAATAGCTGTAGTAAGGCTACCAAGAAAGGCTTCTCCAATAACCATGTGAATAGAGATGGGTGGGGAAGCGGAACAGCCTCAGGAAATACATTCAGGTGGTACAGGCAGGCTTAAGTTAATGACTATCTTTAATGCTGAGCAGTAAAACAAGCTGGGCCATTAGTCTGTTAGCACTGAATCTAAGACCATTCATATTCTCAAAAAATAGTTAATCATGTTTAGCATCTGAAGTAATGACTAGTGTAATAATAACACAACAGACCCAGTCTAGTCAATACAACAAGTACAAAGTGAGTCAATGATAATGCCGATTCACTCAGAAACGTCTTATTCTACAAATGAAGTGCCCAGAATTGTTCAGCCTTGTTGTCACTTCGATTACACTTCGTGGTTGAACAATGTCTCTAACAGAGTTCCCAGCGATGTCGCTGCAGCTCATTCTTCAAGGCTACTACTCACTGACAGGTTTAATCACTAAGTCCAACACAGACACGGACACCGACAGCAAACTCCAAACCAGTTCCTTATCTCTCTGCATATCCGCCGCCTCTAGGTATTAGCCTACATTCAGGGTCTGCCACACCGCCCGCAACAAAATCACAACCTGCTTGCTGCTGTATCAAAGAGGCGGATCAGATTTCAAACGCTGATCTCTATCTGTCACTGCTTTCAGTTCTTGAGAACCTTCTTATTTCCTACCTCCGTTCTTTCTCCTACTCATCTTCCTCCTCCTCATCCTCCTCCTCTTCCACCTGTCTCTGCTGCTGCTCTACGCTGTGGGCATGGATTCACCAGTGTTCTCCTGGTGCTAAGTAAGGCAGTATAACACCAGCTGGACAGATCTAGGTTAGGAAGTTGAAAAGGCAGCAACGTGTGTGCCTGCTCAATGATACTGGAGGGGAGGGGGGGCAGTTTGACTGAGGGGGGACTCCCTCTTTTCTGAATATTTTATAGTCATCAGTCAATCCATCTGTCTCTCCCTCTTTGTCTCCACTGCACTCATTCTTTCACTTATCTGCTTACTTAAACACAGTCTGACAGGTGATCTTTTGAGTTTTGAGCTTTGAGTTTTTTGGCAAATACATCTTCCAATCTATAGGACTCTCTAGATACCCTGAAAGGTCACCAAACCCCTCTGATCTTGGCATCCTAGGCTAAACCAAAGAGAAAGCTATATAATGCATGACAAGGTAATCACACTCACACAAAAAATGTGACCATACAGTGGTCACATACAAATCATGAATACAATATTACTCCAAACATGTTTTCCCACCCTCCCTGGAAGCGCAGCGAGCATTTCCCTTGGCAAATCGTGTCATAGAATTTCGTCGTCGGTATCCAATCAACGCACTACATGATCACGTCTCCATACTCAACGTAAGAAGGGCACTACAGGCAGGCAGCACCGGGAGTTGGCATAATGCTCTCCCTCGCCAAAGTTATCCTAGCGCATCGATTTCCCCATGCACAATACTAGTCTGCTTCATATCTGTCTGCAACAGGAAGCAACCACTACCCTGTAGTGTAGTCTTCTGTTCATTTTACCAATATTTATTATGAAAATAGGCTGCTTAGCTTGTGTAGCCTGTTTCTTTTAGGAAAATTGATATAACGTCGCGGAAATGTGCTCCGAAGTTACCGGTACTGTAACAGTGTGCTCCACAGACAGGCATCATCATACTGGAAGAGCCTCTGGAAAATTAGAGCTCGTGGGAGCGGTGGCATCAGTGACATTGAGCACAGCGCAGACAGACTAATTTATTGGTGTTGTGCTGTTGACAATAAATGACGGACAGATACCATCTTCTGCAAGCGCACAACATGGACAGAAATTATTATAAATACAATCACACATAGCGAATCGAAGATACAATGACATTATCCAAAGGACAGGCATTGCATCTCCAGTTGACAGAAGCAATCAACCACAGCTGGCAATAATTGTTAATATTAAAGGCACGTCAAATATTTAGCAGCAACCAGCCAATTGATAAGACAAGAATAAAACGACAGAAGCAAAGAAAGCCGACCAACCGAACACAAGGTCATTCAAGAAAGGAGCCCCAGAAAGAAACGATATCTCATTGCGAACGAATTAGGACGAAGACAAATGCCTAATGTTGCAACAATACAACCTATTTATACATCTTATCAGATGAAGACTGAACAGGTAGTGCCACAGCTATCTAACGTCAAGTGTAAAGACATAGAAAAACAGTGATGTTACCTTGGGGTTAACCTAGCGTGTCGCTTGCTAGCGTTGGGTTGTTTATGTTCATATAGGCAAATATATTTCGAGCACCTTCGAGTCACAGACTAGATTCATAACAAGTGGACATATTACTTACTATGGTTATATGTAAGGACGTCCCAAAAGCCCAAATTCATCTGAGACGTTTGGCATCTTATGCATTTGACGTGTGTGGTCAGGACTGGCTAACTACAGGTTAATGTTAACCCCCGTTACCCCAAACCCAAGCTATACATTGAAGCACCGATGCTAGCTCTCACCACTGAACTGAACGTAACGCTACACGTTACCACTCAAAAAGTCACTGTCTTTGAAGATAACTTATTCAAAGCGAATACAAACATAAACATATTTACAAGACCAAACTGTCCAGTTCATAGATAAATATCGTTTATGTTTGTGACCAGTAACGTTAAGCCGAAGCTAACGTTTAAAAAATGTCTTTTCGTGCTAGCTTGATGCATTTGACAGCAAGAGCGCGTTCGCTGATCATTCGTGATTTCGATGTATTCACATACATGGATATCTTAACTTTAGAGACGTTTATTCACACTTTGGTCAAATAACATCTGTAATGTTTTGATAACGTCACATCAGAGATGATGAATTGAATAGCCACAGATGGCTAGCTGGCTGCCTCTAGCTATTCACTTGACACTGCCTTGATCACTAGCAAGCGCGAGCTGTCTCCCTGAGTTTGATGTTTACAGGGTGGCGCTCTCTGCGAATCTGTTTGCACTGACCGGATAATTAGAGGTAAATGCAAATGCTGAACTTATTTTAAGACCAGCAACCCCACATAGGAAAAAACATGCAAGCAAGTCATCCAGTCAACAGTTTTCGTTAGAGGCAGTCCAAGTCAACACGCCCATGCAATATGATCGGCACTGCAGACACACGAACCCGGGTCCCACTCTACTCCCAGCGCATTCCCACTTCACACTTCCATCACAAGCGGCATGTTTGTTTACCTTCTTGTCGATTCGAACTGTAAAGACATCGCGATCTCTAAGTGGCTCACGACTTAAGACCAAACCATGATTAAATTCCTGAACTGGCTGATTACGCTGAGCGGTTCTGTTCGAATTCGACAGGCCGATCAGCTTTCCGCTGCGCGGGTGCAGCTCAGCCGCCATCTTCGCTGGGCGGCACGGTTCACGACACTATTTTTCACGACAACGCAATACCTCTCAGTTGGTTGCTAGACCATTGACATCAATGCCGAAATGCTAAAAGAAACTTTTTACGGTAGAAGGTAAGTCATGCCCATGTTACGGCAGTGAGGCATATCGAGAGAACGCAATCAGTCTATGTGGGAGAAAAAAAACAGTGAAGCACACTACAACCACTCACTGCCGTGGTCTTTTCAGTAGCAATACTATTAGCTTAAGCAAACCTGTCCATATATTGTATAGCCTAGGGTCTGCATCTACAAATAATCGTGTTTTCAGACACAGGATGGAACGGTGAATGATTGCAAATTGAAGTTTATATGTAGATTTATGTTTTCTGTGTAGCAGATTCAAGCGATAAATGTCTGGCACCAGTAATGTTTTTCTGCTCCTTTTACAGTCCACCAGAGGGCGATACATGCACGACTAATCATATCAGCGTGCTTTCAATTTCGCCATAGCTTTGCGCACGATGGCAATTTTGCGCACAGTGCGCAGTGCGCACCGCATCTACGCCGAGTTGATTTGTGGTAACCTGGATGGAAGGACTCGGAGACACAGGTAGGGTAGCCTAGACCTAAATAAAGACAACATTTCCAGTTTATTGGCAATTAACTTCACAAACTTGGCAAACTGACAGTATAACCTAGGAGGTGCTACAAAAAACCCACAAACCTCCACTAGGCCTACTGATAAATGGCCTAATATAACTCTTAAGCCTAGCCTACACTCTCTCACACACACTTCTCACTCAACAACACAATATGTCACTCGCAAATCACTCCTCTTCTCTGACTAAATTAAACGATTCCCGGTTAATAGGCACACCCTTAATCAATAGGCTAACTGACCTGTCTAATTGCCACTCTGACACCTTCCCCCAATCAAAACCAAAAACCAGAAGAATGACACATTCTATCACTCAGAGAATCATACACACACACACACACACACACACACACACACACACACACACACACACACACACACACAGAGGATAGCCTATATGGGTCAAACAAACATGTGGACCACTTTGCCCCCTCTCCAAGTAGCATGCTGCTATCCTTTACCCTTTGACTAAATCAGTGGGCTTGCAGGCATTTTCCTATAGGCACTTCAAATTCAGATAGCCTGACGTTTTTCAATGGAAAGTTACAGGCCTGGCTCATGGTTAACTCATATTTACCCCTCAAGTAATGTTATACATATTAGGCCTAGAGCATTTATTTATTTATTTTGATCTGAGAGCAACGGCCGTGCAACAAACTTGTGAGCCCCACGTTCCCAACCCCTGATTTATCAGTTGGGACACTGTCTGGAATGCAAATGTCTGGGACATTGGTGTTGCTTTGGTTGTGAAACTTAGCGCTATATGCCTAAAGATAATACAATGGATAAGCAGCCCTGCAGACAAATCTAGTTTACAAACACGATTCTGGTAGCTGGTTTTAATGTGTTTAAATTTAAAATGCTCAAACCATGGATATGTTAATACCAGCCAATCATGACACACTGGTTGCACCAGCATGTACCAGACAGTCAAACTAGACATTGCTGGATTAAGCTTGTCATGCTTATATGAAGCTGGTATATGGCCGGAAACTAGAGAGAATTGTTGAGCTGGTAAAACTAGCTAAACCATCAAAACACATGAGGAACCTCACTGGCTAGCTGACTAGCTGGGGACACTTGAAGGGACACTGTAGTTTTTGCTCTAAAACAAGTGAATTAGCTACGTAAGGCACACAAAGATTTTGAGAGGCTCTCTGCCACGACTAGAACATGCTAAGGATGTCTGATAGCATCATAGATCATCACAGATCTCCTACCACCCTCCCAGAAATGCATAGTGCATATCCTGGATTGCTGGTCGGGATAACACTTGCATTTATCCACCCTTCATATGGCTATGTTATTGATTTGGCGACGGTACCAAAACAAATGATCTGATAAAAAAGGATACCTCAAACAGTGGCGAAAAATTGCTTAGTGTTCGGCATCATTCAAGCATAGCCCTGTTATGCGAGTCTGCTGACTACACTAGATAGTGAGTGGAATGAAAGAATTTGGAACAATATAGGCCAAAGGCAAATGCAAATGACTTTACATTGAGTCAATGGATCATAAAACATTCAATACCAAAAGTGATTGATCGCTGCAAACAGTGCCAATGGCCGGAATGCCAGACAGAGTCGTGGAGGGAAATGATTATTGAGCGGAAGTACATAGGAAGGCAAAGCCAGGCTACAGGGATGTGTGTTCTCATGTCTATTTGTTGGTCAGTTTCTCTCAGAAGGCGATATTTCTATTGTCTGCATCCCTGTAACCAGGATCTCTTGGTTTTGAAGCAAAGAAAGATGTAGTTTCAGCACATATGTCCACCCTCAGTGTATTACAAGGAAACACAAGACAGAAAAAAAGGCTTAAATATATTTTTAAAACAGAACATATGTATTTAAGCCAGCTATGAGACGTCAACAGGGCAGCTATGGGAAGATACAGATGCATCCTTGAAAAAGGCCTTGTCCAAGTCTATTTTTTGTCCTTGGATAAAAATCGTGTCTAGACAGCCCTCCATGTAATCAGAACCACTGTTATCAACACCTCCTCCTGCAAAAAGTTGAAATGCCAGCGTTAACTTTAACATGATAGCGTACTCCACGATTAAAACCCAAACCACAAAGATCAAATACATTTTTTTGCATGTTCATGATAATCTCGGGCAGAGATTTTCCTGTAATATTGAACTCACCTGGTTCTCCTCCAAAAGCAAGAACAAGTCCTGAATTCCACTCTGTGAAAATACTGCCATAGTCACCCTCACTGCTAAACCCCAATGGCTCACTTGAAGCTGTTTTTGTTTGAAAGCTCACAGAGGTTTTTTGGATAATTATATCAATGCTGGTGAAGTCCCTATCTTGTTCCTTCAATGTGCCATCTGGGTGTTTGAAAATTAGCACCTGGAACAGAATGAAAAAGGAGGCATTATAGATTATATAATGTAGTCTAGTATGATATCAGGATACAATATAAAACATGTTGGTTTGTGTTGGTGATAGAACTGATTGGAATTGGTCACTTAATTCTTATTTCAGTCAATTAAAGGTAGGGTACAAGATCTTAGAAAAACGTTTGCGCATGCTGAATTGGAAAAAACAACGTTTCATCAAATTTTCACCCGTAACCCCCACCTTCAGAGTACAGCTGAGTTTTATAGACATATAATCACTCAGTCATTTTGATCGCACGCTCACAAAGATTAGATGGTGTTTTCCCATTCTATTGGTTTCAGTTGACAAACAACTCTGTCTGTGTGTGTGTGTGTGTGTGTGTGTGTGTGTGTGTGTGTGTGTGTGTGTGTATGTCTGTCTGTGTACAACATAACTCGAAAAGTACTGCACGAATTTGGGTGAAATTTTCGGACGTCTGTATTGGGCCAAGTTAGAACTGATTCGATTTTGGTGGCGATTGGTGATCCAGAACACCATCTGTGACCACATTGCTGCACTCTCTGAGCGCTTTTCTAGTTTTATATTTGCGTCAGTGCATTTGAATAATTGCTCACAATCAGGGTGTGAAGGGGATTTTAAGCAATATACAGTAGTAAAAAGTGCTCCAGGAAAACATCTTAAGGACCCTGCCTTTAGACACTAGAGACATGCATGAATGATTAAATGAATTAATGGATCAATTGTCTATCAGTCAATCCTGTCTCTGACCCCAGTGTCTGTGTCCTTAGCCACTCTCAATATTGGTGAAGGCGACTCATGTGACTGTAAGGAGAGCATGGTCCCTTTCCATTTCTTTGAAGTAGTAATGGTTATGATGATCCTCTCCTCCTTTGGATCAACCCCTGGAAGTCCTGTTATTGCAGAGATTCAGTGAGTCAATATGCATATACATACAGTAGTTTGTAGCGTAACATCACAACAAATTTGATCAAAGTTATTTTTTAAAGTTATAAAATAAATCACTATTATTAAAAGTGCCTATGAGTTCCTGCATGGTTTTCTCATACCCCCTCCCTCCCTCCCCCCAACCATCTTGTCAGTGATTGGCTGGAACGTGGTTTCTTTTTGAGCCTGTGCTGATAGAGTTTGTTTGGGGTCAAAGGTCAAGGTCGAAATAAAATAGACTTTAATGGGTTCTTTATGTGTCTTTCCTGTCCTGTCAAGTTCCTGCAGAATCAGCTCTTACCAGAGGTGTTGAAGATGGCGAGCCCAGTACCACGGAAGAAGCTCCCTGGTGTGGCGTTTGGAAAACAAGGCATAGGCGTCTCCCTTGGAGTGACATCCCATGGAGTGCTGATGTTCAGCCAGTTGCCTCCTTCAATGCAGCCGTCCAGCAAAGGATTCAACTTCAGACGATTCAACAAGCAAGAGCAGGTGCAGTGTGAAGAAGACAGGAAGTGAAAAGAGAATACTGGGCCATATTATAACAAAGAGGTAAATAAGCCAGATGGTATCGTAATATGTGGATGAATATTAAAAGTGTTACTTTAGATTAGATTAAAGCCCCCACATGCAAGTTCTGCCAAAACTGTTACCAAATGTTTTTGCCAATAATCTTCATTGTTGAATTGTGTAGTCAATGGAGGAAGCTGCCATCAACATTTATCAAAAGGGCTCAGAAGTTACAAATCACGATGTAATTCAAATAGTAGATCCATCTAAGTCATGAGACCTCTATATTTATGGCTGATATGCTCCGAAACATGTAATTTATCAATCCCAATACCGATATTTACAAACGTGTGGGAAAAGTGTGCACAATTTTAGCTAAATCTTGCACGGGGAGGCTTGAAGTATTCACAGAAGCATAGACTGCATTCTAATACTAAGTATACTAATATTGACTTAATACAAAGTTTTAGTAAACAAAATATGAATTAAGAGCACTTGAGCATGGTACGCACTGGGACTAAGAGATTCTTCTCGCTGACCAGAATGCCTCCAAGGGCTAAGCGGATGAACCCGTCTGCTTGTGCCTTTGGCTCAATGGAGTGCAGGCCCAACACCAGCTCCCGGTGGTTATCGACCTCCAGCACAACAAACCTTTCCTCGCTGCGAAGCTCAATCTGTCAGGTGACCCACAACATCAACACAGTTGCAGATGCAGCTAGAACAAGAGTCCACACTGATTTCTATTACACTATATCCCTGTCACCTTATCTCTTTATCTCCTGTCTTTGAAAAGAAAACATCTACCCTCCAGGGGTGTCCAAACTACGGCACAGGGGCCAATTGTGGCCCTCTGCTCTCATTCGTCCCTCCATCAAGTAAACAAAAAACAAAATAAGTAAGAAAGAAATATCCAGTTGCACAAGCCTGCTGACTTGCTAAACAGCTTGTTTGCGTTCGGTCTACATTGTTCCAAATTCTTTCATTCCGTTTGCTATCTAGAGCAGTCAGCAGGCTTGTGCTACAGGACTATGCTTGAATGATGGCAAACTATCTTAATACTGGTAACCATATAATTATAGTTTCATAACTCTATATAATTCAGATTTCTACAAATTAGAACACAGAACATAACAAATGTTTCAATAAAAAATCAAAACTCAGTGATAGTGGCCCACCTTATGCCAGAGACCATCGTTTAGTTTGCGGCCACCTGCCACAGAGACTAAGACGTCTGATTTCCCAATCTGCATCTCTGGGACCCCATCTCGCAGGGAGAGAACAAACCAGTCGTCCCCGTCACTCGTGTCCCCGTAGAATAACGCTCCCTCAGGATCAAAAGTCCGAAAAGCAAAGTGTGACGTGATACTGACCAGGAAAAGGAAAAGACATTTTTAAATAAATTGCACTTAAAATTACACGCACTAAAAAATAAAGATTAGGTTGCAAATTGAAAACTCAATGATGCTGTAGAAACAGACTAACCTTTGGACTTGAGAAAGTGGTGCAGTTAGGCTCATGTAAGGAGTCCAGGTGCGCTCTCTGTTACCAAGATTGATGAGACCTCCAGCATCTCCCTAATGAACAAACAGGGAAATAAAATGATAGAAATATCCTCACTGCAATTTAAACCTCAGAGAAAAATAGGAATCACCTAGGACCAGCATACTACTGTTTCAGGTCAGGATTGAAACAGACATTGAATCACATCTTGATAAAGAGTGTCATGATATGTTAAGCACTTACTTTTTCCGTGGCAGCATCAGCAACAAAACTTGGGATGCACAAACTTACTACGGCTAAAAGCCCTAAAACCATCCTGGTGAGACCCATTTTGAAAAAAAAAGATGTTACTGTTGTCCTGTAATGCTGACCCTGTAAACGTCCAGTCGTGCCCAGACTGACGTCTCAGTGGCCTCTCTCTATTGACCGATGCACTGGTGTCCAGTTTTCTTGGCCTCGGTTCCTCTAGGAAATACAAATATGGCAATGTCAAAAAACCTAGTGATTTTTTTTCTTTCTATTTGCTGGCTGTCTGTCTGTCTATCTGTCTGTGTGGGTAAGATAGGTTGAGGCCAAAGTAACAAATTCCTGGGGTAAGATTTTTCATTGTATTTTCATTGATTTTTCAAGTATTTTTTAAGTAAGCATTGTAGCAGCAACTGCATTCTATATCTAATAGGTATTTATTATAGATTTGTTTATGAGATGCTTTCAGATGTAAAAAAAAAAAAAAAAAAGTCAAAGAAATAAGTCTCGTCACAGTACTAACTAATGAAGTATCATTTTGAATCTGACACACACACACACACACACATACACACACAGAGCAGTAATACAGTAGGTTTATCTTATTTTCTTTTTTTTGTAAGGTGGATATTGTATACTGTTTACTCTCTTGTTGTCTTATTACAACATGGAGTAGATATTGAGACAGGAGGACTACAGTATTGTTGCATCTACTCAAATGCACTGTGGCCTGGTACTGAACTTCCCCCGGGGGATAAGTGGCCAAGTGTATTTGCTAACCAGACGACCTTTGCAAAATGTTTGATGTCTGTTTGCTCATCCCAGTGAAACCTTGAAAGCTTTGAGGCATGTGTGTGTGGGTTGTTAGTTGCGTGTGTGTGTGTGTGTGTGTGTGTGTGTGGGTTGTTGGTTGCGTAGGTGTAAAGAGGATCTTTACCCGTCTGCCACAGCTGGCACTAAGTCATGTTCAAGCTGTTGACATGACCTTTGACATTTGATCTCTTTTCCCCCTCACTTTGTTTTTTTAGTTCTTTAATTGTATTCAAAATGTAGATTTGCAAAAAAACAAAAGAAGAAGGAAAAAAAAGAGAAATGTATATTATGGCCACACTTACTATTGTGTAGCAGAAAAGGCCTGTGATTTGTGTCCGTGTGATACTTACCACCCTCTAGTGGGGGGGAGGACACGTTACAAAAACAGCACTCGTACAGCACTAACAGGAAGCCAGACGCTAGCCTAACTATTTGTTTATCAGTCTTTCACATCTTTCCAAAGCTTATTCGACTAGAGACAGTGTTCATTTTTCTAGAGAGAACACCAACTCTTTCTTTAATCCATACAACACAAAAAAAGATTCAATATTTTGAGTTCTCAGCTGAATGCAGGTGGATGCATTTGTGTGTGTGTGTGTGTGTGTGTGTGTGTGTGTGTGTGTGTGTGTGTGACAGAGAGAGAGGGAGAGACACAGAGAGAGGGTGAAGGCGTGTCAAAATGAGAAGAAACATGTGACAGTGCAAATACGTGACTTGTTTAGCTTGCCAACTAAGTCTTCAGCTGTTCAGATGGCCTCTTAGGTGGCCATTTTGCAAGACAGAAAAAAAATATATTGCGGAATGACGGCTTTTAATTACTGGGGTTTAGAGTTCCAGGACACTTCTCTTTCTCTAATTCATTTCTAGTCACTTTCCCCTTTGAAATAGTGCAAAGAAGCAAAGAAATACAATCTCCTTTTTTTGTGTTGGGTCATCAGGTTAATACTTTATTCATATGATTGTAGCATGGAGACAGAGAAAGAGTTTGGGAGAGACAGAGAACAAGAGATCAAGAGGAGAAAAACAAATGAGAGAAGTAATATTAAAAAAATAAAGTTGTGGACTTGTTTGGGTGTTTTCATGGCTACAAGCCTTTGCATTAAATAATAACACAAAGTCATCAAAAAAACACATATTTTTAAAGCCCTAACAGTGCAGGCTTCTAAAACTATGGCACAGTATCACGTTAACATGTATACGAAACCAGACAACTTAGCCACACTCATCTAACTAAAGTCAACCTCTGTGTGTTGAGAGTGTCAGCACTCGTTTGATATTTCAAGTTACCCCCCACGCTGCCTTTTAGTGGACAAGTGCGGGCATACATCAATATCATTACCAGAACAAGACATAAAAAGAATCATTAAAGCACAGACTTCCATATCACAAAATCCAATCTGAACTTTTGAACTGGCAGGCTCTCCGTGTACCAGAAAGGTGTGAATGTAACATGGTATAAAAGAAATATGGCATGGGAGTGATTTCAGAAAATTATTCTGAATATGATTTTGTGGCCAAACCAAAAAAAAAAAGGACTTATGGTACATGTTTATTTGTTGTTTTTCTCTGTAGTTTATTTTTGTTGCATTGTTTATTTATCACATGAGAGTAAAGGGATTGAGGGGAGGTAGGAAGGCCTTTTCAAAGCAAAGCAAAATAAATCAGGGCCTACCAAAAACAGGGCAAACCCCAAAGGACCATAGTGATTGTTTTAGTGTTGTTTTATTCTTTTATTCGCTGCACACACTCTCTCTCACACACACACAAGTACACACTCACTGACACACAAACAAACACACACACACACACACACACACACACACACACACACACACACACACACACACTCACTCGCACACACACATACACAAAAAAGGCTTGTAACCACACCCAAGCAAACCCACGTCGGCCTCTACAATTGGTCAGGCTGTGCTTTGTACCCTCCGGAAACGAACAGTGTTGCGGTTTCATCGCTCTCTTTCAAACACACTCACACTTCAAAGGCAAGCTGTAAAATGTTTTGGAAATTGCCAGGAGGAGGCAAGGGGGGTGGGGGGGGGGGGGGGTAGTTGGGCAGTAGAGGTGCGGGTGGAGAGAGGGATGGAGGGAAGATGAGAGGGAGGAAGAGGGGGCGTTGTAGATTTGGACAGCTTCCATACTGATTAGAAAAAAAATGGCAGCTGTTCTTTTTTTTGGTATTTATATTTTGAAAATATAAAAAAAGAAAATTTGAGGGTGGGCGATATAGATGTGGTGTAAAGTGATAGAGTGATAAACAAAAAAACAGGAAGTAGTTTGTAGTTTCAGGGGAAAGAAGAGCTGAGAGACTGTGTTGACAGTAGCAGTAGAGGAGATGCTGTAGTTGTGTTGCTCATGCGTTGTGAATATTGAACCCAAGTTTCTTGTCATGTTGCTAAGACTACAGTATATATACCAAGACTTCATAACGGTTCATTACATGTTATTTTTTTTTTCAAGTCAGAAAACAGATTCTATTCCATCTACCATAGTGTTTTCTCTTATGTTCATCAACCTCAGGACTAAAATTACATTCATATTTTATGTATACTCAAAAACCCTTTTCGCAGAATCCTTGTCTTTCTACCAAAAAGGGGTTAAAATTAAACAAACGAAAAAAAAAACAAACAAACAAACAAATAATCTGGTATAAAAAATCACAGAGAGATATACATAACAGAAAAAAAAACTCCCAGCAGGCATCTAGGGGGAACTCCAGTACAATGGACTCTACGCCCAGCCCCTCCTGAGACACTGTCAGGATCGACTGACGTCATCCCTGTTGTCCCCGCCGTGGTGCAGCGGTGGGGAGGGGAGGTGGGGGGGAGAGGAGCTGCTAGCGGCTAACGGAAGCACAGTCTGGGACATGGCAGAATTCTCTAGAATATATCTGCCACTTACAGACTGGGTCAGGTTAGTCTTGAAGGAGCTCTCCCTGTTAACCCTCAATAAAGGGGGAAAAGTGGGAGAGCGGTCCATCTTTTGTCACATTTTCCTTTTTTTCGTTCTTTCTTTTCGTCTCTTTTTTTTTGGATTTTTAGAAAAAACTTCTAATGACACCCATGGCAGGTACCTTAACTGTCCATCTTTCTGATTATCCCTTTCATTCTCCCCCTTTCCCTCTGCACATAAATGCTCAGACCCAGCCAAGTAAAAAAAAAAAAAAAAAAAAAAAAAAGAGTGTGTGTCTTTGGTTGGACACCAGGGGGAGCAGGGGTACGAAAGGCCACTAACTATAAAGTCGATATTGTTCAGGCTAATTACTTATGCTGCAAAAATCCACAGAAATGAGATGAATAGTTGGAGGACTGGAAGTACCGGAAACCAGGTAGTCTAACGGCTTGTGATTATTGGCCAGTTTTGTACAAAATACCATGTCCAAGACAGTCTGAAGCTGCTGTTTTCTGCAACCTGTAAGTAAATGTGGAGATAGATTGATCCAGATTGTTGTTTGTTTTGTGTTTTATAAAAAGGCCTCAGTCAACATAGATTTGTGTCCCCTGGCCACCGAGGTTTTTGTTAGTAGTTTTAGAGGCATCAGTTATTGACAATCAGGCACAAACATCATTTCAGCCTTCGGTTGCTCTGTTAAAAGCTTGACAGTGGAAGGGTACCATCTAATGTACACACTTAAAAAGACCTACGAGAGGCAAGTCCATCTAGCATAGGAATGATATGGCGTGCATACCTCAGATTTCTATGGAATGGATCAAGACCTACATAGCTGAGAATAGCCACATATGTTGATAGGCACACACAAACACGTGCAAATCTGTACACACAGAGGCACGTCCATATACACTCGTACACTCTCTCACACTCACACACACACATTCAGTCACAGGTTTAGCCACAGTCACTCATCATAGTTTTGCTATCTGACCCATTTATGCTGAATGAAATAACCAGCTTATCCCTTTCCTTTCCTAATACATTTATCCTCCATTTGAGGTTTTATATCATTATCATCATTATAATTATTCAACATATCAATATTATTATAATTATTCGGCTACAGTGGGAAGCGTACTGAACTAAACTGTCGCAAAACACACACCCTGTTAGCTGTTATATTATTATATCATAGTTATTAACAGAAGGAGTCCCAAGAAGACAAACAGTCAAGCTCTACGATTACTACAGAAAGATGTGACTACAAGTGAGGAGTGAGGGAGACGCATCTGACCAGAAGGAGAGAGGAAGGGAGGAAGAGCAGACCAGTCTGTCCTTTCCTTGTCATGCCTCCGCTCCACCTTTCACCGCCATTCCAAAAAAAAGACCTATTCGTCCCTTTACCCCCTTTCTCTAAAGTTTCCTAGGTCTCTCCATGACTACGTTTACAAAAAAGAGAGGCAAGGACTGTCAAGTGCTGTTAGTTTTACCAAATAGCAACAAAATAACAAAGCAAAAACAAAACAAAAACAAAAAAACAAATCAGTAAGTCCTTTGCCAAAAGGCCTGGTCTTCTGGTTTTATTTCTTTAAATATTCCTTTAGAGATGCAGACTCTAGGTTGTTCTCCTATGGGTTAGAGCTGTCCCTCTTTTTGCCACTGCCACTGTGGCCACCATACAGGCTGGGGTTTGCCACCAAGGTGTGTGGCGCAATGCCTGCGTAAGGGGCAGTGGCCGCAGCGTAGTTGAAAAGAGCAGGCAGAAAGGGCAGGGGCTCAGCCTTGTCCCCAGATGCCCCCATCATGTTCAAGGCCATTGGCAGGGTGGCTAGATTGTAGGGGTATGCTAGCAGCTGCGGGGCACACAACAGGGGATATGGGTCACGGTAGAAGGGCAGTTTGGCCAGATCTCCGGGGGGAACCATCTTGCCCAGTGTCGCGAAGGGAAGGGGGCCTGCGGGGTAAGACATGAGAAGGTTGTCCTCTTGTTTTTTCCCAGTGCGAAAGCCTCCAGGCACAATCAAGGGCAAAGGTATATCCTGGGCGGCATAGCCTCTGTTCTCCCTGTGGGGGTCTCCGTGGATGCTGGATGGAGTGCTCTCCTTCTCAGGCGCCCGGGGGAGCAGCAGAGCGTGGGCAGAGGGTCGCTCGCTGGCCCCTGCCGAACTGGTTGGCAACATTAGCCCTTGCCGGTCGTGCCTACGGGACTGATGTGCCTCCTGCTTTGCTCGAGCCAGATCTGCATCGCTTGGGGAGTGCCGGGGTGACTTAGAACGTCTCTGCAAAACATTGCCTGTAGTGGTTTGAACGACGGAGCATTTCGGAGAGGGTGCTGGGCTCACTGGCTCCTCTTTGGGCACCAGTAAAGCCATCTCCTGCTCCCTGTGCTGTTGCTCCATCTGGAAGTTGGGAATCCCCACAGTCTGTTGCACCCTTTCTCTCTCTCTTTCCCTCTCCTTTTCTCTCTCCCTCTCCCTCTCCCTCTCTCTCGCCAGGATGGTTGGCATGCTAAGGTCCTGTGCTTCATTGTCGCAAGGACTGCAGGACAAGGGAGGGACCCTGAGATCCTGGGCCTCTTGTGTATCATTAAAAAGCATAAGAGGTCCCCTTTTACCCTGTTTCCCCGTATCTAAGGAGCCCTCACACTCTACATTTGCCAGCCTGTGGGGCTCTGTTGTCAGGGGTATGGCTAAAGCGCTGTCGGCTTTCACCTGGGGTTTTGCTGGCATGACAGAATAGCAACTATTTGGCCGCTCTGTCAGTCTCTGTACAGGACTGCTTCTCCTCTGATCAAAAACATCAAGGCTTTTCTTTTCAGGTGTTCTGTAGTCTAAACATTCGGCTCCATTTAGAACCAAAACACTGTGCAGATTGGGCGATGACAAAAACCTGTGGCCATCTGTTGTGGTGCTGGGGAGACTGTCTGGTGTGGCTGGCTTTGTATATTGTGGAATCGGAGGGGGGCTTTGTACAGTCTGCAGAGGGCTATGTACTGTGGGATTTCTGTCGATGGTCAATGCCTCAGGGATTTCAGAGGCCTCTGGCATTTGGTTGTCTGCTTGGGCTTCATAAGGTTGGCTCAGACTAGACGGGTTAACACACTCAGCAAACACCTGCTTCTGCTCTTGTGGCGTAGTTAATGTAGTGTAGTTGATCACTGGGGTTGCCTGCAAGTGGTCGCCACCATCCGTCTCTATCTGTGGATCGCTCTGAGACCGATCCGCCAGTTTTGGGCTCACACTACTGGGCATGCTCAGTTGGGCCTCCGCAGCCATGGCTGGGCTGCTTAACTCGTGCCTCCTGAGGTGGCGACTCAGTGCTGTAGCCGTCTTGCACACCTTGTTACAATGCGAACAGATGTTCCTAACGAAAGGTTTCCTGCCCACTCGAGCTGGACCATCTCTCTCCGGGACGTCCCTGGCCTGGTCACCACCAGCATCTGTCTCCATTGCCTCCTGCCTGTCTGTTGAAGGTAACACAGAGAGAGCAGGGTTGCTTTTGGGACAGGGTTTGGGGTGCTGGGTCCTCTGATGCTCCTCCAACTTGGACTGGGAATGAAAGGTGGCCTGACACAGCATGCATACAAACTCCATCAAATGTGTCAGCTCGTGCTTGTCCCGCTTTCGCGAGCTTGAGAACCACCGCCCACAGGTGCCACATTCTGCTGCCTGGCCTCCCACCGGCCAGTTCTGTTCCTGCCTGTCTGTGGACAACGGCTTTGGGGCTTCCAAGAAGGGCTTGGAGTCAGGGGAGGGCAAGTCAGGTTTCGGCTGGCTCTGCTCTTCCCCTGCAGTGTTTTTGTCCTCTTTCAAAGGAGCAGGTGTGTCCTCATTGTTCACAACTGTCTCTATCTTGTGGTGCATGATGTCACTCTCCTCCTCCTCTGTCTTAAGTGCTTGCTCTTCCCCACCAACCCTATCCTCCTCTGGCCCATCCTCCTCCTCCTCCTCCTCTTCCTCCTCCTCCGCCACTTCCCCCTCCTCCATCTCCACCCGATTGTCTGTTTGATTTGCGAGTCTCTCCCCACGGTGCATCCGTCTCAGTGATCGCTTATAGTGTAGCTTGCGCTGCCAGCTTTTCACCTTTTGCACGTGCGGAGCTTTGCGCTTGGGTTTGTAGGAGTAATATGGTCTCCAGAGGTTGTCCTCGCCGTCCTGATCGCTCTCCTCCTCTCGCACCTCCTGACGGAAGTAATACTCCCTCACCTTGGTCACAGTTTTGGGGTTCTTCTTCCGAGGCTCCCCCTCCACTTCCTCTTTACTGGAGCTCCGATGGGGACGGTGTTTGTGGCGGTGATGATGCGTGTGCCGTTCACGGTCACGCTGCCCCTCAGCTGTGGAGGCATCGCCCTTTTTGGCTTTGCTGGCTGGCAGGTCTTTGTCTCTCATGAGGTCTGTCTCAGAGATGCTTCGTTTAACGATGGCCTCCTCTCCGATACGCACAGTGATCTGGCATAACGGCCCTGTGCCCTTTGCCTCAGATGTGGCACCATGGCTGGATGGCTTACTGGAGTGGGAGTCGTTTTTGCTGTGTGACTTGCGCACCTTGTGGTGCGTTTTCACTGTCCCTGTTTGTTTGCTCTCAGAGATGTCTGTGGGCTCTGAGGCACTACCCATCTCCCTGTGGGTGTCTGTGTACTCTTTTTGTGCGTGTTTCTTTGAGGACCGCTGGGTTTTTACCAGCGGCTGCCCACTAGGCAGTGGGGAGGACGAGGAGGAGGAGGAGTTGTTGTTGTTGTTTGGAGGGCTTTGTGTGCTGCCAGCTGAGATCTGATTACTGTGAACAATTACAGAAGACGAGACCGCTGTGCCGTGCACAATGACGGACGGCTTAGTGTGTCCATAGGTAATGACTGAGGAGGCAGCTGTGGTCGGACTGCAGTCCCCCTTGGGAGGTTTGGGCACCCTGCCGCTGCCACCAGCCGGCCCCAGTTCAGCCATATTTCTCTCTGTCTCGCTCAGTGGCATGCCTGTCTGGGTGGCAGCCAGCTTGGCGATTTCTTCCTGACCCAGACTCAAGCTGATGGGGAATGCGTCTGGGTCAGCCTTCAGTCCAGTTGGGTGAGCATCGGCAAGGAGGGCCTGCAGTTCGCCAGGGCCCAGGTTGGCCGGGAGTGCACAATCTAAACTGAGGGGATCAGGGGGTATCAACAGGCCTTCTGCCATCGAATGGCTGTAGGTCTTATAGGGCCTTTTCTGGGAGCGCATGGGCAGCAGACGGTAGAGTTTAAGGGCATTGACTTTCTGTTTGTAGCCTCCATTTGCTGTTTTCTCACTGGAGATGAGACTTGGACTGATGCCATGGGAAGCCTTCTGGTGGGTCTTGAGGTTGTAGTAGGTGGGGAAGGCTTCCCAGCAGAAGATGCACTGGTAGCGCCGCTCCCCCGTGTGCCAGACCTCGTGCTTGGTGCGGTATTCTGCCAGAGCGAAGACTTTGTCGCAGAAGTGGCAGGGGTATTTGCGCCGCCAGGAGTGGACGTTGGAGTGTCGCTTGAGGCTGGACAGGGTCATATAAGAACGCTCGCACACAGTGCAAAAGTAGATGATGTGACCATCCACGACCTTGATAAAATGATCGTCCTCATTCAGCAGCCCCTCGCCTTCAGCGAAAGAGACTCGGTGGCGCCCCAGAATGCCACGTCCTTTCTTCACGGGCCGGCCAGCTCCAGTCATGTGACCTGGCTCAGCCAACTCGCCCTCCTCGCCCTCCATTCCAGCTCCTACCCCCACCTCCTCCCCCGCTTCCCGCTCCCCTGCCTCGTCTCTCTCATCGAGGGGCTCCTGTTTGGGCTGGATGGGGAGAGCTGGCAAGGCCTGCTTGCACAAGGCCTCATGGGACTGTAGTCTTTTGTTATGGATGAAGGCTTTGCCACAGTGGCGGCAGCTGAGAGCTCGGCTGCCGCGGTGCAGCCTCATGTGGACTGTGAGGGAGGAGGCGGTGCTGAAAAGGCGGTGACACACCCCGCACAGAAGCTCCGGCTTCAAGATCTCCTGGGAGGCATCACCAGGCAGAGAGGGAGCAGCAGGCGGAGGGGGGCTGAGGGAGTCCGGAGGAGGAGGAGGAGGGGGGCTGATGGAGACGGGAGGGGGAGAAAGAGGGGGGTCGACTGGCTGGGCAGGGGCAGCGGTCGGCTCCCTCCGTGCGGTCTCTCCATTGGCTTGTTTGCCTTTGGAGCTGTGGTCCTTCCTCCTTCCTTCTGACTCCTTCGTCCCCTGGCCCTGGAAGGCCTTGGTGCTCAGTTTGAAAAGGATGTGTGCTGTCTCTGTCGTTGAGTGCTCTGGGTTAGAGCCATGTGGGAGGCTCCCCCCGGAGGCATCCCCTGAATAGGCCTCCGCTGGTCCAGAGGGGGGGCTCTGAAAATGGGGATCAGGACCAGCTGCAGGAAAGGGTGGAGTGGATTTAGAGTTCTTCCTGACTGATGCAGTGAGATCAATGGGAGAGGAGGAGGAGGAGGAGGAGCAGGAGAAAGACTCAGAGGAACGGGGAGCGGCTGGCAAGTTGTTGGATTTTATTGGCGTTCGGGGCAGCTGCTTGTCCGCGAGGCAATCCATTTTCCTCGTGCCCTCCACTGCAAGGCTTGTCTCGTGCCCTGTGACAGAGGTCGGGGAGAGAGGGATAGGGCCGTGGCTTTGTACCACAGGGACTGGCAACCCCGCACTGAGGGGAAAGCGGAGAGATATTTTTGTCGTTTGGCCAACATCCGCCCGGTCACTCTCCTCCCCCATCCTATTCCCTTTGAGTTTTTTGCTCTTCATCTGCTCGCTCTCCTCAAACCCCAATCTGACAAGGCTAAAAGGCACCACAAGTCGGCCGGCGTTGGCCACCTCAGACGGATGCCTGACACCTCTGGGGTCTCGTTGGTAGAAACGAGACGCGTAGTTGTTGTCCGGCAGGTCAGACAACACTCCACACCAGAGGCAGGAGGGCTCCAACACCCTCTCTGTCCTGGGAACGGTGGTTGAGGAAGAAGATGTACCGAAGGGAGCGCTGGTGTCAAGGGAAGACTATAAACAGCAGCGGTACAAGCCGCTGCTAGAATGCTCCGCTGGGCGTAGAAGTTGATGTCAGCGTCGAGTGTGACGTCAAACAGCTGGCCGAGGTCGTCTGAGTGCCCCTTATTCAGTAGAGAGAGGAGGCTGCTGGCGTGATGGGGGTCCCATAACACCACCTGGGACACCATGGCACTACCCCCAAACCTAAAAAGGATAAGAAGATAAACGGATTAGAGCAGGCCAAGAAAAACACAGAAACAGAAAAAAAGCCTCAAGGTCATGTTAAGAAGGCATTTGAGCCTCGCAGTGACAGTGACTGTGATCTGAATGCAATGTGCTGGCAAATTCGCTACCCCATAATTGAAAACAGGGCACAAGACTGTGCCGAAATAGACCGAGCAGAAAATGAGTGAAAGATCTACTATGCTAATCACACACAGGCACCAGCTCAGTTGGGGCATCGGGTGAGGGGGCAGAGAGAGGGGAAAGCTGCTCTAGCCAGTCAGGTTGTTTGCATTTTGGCACAGCAAAACCTGCATAAGGAATCTGAAAGGTGCGCACTGCCACCTGCGACACAACCCGCTTGCCTGGCTTGCCCCGCTTGCCCTGCTTGTCACCTAGTGAACTGTTCCAGTACAATCACAATATCCAGAAGCAGAGACGTAGACACAAGAATACAATTTGTCAGCAAATCTGTTTATATATATTTGTGAATATTTGGTTTGTATTTTTTAATCTTGTTAAGAACCTGCCTGACAACCTGTGTGGTGTACGGTATGTGGGTGGTAGGAGCAGGATTAGGTGTGTGGTGTTTGTGTGTGTGTGCGTGCGTGCGTGCGTGCGTGCGTGTGTGTGCATGTGTGTGTGTCTGTGGAGAGGGGAGGTTGTTTTTCCATCCTGTGCATCCGGTCGTCTCTGTCGCAGTGAGGCCTGAGAGAATGAGCAATGGCGCTTTCCATTACAACGCCGAGCGAGAATGCTGCGGGCATTTGTGCAAGAATCCCTCGCTTCACACACCACCTCGTTTCGCCATCTCCATGTAACGGCACCTTAACGCGATTCTTTTTTTTTTTTTTTTCCCCAAGTATGCCTATTTTAAAATAGTCTAATCAGCCCGGGTTTGTGGCACTAACGATGCAACTATAGAAAAAAAAAATCCCCAGTCATGCTTTTCTGCCTGCGTTTTCTGTTAGGCACAGAAGCAGGCAAGCAGGCAGGCCTCTGTAAAATTCCACAAGCGGCCCTGAACACACTGAAACTAGGTCAGCACTGTTATTGCAGAGAAGAGAGGAGGGAGAGGGAGAGAGAGAGAGAGAGAGAGAGAGAGAGAGAGAGAGAGAGAGAGAGAGAGAGAGGGCAAGTGAGGGAGTGAACACGCAAGAGAGGGAAAGAAGCAGAGAGAGAGAGAGAGAGAGAGGGAATGAGTGAAAAAGAGCAAGAGAGCGAGCCAGCCTCAAAACAGGAACACACAGATACACTGGCGGAACACACACACTCACACATGCAAAGGTTTTGCCTGTAAACAACCTCCTCAAGTCGGCAGGTTACTAGAGTCCCGCAGATGCTGAGACGCAAGCACTCTTAGGCAGGCAAGGACACACAGCAGAGATGATCAGAGGTGCAGTGGCACTTAAAAGTCTTTGACAAACCCCAAGAAGTCTGTCTTATAATTTGGATCAAACCACTTTGATAGTCATTTGGTG
>JAODXP020000028.1:7838019-7973952 GCA_027497455.2 Sardinella longiceps
ACTAAGACATGGCTAATGGCTCATTTCTTGACCACAGACCACAACTACATACTGAAGAGGCACGATAGGAGAGGAGGGGAGAGGGAGAAGATGAGAAGGAGGGAGAGGAGACAGCGAGAGAAAGAGAGGAAGAGTGACCGTTGGAATATTCATAAGCCTTCTTTTTTTTTTTCCTCTCCTTTACTCCATTCTTTGTGGCATTTCTGCCCCACACACACCCCACACCCCCAAACCAGTACCAGCACCCACCCACACCCCCCCACCCATTTCACGTTCCTCTCCCTCTCTCTTTCTCTCCCTCTCTCCCTCTCTCTCTGTCTTCCTCATTGTACACCAGCCCAGCAGACTTGTCTCCATGGGAACTGCGCCGGGATTGGGTGTTGTTCCTCTGACCTCGCTGGCTTCTGGAGGAACTTTGTTGCTTTCCCTCTTTCTTTCTTTTTCCCAATGCAGTCTTTCTCTAGAGGAGCGATAGAGTTTATACAGGAACATTAGTCCACGATTGGACACTGACCGTATGGTCGTATAGCTTCTACTCATGATTGGATCGTCCCGTTAGACTTTGCCTGAGACAAACTCTGTATTCCAGAGGAGTTGATTTTTTATTTTTTTTTCAGCGTTCGACATTCTCATGTATTCCCGCCCTAAAGACATCACTGCTCTCCACAATGGAGGATTCGGTCATGGAAAACCAATTTCAAATCAGCAACTTGTTCCTTCCAAATTTTTTAGACGAGAATAATTCAACCTCCGCTTCCCCCCTCCATGAACCTGCGTTTTAAACTCGGCCCCATCATCAATCTTTTTTCGGTTTCTAGTCCACTTTGCTCTTTTTCTTATAAAAACATTCTCAGTAGACTGAGTGTCTTTGGGACACTCTTGCACACAACTGATCAAATGACTGTTGTTTTTTCTTCTTCTTCTTCTTCTTCCTTCTTTTTTTTCCTTTTTTTTTTTGGAACATGACATCTGGGTCAGCGGACACTTAGTGAGGCAGTGGGCCGCAGACTCACCGCAGCGTGAAAGAGGAAAGGACATGCAGGGCTGGTCAGCCCAGGCCTCCTGGTGAGTATCTGGGGAAACAAGTGGAGAGAGGCGGGAGAGGATCGCTGGGTGGGGTGGGGTGGGGTGGGGTGGGGTGGGGAGGGGGAGTGGTGGTGGAGGCGGGGGGTGGGGGTGTTGCACGAGTTAAAGGGGTGGGGTGAGGTGTGGATGGAGTGAGAGAGAGAGAGAGAGAGAGAGAAAGCCCAGAGGAGCCTCAGCAACCATGAAGGAGAAACAGGTACGGTTAACAGGGTTAACTTAGCCAGTGTGCAGTATGCACTGGCAGGCCCCTCCGTGACGTACAGTACTGTACGTGGAGACCATGGCATCTCTGCTCCCATGCGATAAGTCACAGGAGAGCATGATTTGTCCTACCAGCTAGATCATGTGTTACTATCGTTAGGCGACAGTTTTGAGCGTGACCAAACAACCAAGGAGCTGTGACCACCAGTGTTGGCTGGCTCTTGGTCAACTATGGTGGCGGTGGTGCTCACCGACCAGTGAAAGGGGAGCTTGCACAGTGGCTCCGATAATTGAAAAGCGAGAGAGAACAATTTGTATCGTTGACATACACAAAAGCCAACAAAACCATGCGACTCTGTGTGCACCCCCCCCCCCCCCCACACACACACACACACACACACACCCCACCCCAACACAGACACACTGACTGCCTCTCCCCGCCCCCAAACAAACACATTTGACCATTCAGTGTGTCGTTACGGCCTAAACCATGGAGAGGAATACATTAGAGCATCAAACGGCCAAAATGGCCAAAAGTGAAAAGAGGTCGGAGGGTGATTCACTGCCCCCATTGTGAACAGGGGGCGAGAGCCAAACACACGCACACACGCAGGCCAGTATTCTGCTGGACAGCTTGCGAAGGCGCGGCAAGAAGGGAATAAACATATTGTCAATGATGATGCCCCAGTCGGAGGGAGGGGATGGAGGGAGAGGAGGGCTACTTTCATTAACGATTTGAGGTCCAAAGGGTAAAGTAACACAGCATGTCTGGATTTTTCCCCTTTTTTAAAAGACTCTCTGTCATCCATAAGGGAAGCCTGAGGCATATTTTCTGCAAGGGGAAAAGGACGTGAACAAAAATGGAGAGAAGAGGAACAAGAACTGCCAGCAGAGAGAGAGAGAGAGAGAGAGAGAGAGAGAACAAGCATAGACGGGATCGGTGGAAAATCATCTGGGAGGGGTGCCTGATAGGGGGGTGGTGGCGGTGCTGGTGGATGGAGGTGAGGTGGGGTGGGGTGGGACGAGGGTGGCGGGTGTAGCAGGAGGAGGCAGCGTGGAGGGGGGCTAGTTTTTCCACTGCCAGGGAAAGAACGGCTAAATCAAATTAATTAGCTTCTTCATCTCCAGGCAGCTACTCAGGCATGCTGTACCGGGAGAGCCAGAGAGAAAGAAGAGAATGCAGGGGGGCTTGGGAGGGTGGTGAGGGTGGTGGTGGTGGTGGTGGTGGTGGCGGTGGCGTACGGAGGGAGGATGGAGGCGATGGTGAATGCCCTGTTGTGTATGTGCGCCATTCAGTGGAACTGGGTGGTGGTGCATGCGTGGTGGTGGTGGCGGTGGGGTTTGGGGATGGTGCGGTGTAGGATGTGTGTGTGCGTGTGTGTCTGTGTGTGTGAGTGTGTGGTAGTGGTGGTGGTGGTGGTGGTGGAAGGGAGGGGGGCATAATTGTCTGATAAGAGGGAGGATTGTTTTTGCCATGTGGAACAGAGCCACAGTCACTGGCAGGCGAGGGCCACGAAGGCCGTGCGGCGTACATGTCTGAAGAGAATTTTTTTTTTTTTTTGTCTTTTTCGCTGTCTTCATGAGGGAGAGCACCGCGCATTTCCTGTCCGTCTGCCGCAGCAATGGCTGCTGTGCCTGTGCCTGTGCCTGTGCCGCTGCTGCTGCTGTCTCTGCCGCCATGGTAGTCGTCGTTGTCGTCAACACCCCATCCGTGCCTTTCCCATCCTGCCTCTTTAAATAGAACCCACTTCAAGGCGACGCACGAGGAGATGCATGGGCAGAAAATGGAATGAGCCGGAATAGGGAGAGAGAGAGAGAGAGAGAGAGAGAGAGAGAGAGAGAGGGAGAGAGAGAGAGAGAGAGATGGAACAAGGGATTCTCTACAAGGAAGCTACCGAAGAGAAAATGGAGCAAGAGAGAGATTGAGTGCGGCTTCTTAAAAACAAGGCGGAAAATGCATGAAATCTCAAAATGAAATCACTCCTTTTTAGACCAAAAAAAGGGAGAGAGAGACACAATATTAAAAAACATGAACGCAACAGGAGAGTAAGAAAGGGGAAAAGAGAGAATAAGACAGATGGTCAGAGACAATGGCAGTAAGCCAAAGGAGAAACAACCCAGAAGAAGGAAGGACTGAAAAAGAAAGTAGAGAGAGAGAGAGAAGAGGAGAAGAGGGGGGGGAGCAGAATGTGTATGGACAGGAAGGACAGGAGTGTATGTGGCCAGCACTTGTTAGCCAGTGTATATCTGTGTGTGTAATGAAGCAAAGGAGAGAGTTGATGGCCTGCCCTGCGCTACTGGCAGGTAAGATCCTGGGCCAAATTACTGAATGAGGCGCTAGCTAAACAGAAAGACAGTGAGAGGAGCACAAAAAAAACAGATATTGGAGAAAGAAAGGGACTCAGAGTGGCTAAAGGAGGGAAGAGAACGAGGGACAGAAGAGAAGAGAGGGAGGGATAGAAAAGAAGAGAGGGAGGAATAGAGGGGAAGGGCTCTCCATGGCACTGACCAAGCCCAGACTTGGCGCTCTCCAAAGAGACTAGAGATTAATACTAAGCCGATTGAAATGGGGAGGTGGAATCAAGTGCAATTAATTTAGCACCCCAGTTTCACCCCCTCCGTCCTCCCTCCCTCCCTCCCTCCCTCCCTGAAAGAGACACTGAACATCATCAACTGGACATTCTTACTGTGTCCTCTGATTGTGTGCACAAAGTGTGTGTGTGTGTGTGTGTGTGTGTGAACTACTGGTGCGCCTATGTATTTGACTAGGTTGTGTCAGAAATTACACCATAAGACATGTTTAGCACATTACATAAAAAGATAGTTTGGCATCTCTAAAAATAGTATATGATATGACGCCAATAGACAGTATATTTATGGACAAAATCTTAGCTGTATTTCTATTCATAATAGCCTTCTACTACGCAATTAAAATTTGAGAATTGCGTCATGAAAGAAAGACTTAAAAGAGAAAAAAAACTCCCTACTACACAGAAGCTGAGTCATTTGATCAATAAATCTCATGAGAAGAACTGGGCCCTTAGGGGGGCTGGGCTGTTGGCGCGCTGTCCAGCTACTGCTGTGGAGGACGGCAACACCATCAAAACAAACAGCGACGAGAACAGGACATTCTCTCCACTCCTAGCCCTGGGGCTGCCGGGATTCCGCTCAGCTGAAGGCCTTGTTTGTTTTCCAGCAACCTATGAGTGAGAGCGCCATCCCTCCCCCCATTCATGTATCGCTATGCTAAGGTGTGCGGTCATTAAAAATGCCATTATTAATAATAATAATAATAATAATAAATCTTTCTTAGTTATAAAGTTTAACCCAGACCATGATGTAGGTTTAAAACAATATCAATAAAAACAGATAAATAAGTATCTTTTCTGTCATTTCTCATTTTTGGTGTCTGGATTAGATTGTTGTTTGGATGATGGCTATTGTGTCATACTGTGAATATAAATGGATGATGCAAACTTGTGGGGCAGAAAAAAAATAAATAGATAAATGGTCAAGTGCGAGTCAAAAGCCTTGTGCGGTCATCTCAAACAATGACTTCTGCTATGTGATATGACTAACAACATGGTAAGAGTGTCTAGTTGTACCAAGGTCAGGGCTATTACCCCAACAGCTTGGATGTCTGAAAGCAGAGCACAAGGTTCAGAGGTCAAAAATAGCCTGGCGATGGAACGGACACAGGAAGTGTCTGGGCACAGGGAGGAGTCATGGCCTAGTGCCTATTAGTAAACAAAATACTTTGCCACCTAAATAGAACAGAGGAGTTCAATTAAAGGCCTACTAACAAACTCCTATATCAGTAATGTTTTACAGCGATGGGGCCTACAATGTGTGCTTTCCCCCCCAACACAATCAAGAACTACCAGCTGGCCTAAATGCCACAGGATATACCATATTGCAACCTCCTACCAACTAATTTCTCTGCGGTGCTTACCTTTCATTGAAAAGGTCCTTTTCTTAGAAAGCATCTAGGTCCCCTGAGCCAAGATGGAGTCCCCTCGTCTCTCTCCTGCTGCGCAGCAAGCTATGCAGCTGGCTTTCTCTCCCCCTTTCGTCTTCCCGGTTCGCTCTCGTTTCTGTGCTTCAGCCGCCGCCGCTACCACCACCCCCCTCCTTCCCCCCACCCACATCCCCTACGTGCCAGCCCACCGCCTGTTCCACTCAAACAGGGAAACACCACCACCAAGAGCCCCTATGGTTAAATGAAGCCAAAAGTTGCTGAGAGGATCAAAGACACAATTCCCAACTACTTCAGGTTACCATTCAGGTCATCAGTTTTGGCATCATCTTCAAATAAATTCTGGTATGAGGAAATACACAAAAATATTATTCTAACCAGCCGTCCATGTACTACAGAGTTCTCTGTACTGGGTGGACACGGCACAAAAATTAAAGAAAACATGTCACATCAAAACACTGCAGAGTATATTAACATATTGTGTAAATAAGGCCTTGTGAGTTGTTTAGAGTGCCTTTTACCTTTTAGATAAGCCTAACTATCTCACCATTTTAACACCAGAATTCCATGAGGCCATACACTTTCTCACTGGCCAATAAAAATGCTTGTTTGCATGCACTCATTTGAAAACACCAGTCAGTGGTCAAAGCTAGTTTGTTTATTGTCTTCTTCTACAACCTTTATGACCCTTTCAATAGATGTCTGATGAGGTCAAATTCAAGTACCGTAGCCTAATTACACCATTTATCACACATTATTATAGACTCAAAGTGGGCAACTGAAGGCCAGCGTGAATGACCTCAAAGGTAATTTAAACAGATAACTTCTAGCAAAATGACATGTTAAAGTTTAAGATGGACCCAAAATCAACCAATCATTTCATCATAGTAAAATTGGACATATTTCTCATGGTGTGATATTTCTTCCCACAGTTGACCATTCCCTTACTCTTCATCTGGATAACCAATTCCATCACAGCTGTCTTTGTGTCATTCAACTGAGTAAATTCTTTTACCACCACCAGGCATCTCTCAAAACCGCCTTGGTGTTAACCATTGTTGGTCTCACTGGGGCAGTTTAACCACAAGACGGCGCAAGAAAGCATGAACTTGCAGCTATTGCGTAATAAGGTGAACTTTACGTGCAATACCATGAATCTCCACAGGGTGTGAGTAAGTGAACCAATACCTCCAGTTGGCATAATTTACCTAGGGATAAAACTGGCGTCATTTTGAGCCAATGTTCCGTGCATTAGCCTACTTGCGTCGCTATGACACTGTAATAAATACAAATAAGTTACCTTACACATGTGCCGGGTAGACTTGTGTTAGGTCTGGGTGTAGGCTACTTGTGTCATCTACTACCTATGGTAGGGAGGTTATTTTATAATATTGTAGGTCTGCTTGGCCTCAGTGTGAATATTTCCAAAGAGTTCTATTCCATTTCACATGCACAGGACCTGGATCACTAGATGTGTGACTAAATATTGGACATGCACACAGAAGACAAAGAGAGAAAAAATACTTGTTTAGTGACTTTTATTCATACTATAACATTTGTACATGTGTTTATTTACTTAGGCTTTTATTTTAACAGACGGGGATTTAATGTTAACAGCAAACAGTGATGCATGCAACTGGCCTACATCTACATGCATTATTGTCCATTGAAATATGGATTGTTTCTCTCGTCAGACGCAAACACAAAATGACACTAGGAAAAGGTTTCATTCCAAACTGTAGGCCTAAAAGACACCTCTAAGATATGAAGAATTAAAATACGATATCTTTAATCGTCATGTCAAATGCAATATAACAAAACAATTTAACACAAAGTTAACCTAAAGCCACATTATGATATGGTGAAGCTTCATAGCCATTCCTTAGCAATGCCATTCCTGAACAATGTTGACTTGGAACTTTCAGCTGGGTGATTCCTTCAGAGGAAACCCCTCAAGTGCAGACGCTAAAAGAACACAGCTTTCTTTCAAGTGCCCTAAAAGGACTTCGGAGTTTCCAAGTTGTGTGTATAAGATTATGCTATTGTGTAACGTTGACATGGCGAGAATACGCTGTTGATCTAGAGACTTTAGGGTAGACCATCTCTTTAGCAAACGCATTAGCTTTTCTGCATGGTTCAGAATAACCATTTGGTAGCTCATGCAAACTGTAGGACTAAATCAAACGACAACGCAGTACAGATGCTATTAAGGCTATATTATGCGTTAAATGCCCGATTCACGTCTTCGCTTTACAACAACATTGCTAATAAGCTAAGCTGGCCGTCATGGAGCCAACAGAGTTACACAATCCAAAAGGCTCGTCCTCACCGTCAAGAACCCGCCCAACACGTTCACGGCCATCGGAGTTCTATTCCACCCAGCCAGGCTAATAAGGCTCCATTTGTGTAACGTTAGCTGCAAGCTTTAACTATCCCGCCATGTTGCCGGCTAGTTTCAAAACAACTGCTCGCCTGTTAAATTAGGCCTATTCGACTCCTTAGTAGTCGTTACCAACAACCACAAGTTTAACGCAATAAAGGAATTAATGTAACGTTAACAGTAACATTGCACACGACAAAGGGTTTCAAATGTATTGCTCACCATAAATTATTCCCGATGCTTTATCCCACTAAAAGTCCTATAAGGACATTTAACTTGCATTAAACCTGAAACATGGTCGACATGTTTTATCTTAAGCACATTATCTAATCACCCAGGTCAGAAATGAAACTGGAAGGAACAAGCAAGCAACGACCAACTAAGTTATCTTAGCACACTGGCTAGCAACTGGCATGCCAAGTTGGCTTTCAAGAGACTAACAGGGTAGCCTAACGTTACAGCTAGCTGCTTTTAAAAACATAAATTTACATTATTGACAAAAAGAACTTAAGACGCCCACTAAATCTTCACTGTTAAAATGGATTTTATTCCTAAATCAAGCATGGCAGCGACAACAGTGTTGCTAGCTTTCCAGGCAGGCGTCACTTTATGAGATTAGCGTGCTAACATTAGTCAACTTTAGCCATTTGCTCTGATGAAGGTGGAAGTTTATATGGCCAAATTACATCCTCATTCATGATAATGCCATTCAGCTATATCCAACAACAATAATGAGCAAACCGACACCTAAATGTGTCACTAGCAAAAGCCATTTTCAGTTAACATTATCGACCAGACTAGAAGGTGATCCAGCATGCTAACGTTAATGTTAGACGAATGGACTGGGGCAGCCATGAAGCTACAATGCCGACACTAACGTTAGCCAGCAAGGAGGAACTCTAAAACCGCTTATGATCTCTAAAGTTTAAGTTAACGTTTGCAAGGTGAATAATTTACTTTACCCCGAGACCAATCAATAATTTACATTCATTGGATTACTTGTCAGTGATGTCGTCACATATCCACAATACTATGTTGTTTTAATCAAAATATTTTAAGTATTTTTCTTGAAACAGACAACGCTTTCTATTGTTCAATTTAGCCAACATAACATACCATCGCAGAGACGATATTCCCAACTGGCGGCCATATTTCCATGTTGAACTGTAACCAACATTAACGTGACTATAGCCACAACCATGTTTAAGACAACTGGCCCAAGACTATGGTTAAACGACAGGAGCAAAAACAATTGAACACCTCAAATACTTTCATGGATATGGTGAAAAAAACGTTATGCTTCAACAAAGACGAAAAATATAGCTAGCTGGCTATCGCTAACTGGCTAACTTTTCTGTTAGCATATTTAGCTTTGAAGCGGCAGCTTGACTCACATCAGTTGACGGAGACAGTAGTAATCTACATATTGATAATCAAAGTCTCAACCCATACCAATAACACGTTAACAACACATTCACCAGCGAAAGATACACAAAAAAAACCAAATATATAATGTTAATGTCACCATTTATACGTCCCTACCGGCGTTCCCTTTAGAACGTAGACGCTACTGATTCTACGGCCTTCTTTCCTAAATATTGTATCTCTGTAAAATAAATCTCCATTCACATAATATATACGTATTTAAAGCGTTTACATAAATCTATCTTCCACCTCTAAAATTTCACATTTAAAATGCATTGTATTAACCTCAACTATAGCAATAAGGCTTTCAGGGTACTTTCCAAACATGCATACCGCCATCACATGCTCTTGTCCAGGTTAGGAATCCACTCGACCCCGGGGATTTATGCACACTCCCGTGCAATTGTAAAACGTTAAAAAATAAACGTTCGACTGATGGTCACATAAAATGCGCATGGAAAAATTAGCCATTTGAGTGAAATTTGAAATTCCAATATAATATATTTCTTTTAAAATATTCTTTCATTCTTCGAAGTACTCGTTAGGCCCTGCGCGCGAGCTTCTTTTCCAAGAGTCGTAGCTGATCCAGAGCAAGACGAACGAGACAACACGGATTTTTTTTATTTTTGCTCAGAGCGAAAAATATAGTTCGGCAGAAATCGGTAATGTTCGGCATTAAGGCGGGTCTAACGAATTTCTTTCCTTCATCCACCCTTCTTCAAAGCTATTGGTGAATAGGGATATAAACATTTATATTAATGAGAAAAAGGACGAATCGCCTTTCGAAATATTGCATATTTATAAGTTTCTATCCTTCTAGTCACTAAAGCTCCACCTTTAATGTATATAAACCAATCATATTCATGTTCTTGGTTTTGTCACGGATTTGTATTATTTCTATTCGTGCAAGCAAAAACGTACTTCCTCATTGGCTATACGTGCGTTTTAATGAATTATTCATGTAGTCTTCTTGAGCAACCAATTACCGATTTACTACAGAGCTTATGAGCCCGCCTTCTGACTGTTCAGCCCCTGCCGTGATGGGTGTGTAAACCTGTAGCGCAGCGTGCAGTCTATATAAAGCCGTGTGTGAGCCTTTCAGCTTCAGATGCGCTTAGGGCGCACTGGAGAGTAGTTCAGGAAAAGGGAGGGGAATAGCAGTTAGCCAGAGTAGCCAGAATAAAGTCTAAATAAACAGGCTCATTGTTGAACAAACAACGTGGGTCCTTGGGAGACAGCCATCGGAGGCATTCCGGTCGCCATTGGGGACCAGGAGAGAGTCTTGGTGGCGTTTAAGCTGTTCCTTCTTTCAAAGCGGCGTGCCGGGGAGGACGCGTCTCTTTGAATAGACAGGATGCACGGACCGCCCTCCAGCGACAGCGCATGCCCATTGCGCCTCATCAAGAGAGTGCAATTCGGCATCATCAGTCCAGATGAGCTTGTAGGTTTTGTCTTGGGGAGGGGGGATTCAATCTGTAATCTGTACTTCAGCATTTTAATGTTAAATACATACATATTTCCGATAGTTTATTTTGTTGCAGTTTCATAGTCAAGCATAATGGATGGTCTGCAGTTAGCGTTTTCGTATAGTTAGCCTAGCAGGTTAGTTAGCCACCACGCTAACCCATGCTGATGGTAGCTTGTGAGCGCATGTTTGAGGAAGTTGGGTCAAACTTCTGCACATACCTAAACAGCTACATAAATCAAATCCCATGTGTACCGAAACTTAGAATGCAGTCTTTTCACACGATAGTAACATCTTACTGTAATGACAAGCTTTGCAGTTAGCCCTTTAGCTAACTCAAACCTACATGCTTAGCTGTGATGCTCTGCGGCCAATGACTGTTGTTGGAGGAAAGTTTTCACAACTTCTGGAAATAGTTCCTCAGTTATTTCCCCTTTCATTATTTAAGTTTTTAATCACTGATAATAAAAAAATATCACTATTGTCTTGAAACTTTTTGCATGTCTTCTTCAGATGTTTTTACAATGACGTTAAGGGTAGTTTAAAATGTTAAGAATCAGTACGAGAAGGCTTATTTGCCGCAAATGAACACATTTTTATTTCAATAATGTTGTCATTGGCCACAGAAGTGTCATAGGCATTTTGCCTAATGCAATCTGTAACTTGGCTATGTTTCAGTAGTCATTCAATTTCTAGTAATGAGTCACACATCTATCTGACCCCCCTTTTTTTTAAGGTAATTTTCAGTCTCCTATCAATGTTATTTTATGGAAAAAATAGTAGTCATGACCATGGCTTGTGTGATGTGTTTTTTTCTCCAGAAAAGGATGTCTGTCACCGAAGGTGGCATCAAGTACTCCGAAACAACAGAGGGGGGCCGCCCAAAACTTGGTGGTCTTATGGATCCCAGACAAGGGGTCATAGAACGGACGGGCCGGTGTCAGACATGTGCAGGTATTGTTTGTCGATGTATAGATCATGTTGTTCATAAGAGATTTAGTCTTGGTGGCATACTTTACTCCAAAGGCTAACTTTTGATCAATGTCCTCATTGACCAGGTAACATGGCAGAGTGTCCCGGTCATTTCGGCCACATTGAGTTGGCGAAGCCGGTGTTTCACGTTGGTTTCGTCACCAAAATTATAAAGGTTCTTCGATGTGTCTGTTTCTTCTGCTCCAAGCTTCTAGTGGATGCTGTGAGTAATGTTTCCTGTCCCTATATGATTTCATATCTTAAAATGTTTCACAGAAGCGCCATGAAATCCAAGTCCTCAAACTCTTGAAAGATAATAAACAAGTCCATAAGTACAACATGCATTTGATCATTCTTATAGGTCTTAATGCGCTTCCATTGGCTCACCCAGCAATGCACAGTGAAACCCATACACAATCTGTTGTCCCGTTAAGATTTTCATCAACTTTAAGGGAACATGCCACTTTGCTGCTCCCTAACCTCCATTAACTATCCATATCCAATCAGATCAAATTAAATCTCTAGCACTTGCTTACAAAGTATTTTTTTGGTCTACACCCATCTATTTTAAAGTCATGCATGCTCAAGCTCAGTGTTCAAGGGACCCCATATGGTGACATCCACACCTGTACACAGCCATATACACAAGCACTTCTCAGTCCAGACTCGCTCTCTGCTACCCTGCGGTGAAACAAGCTACTCCCCTAACTTCTATCTAACCTCTTCAACACATCTCGTAGCACATTTTATGATCCTTGTTTGTAAATCACTTTGGATTAAATCATCTGTGAAATTGTCCAATGAATTGTGGTAATAATAACATTATCATAATCTACACAGAATAACCCGAAGATCAAGGACATTCTGACCAAGTCGAAGGGGCAGCCACGGAAGCGCCTGACTCATGTGTATGACCTCTGTAAAGGCAAAAACATTTGTGAAGGTGGTGAGGAGATGGACAACAAGTTTGGAATGGAGCAGCAAGAGAACGATGAGGACCTCACTAAAGAGAAGGTACGTCAGTGGACTCTTCATATGACGTCTCACTCATGGCCCATTGCAGAAAGCATATTTTGGAGAACATTTAAACCCTAATTTTTCTAAGTAGTGTGTCTATCACCTCTATCAAGTAATTTTATTTCATGTCTTGTTCAACTGGTTAATCTCACAAAAATAAAATTTCTGGCCACTGATCAGGGTCTGTTTCCCAAAAGCATTCCCAAAATTTCGCAACTTAGTTGGTTGTGATTTCATTAGCAACTTTGCTTTTGGGAGACGGATGCCTGACACAACCTCTGACCTCTGCTTTCCCAGGGTCACGGTGGCTGCGGGCGTTACCAGCCAATGATCCGGCGTTCGGGCCTGGAGCTCTATGCTGAGTGGAAGCACGTGAACGAGGACTCGCAGGAGAAGAAGATTCTGCTCAGTCCGGAGCGTGTGCATGAGATTTTTAAACGCATCTCCGACGAGGAGGACATCATCCTTGGCATGGACCCCAAGTTCGCCCGGCCCGAGTGGATGATTCTGACAGTGTTGCCTGTGCCCCCGCTTGCTGTCCGACCCGCTGTGGTCATGCAGGGCTCTGCCAGAAATCAGGTGAGTGTTAGGCCACATGTGATACATACACACACCTTCTTAAAGGGTTAACAATCATGATTAGTAATCAAGTTACTAGCAATGACCAGAACTTCACGTTTTTATGTTGCCCTCATCTTTAACTTTAATACGCCCACAGGATGACTTGACTCACAAGCTGGCTGATATTGTGAAGATTAACAACCAGCTGCGCAGAAACGAGCAGAGTGGGGCGGCGGCACACGTCATTGCTGAGGACGTGAAACTGCTGCAGTTCCACACGGCCACCATGGTGGACAACGAGCTCCCTGGTCTGCCCAGAGTAAGTAGTCAACCACACACAAACACACACACACACACACCAGAAATGAGAGAAAGTAGTGTACTATCAGTACTGTAACAACATACTACTGAATTGAGGCTTAAATTGTGCGAAAACTAAAATGATGCTAAAATGTTGATAATGATGATGCTAAAATATTTTATGATGTAGTAATTAATCGTTCTCATACAACATTTTGTAAGAGTTAAGGTCAGTTTCCGTAAGCGTTTTAAACATTGTGTTACTGTCTCATGATTACAGGCGATGCAGAAATCGGGGCGTCCACTCAAGTCCATTAAACAGCGTCTAAAGGGGAAGGAAGGTCGTGTCCGTGGTAACCTGATGGGTAAGCGTGTGGACTTCTCCGCCCGAACTGTCATCACGCCAGATCCCAATCTTCAGATTGACCAAGTGGGTGTGCCTCGTTCCATCGCTGCCAATATGACCTTCCCTGAGATTGTCACGCCTTTCAATATTGACAGGTAAGATGTAGCCCCAAAACCAGCTTCCACCTGTTACCATACATGAAACTCTTCACATATTTTGCCATATTTTTTTTCCAGTGATTTCATCACTTTTATTTTTAATAATGTCTGCTGTTGCAACAGTGTTTGAGACTTTGGGACAGTTCTTCCCTGTATGCTATTTTGGGAAACACAGTTAATTTTGTGGTTAATAACTGGCCTCTTAAACTCCTCCAGACTACAAGAGCTTGTGAGCAGAGGGAACAGCCAGTACCCGGGAGCCAAATACATCATCCGTGACAATGGCGACCGAATCGACTTGCGATTCCACCCCAAACCAAGTGACCTTCACCTCCAGATTGGTTACAAGGTGATGCAATCAAACACTGAAACATTTTTTTTTTTATTTTCACACCAACAGTAGTTTATGGTCAGTTTTTGGAATTGTGGTTTGACACAGAGTTTCTTTTTCTTTCACAGGTCGAACGACACATGTGCGATGGTGACATCATCATCTTCAATCGACAACCTACGCTGCACAAAATGTCTATGATGGGGCATCGAGTGCGAATCCTTCCATGGTCCACCTTTCGTATGAACCTCAGGTACGCTCCTAGAAAACAGAAGATGGTATTACTGCTTTGTACAAACTAGCTGAACCACAGTTTTGCTTTTATACTTGCACAGCATGCACCAGGGTCCGTTTCCCAAAAGCATAGTTGCTAACCATTTAGCAACTTAGCGGGCAATTGGAAATTGTATTGCAACCAACTTGGTTAGCAACTACAGTATGTTTTGGGAAACGGACCTCAGGGCAAGCACCATCGCATATGTTTTGTGCCACTTTTAAACTATCTTTCTAGTGTATTAATGCTGTGATTTGTGTGACCCCCATCTTAGTGTGACGACCCCCTATAACGCTGACTTTGACGGGGATGAGATGAACTTGCATCTTCCCCAGTCCCTGGAGACGAGAGCAGAGATCCAGGAACTGGCCATGGTGCCTCGTATGATCGTCACCCCTCAGTCCAACAGGCCCGTCATGGGTATCGTGCAGGACACACTTACCGCCGTGCGCAAATTCACAAAGAGAGACGTCTTCTTAGACAGGGTACGCCATTCCTAGAAATCAATCCCTTATCACAAAGAGTGGTGTTCTCCCAGGGGGCTTACTTGGTGCCATGTATTTTAACCCACACTAAGCACTTTTTTTGACATAAGCACCTGGGAGAATACCACCCAAAATGATCATCTCTTGTTGACATCCCCAAACAATTAAATGTATTTTCTTTAGAAAAAAAGTCTCAGAAAGGGCAGCTGAATTTAGATATCCTTCACCACTACCACCACCACAAGCCCTCAACATCCAAGGAATTGGAGGGTTGATTCTTGGCAGATAACTCTTTGAAGCTTCAGGGCTTAGACAGATATTAACTTTTATGAAGTTGTTGCAAGAGAGAGTTGAAGAAAACATGTTGTAAACAATCGATGTTGTGGCTACACTGTAAAAGAAAAAAAGAAAAAATCACTTCAGCATTCTCCAGATTAGAGGATTAATGTGACTTCTTGCGTGATTCCAGAAAGTAATCCCTCTCTGACCCATCGCTCGCTCTCTCTCTCTCTCTGTGCCCCCGCAGGGCGAGGTGATGAACCTGCTGATGTTCCTCTCCACGTGGGACGGCAAAGTGCCCCAGCCTGCCATCCTGAAGCCCCGGCCCCTCTGGACGGGCAAGCAGGTTTTCAGCCTCATCATCCCCGGCCACATCAACGTCATCCGTACCCACAGCACTCACCCCGACGAGGAGGACAGCGGCCCCTACAAGCACATCTCCCCTGGCGACACCAAGGTACAGCAACTTTATCCTGGCTTCTCTTTTGATGTTGACCTGTAGACCTGTAGATTTTACAATTACGGTAGTCTTTAATCATATTTAATAGGAAGAATTATGTGCCATCATTCGCCAACCTTTCTTACAGAAAACCTTGTTCTCAGAATCCACTTGCTCAGTTTTCAAGAAGACTTGTATTCACTAATACAGGTTTTTAAATGGGACCTTCATAACAAATCTATGAAAAATCTTAATGAATGATTGTTGAATGATGCTCAAAGTTTCAAAACCTTTCTCACCAGTTGCCATCATGTTATGTTGACATCTGATACATAAATTAAAGCATCTCCTCAGGAAGTGGATGGACTTCCTGCTTAGGTCCGGACTCATGCGTTGCATTCTCTCTGTCAGGTGATTGTGGAGAACGGCGAGCTGATCATGGGCATCCTGTGTAAGAAGTCCCTGGGAACGTCTGCCGGCTCCCTGGTCCACATCTCCTACCTGGAGATGGGACACGACATCACCCGGCTCTTCTACTCCAACATCCAGACAGTGGTCAACAACTGGCTGCTTATCGAGGGTAAGAGCAAAGCGGAGGATAAAGTGGCGTCAGCCCATATTATGCGTTTTTATCACAGGTCGTTGAACATGTATTTATGGTTTGAAATGTCCGCTTTAGGTTGTGATGTAAAGTAACCTGAGAGGTGACACGAAATATCTTTAACTACTGATATAAGGACCTTAGTATTAACCACATAATAAAACCTTTATTATACTAAGGAATTTATATCGCTAGCAATATGTCTTATTATTATAAAAGTGCCTTATTGTAAAAATGCATTATGCCTTAGTATTATAAAAGTTTTATAAAGGTGTTTAATCTGGGCAGCTCACCATTATGTATTATCTGGTGTGTGACGTGTATCTTTGTTTTTGTCTTTAGGTCACTCTATTGGTATTGGTGACTCTATTGCTGATGCAAAGACATACTTGGACATTCAGAATACCATCAAGAAAGCCAAACAGGATGTGATAGAGGTGTGTATAAGAAAAGATGGGCATAGAGATGTGTGTGTTTGTGTGTGTACATTTTTCACTGGACAGTTGTTTGAGTACAGCCAGTTCCTCCAGCAGTTAAGAAAGGGAAAGTGAGAGTAAATGTCCTTACAGACCAAAAATCAGGAACTAAAACTGGCGCATGAAGGCAACACTAGTGCCACTTTTAAGTACATAACACGGTGATGGAAAGACTCAAAAGCATTTTGTGACATGAATTTGACACAAGTTAAATATTATGTGCCTTCATTCCCATGAAAATCCTGACCAAGAAACAAATGGTCTGGATTTTAACAATGGACAAAAAAAATCAAGAATAAGTTTCACTTCCTCTTCTAAGGTAGCTTGTTCCAGTAAACTGAAATTGTTATGGCCAGACTTTGACCTGACTTGTTTTGTCTTGCCCACCCCACCCCACCACTCCCCACGCCAACGCCAACTCCTCCACTTCCAGGTTATTGAGAAGGCCCACAACAACGAGCTGGAGCCCACCCCTGGTAACACGCTCCGACAGACCTTTGAGAATCAGGTGAATCGCATCCTGAACGACGCTCGAGACAAAACCGGTTCGTCCGCCCAGAAGTCCCTCTCTGAGTACAACAACTTCAAGTCCATGGTGGTGGCTGGCTCCAAAGGGTCCAAAATTAACATCTCACAGGTATATCCAACATGGTCTATTTATATTTCCCAGTCCCAGTGGTATAGCAGTAGGCAACACGATAAACCAACCAAAGAAGCCCAAGAGAATGTATCACTTTAATAAGTCTCTCTGGGACTATTTAGTCATACAACTCAAATGCACTCGTTATACCTCCCGTAAATCATGTACTCTGTTATAGTGCCTGTTTTACTTAACATCAGCGTGTTTTCAGATCCAATTCATCCCTGTATTCTAATACTATATATCTATGTAGACATGAGTTTGTAGAAGACGACTAATCATCGAGCATCCCTGTGTAGGTTATTGCTGTGGTGGGGCAACAGAACGTGGAGGGTAAGCGAATCCCCTTCGGCTTCAAGCACCGGACGCTGCCCCACTTCATCAAAGACGATTATGGTCCTGAGAGCAGAGGCTTTGTGGAGAACTCCTACCTGGCCGGACTGACGCCAACTGAGTTCTTCTTCCACGCCATGGGAGGCAGAGAGGGTCTTATCGACACGGCTGTCAAGACAGCTGAGACTGGTAAGAGGCAGGGCAGCACTGACTTGGGAACAGTTTTGGAGTGATTCTAGAAGTACTTAAGCACTGTCCTGACAATGACAAGAAAATTTCAACACTCTAACCTAAGGTCTATAATGGGTGCTTTATGGAAGAATTAAATTATTCGTAATTTATTGGGATTAGTCTCCGTGTGATACTTGGAGTTTATTCCGTTAAATCAAGACTGTTTCAGACCTTGTCACAGATTTTTGGCAAAACTCAATATGGCATCATTAACAAGAATGTACAGAACTAAAGCCAAAGTCCAATTCTACACCGAATGACTAAGTCAAATGAATGATTTCAAACTTCCTCTGAAACTCCATCCTACAGAAATGGAGCAATGTTTGCAGCTTTGTCGAACGTCCTCTTGCTCACTCCTGTTCTTCCCCTTCTCAGGTTACATCCAGCGTCGTCTGATCAAGTCTATGGAGTCTGTGATGGTCAAATACGACGCCACAGTGCGAAACTCCATCAACCAGGTGGTACAGTTGCGTTACGGAGAAGACGGTCTGGCCGGTGAGGCTGTGGAGTTCCAGAACCTGGCCACACTCAAGCCTTCGCACAAGGCCTTCGAGAAGAAGTGAGTGGTACAGGGAGGGAGGGAGGGAGAGAGGGAAGGTGGGAGGGGAGGGGAGAGGAGAGGAGGGGTGCAGGAAGGAGGAAGTGGTGAACAATTGGCCTCCGTTTTTATGTGATCATGTGTTGTGTTGGTTTGCCATGCCTTTAATTGTTAGCAAATTGTCTTGCTTTGAAATGGCCGAGATTTGACACTAATTTTTTAGTTGTATCCAAAGTGCAGTTGTACATGATGTCGTCTAGCTTTTTATTTCAAGGAATAAGATTAACTTTCCCTAGGTAGTTGTTCTTGTCAGGGTTCTGTAATCAGCCTGTAAACTAACGAGACGGCAACAAAGATGGGAGGAGGGAGCAGGTATTACATTGTCACTAATCGCACACCTTTGAACCTGAGGCGGCAAGCCCTGAGCCGTGCCGTTTCACGATGAGCATGATTAGCCTCGCTCACGTAAGCACGCACTCTCACCCACTCACTCACCCACCCACCCACCTGGGTTGTAATCCTCAGGTTCAAGTTTGACTACAGTAACGAGCGAGCCCTCCGGCGCACCCTGCAGGAAGACGTGGTGAAGGACGTGCTGACCAATGCGCACGTGCAGAGCGCCCTGGAGCGTGAGTTCGAGAAGATGAAGGAGGATCGGGAGATCCTGAGGGCCATCTTCCCCACAGGGGACAGCAAGGTAGGTCGTGTGCACGTGCACTAGTGGTTGGAGTATCTGCGAGTAAGATTGAACACTAAACTCACCAAAACTCATTAAACACTGAACTTTTTTTTTTTTATTATTGTTTAATTTATTTACTTCAGTTTCATATGAAATTGCCGGTCTTAAAGGATATATGCTGTTGTGTGCATGCGCTCACTCGCATGCGCACTTGCCTATCTAGGGTTTCATGCAGTTGTAGTAATGGTGTTCTCCTGTAGGTGGTGCTGCCATGCAACTTGGCCAGAATGATCTGGAATGCACAGAAGATTTTCCGCATCAACCCCAGGACCCCTACAGACCTTAACCCACTGCGGGTGATTGAGGGTGTGTATTATTGATTCAAGATTAAGAAAAACAAGCAAAACGTTTTTTTATTTTCATTATATTTAACAATTTTTCACAAGGCCCACAGTTTATTTTTGTAATGTTTGAGTATCTCAAATTTGGTTCACAAATGGTTACCTTTATTTTCATTATTTACACAGAGATTAACCAGAGAAAAAGTTTTATTTCTATGATTATTAACTTTGTAAAACTTTTTCTCTTGTAATGTTTGAGTATCTGACTTGGAGCTGAATTTGTGAGGCAAATTGACTTCCAAGTTAGTGTTGCAGTGTGTTACCTTTGCATTCATTGTTTACTCAGAGAGTGTGCAGGATTAGCCTGTGGTTGCCTGTGGTCACCTTAATGTCGCTGAGTGCTGCTTATGGCTAAATAAAGACGGGAGGCTCACACTAGCTATATAAAGAGTGCTGATGACTTAGAGCGGCGCGGGGATCACTGGCTACACATGACGCACTTGAGGCAGCAGATGCGTGTTCAAAACCATAGTTCACAATGGTACAGCCCTAATCTGCTGTCGAAAGCATAGTTGCTAATTGAGTTAGCTACTATGTTGGTTTCAAATACATTTTCCCATTGAATTCAACATCCAATTGAATTTCAAATGAAAATTTTAGATTTCTTTTTGTAATTCTCCCATGTTGTAATTCTGATAATTATGATTTCGCATTGTGATTGGTTATCTTTTATTTATTTCCCTCCTTTCCTCTACGCAGGTACGCATGAGCTGAGTAAGAAGCTGGTGATTGTGAACGGTGACGACCACCTGAGTCGTCAGGCGCAGCAGAATGCCACGCTGCTCTTCAACATCCACCTGCGATCCACGCTCTGCTCACGCCGAATGACGGAGGAATTCCGCCTGAGCACTGAGGCCTTCGACTGGCTCCTCGGAGAGATTGAGTCCAAATTCAACCAGTCTGTTGTAAGTTGCTTTAGGCCTGTCGAAACATTGGGCTTCAATTTCTATCATAATGTTCATAGAAAAAGGTCTTACAAACCTTTTCGCCATTACGTAGCCCCTGTCCTACAGCGCTTACTTTGCACAAATAGGCTGACACCAGACAATTTCAGTGCATTTTTTTTTACACCAGTAATCATATGCAATGAATGTGACAAATAAAATTCCTTGATTCCTTGAATAATTCCTTGAAAAAGTCTTAATGTTGATGGAATTAGCAGAAATCCTGTTCACACAGTTTCTCTTTTCTCAACCTTACCGTCATAGACCCATCCAGGCGAGATGGTGGGAGCCCTGGCTGCCCAGTCGCTGGGAGAGCCCGCCACTCAGATGACCCTGAACACTTTCCATTACGCCGGTGTGTCGGCCAAGAACGTCACGCTGGGTGTGCCCCGTCTCAAGGAGTTGATCAACATCTCCAAGCGGCCCAAGACCCCCTCGCTCACAGTCTTCCTGGTGGGGCAGGCGGCGCGTGACGCTGAGAGGGCCAAGGACATCCTGTGTCGTCTGGAGCACACCACACTACGCAAGGTACCGGCCCCATCCAACTCCTCTAGTCAGGGATCCGTTTCCCAAAAGCAGAGTTGGTGGCAACTAAGTTAGCAACTTTGTTGGTTTCCATTCAATTTCCCATTGCCAACCAACTAAGTTGCTAACTGCTAACTGTTTAGCAACTATGCTTTTGGGAAAGGGACACCAGATTCTTACCCATTGATACCAACATGCTGAATTCATTTAAAACATAAAAACTCTTGTATATTTCATAAATATCATTCATTGACGCTTCCAGAAAAGCCATAGTGTAACTGTTTCATGGATGTGCAAGTGCAGTTATAAAAGTGGCAAGATTGATATTTTCCATATTTTCCTTCACTTTATTTTACAAACATGAAATGGTTTTTTTAACTCCTGATTGTGATTATAGGTGACGGCCAATACTGCCATCTACTACGACCCCAACCCTCAAAACACTGTGGTGACTGAAGATCAGGAGTGGGTTAACGTCTACTATGAGATGCCTGACTTCGACGTGACCCGTATCTCGCCCTGGTTGCTTCGCATCGAGCTGGACCGTAAGCACATGACTGACCGCAAACTGACCATGGAGCAGATCGCTGAGAAGATCAATGCAGGTGAGGAATGAATGATGCAAAAATATACATAATCTCAGACATTTATGAAAGTCTGTTTTTCAAATCTACAGTATGTGGTGAATCTCCTGGGGGCATTTTCAAGTGGTTGATCCAGAATAGGATTTGTTTGTTTCTAGCATATGAATGTAACTTGATGCTACCCTTTTGAGAATGTCACTGTGGTGATTACTCATGAGTGTTTATCTGTGTCTATGACAAACCCCGCAGGCTTTGGAGATGATCTGAACTGTATCTTCAATGACGACAACGCTGAGAAGCTGGTGCTGCGGATTCGTATCATGAACAGCGATGAGAACAAGTTCCAGGAGGTGTGTAGCTCCACACACACACACACACACACACACACACACACACACACACTGTTTTTGTCAGTGGTGCCTGGAAGGTGTCATTTAGGGGAAAAAAAAACACCATTGAGACACACGTACACACACACCTCTTCTGTGCCTTAATAAATTGTCTTTGCAAAGTTTGATGGCTCCATTGACCAGCATTGAGATCACTGAAAACTAACTCCTGCTTTATTGTTCTTTAGGATGAGGAGGTGGTGGATAAGATGGACGACGATGTGTTCTTGAGGTGCATTGAGTCCAACATGCTGACAGACATGACTCTACAGGGTATTGAGCAGATCAGCAAGGTGAGCTCACACACACACACACTCTTATGCACTCACACACTCAGTCTCACTCAATCCGAAGATTCCATTGTACATTCAGAGAATCTGCCTTGACCTGCCTGACCTCTCGAATCTCGCTCTCTTCCCTGTGGCCTAGGTGTACATGCACTTGCCTCAGACGGACAACAAGAAGCGAATCATCATCACAGAGGACGGCGAATTCAAGGCCTTACAGGAGTGGATCCTTGAGACGGACGGTGTGGCTCTCATGCGTGTGCTGAGCGACAAGGACGTCGACCCAGTCAGGACCACCTCTAACGACATTGTGGAGATCTTTACCGTAAGGCTTTCTTTTGTCTCTTGTTTTTCCATTTTTCATTTTGGTATTTGAACTTGGGTTTTTGGGTCGTATACTTTCGTGATCTATACCATACAAAATATAATTACTTGGCTGTTTGTGCTTAGAAAATGCTACAACACAAAACGGGAAATAAAAAAAAAGGGAAGCGACTTGTTTTCATACATGTAATTCAAACCACACTGTAACTCTCATGTCTGGTGCAGGTGTTGGGTATTGAGGCTGTGCGTAAGGCTCTGGAGAGGGAGTTGTACCATGTGATCTCCTTTGACGGTTCCTACGTCAACTACCGCCATCTGGCCCTGCTTTGCGACACGATGACCTGCAGGGGTCACTTGATGGCCATCACCCGTCACGGCATCAACCGACAGGACACGGGTCCACTCATGAAGTGTTCCTTTGAAGAGACGGTGAGTTGTACAATCATATCACACATACTTCCCTCCCTACTCTCCTCTCTTCACTCTTAATAGGTGAAGATGGTAGCATCCAAAGTATAGACTGCTTCAATGTTTAAAAGAATAAATAATGTCTGACTGTTCCATTTCGTTCCCAAACTACTGTACTTCTGCCTCTTCGCCTCAAAGGCAAAACTGAAACCCATATTAATGGTCAGATTTATGTCATTTGCACTTTATTCAGACAGTTTCAATCACCAGCAACTTTCTGTACGGCCTTTTTGAGGGCACAAGAATTTTGTGACCATACTCTTTTCAAGGTCTGGTTCAGGTCAGGTGAAAAACAAGAACTGCACCTTTAACTATTTTAACAGACTCGCTCCTGGAAAGGGAACAGAGTGCAAGTGCATATCTTCATTTCTTTGTTTCTGTGCTTTTCAAAGCATACCTAAACAAGAAGTTTCCAAACAACAGTACCACAGTTGAGTGGTAGTTTGGCTGGTATTTTGATCCGTATTGTAAAACGGAGAAGTAATCTGGACGAAAAGCAGTAGAGAATGAGGATTGTTGTGATGTGTGTGGGTTTTTTTTTTTTTTGGTAATATTTTGTATGTGTGTCTGGAAGAAGTATCGAGGTTGATCATGTGATGTATTCCCCACCACAAAATGAATTGTAGTCATCGTGAAACTTTCTAGGGGTCATATTCTTTTGATGTCATAAAATAACCACGGTCCGTCTCCGTACCTGTCCTCAGGTGGACGTGCTGATGGAGGCCTCGTCTCACGGTGAGTGCGACCCCATGAAGGGCGTGTCGGAGAACATCATGCTGGGCCAGCTGGCCCCAGCCGGCACCGGCTGCTTCGACCTGCTGCTGGACGCCGAGAAGTGCAAGTACGGCATGGAGATCCCCACCAACATCCCTGGCATCAGCGTGCCTGGACGTGAGTAGCAGCCCTTTATACAACATCTCCACCTTACTTTTAGTGTGCAAAAGTAGTTTTGTGACTAATGATCCAGTTGATTAAAACTCTAAATGTCTTTCAATGGCCTTAGAAGAAAGTCTTATGGTTTAGTTTTTGTGCTTGCAGAAATGCTTCAATCTGTAATCTAAGCATAATTACATCCTCCTCTCCTCTCCTTGTCTCCTTTCTACAGCGACCGGAATGTTCTATGGTTCCGCGCCAAGCCCAATGAGCGCCATGTCTCCTGCCATGACCCCCTGGAACATGGGAGCCACACCTGCCTATGGTGCCTGGTCACCCAGTGTCGGTAAGCACTCATGCATCTAATGTATTTGTTTTGGTGTGTGTGTGTGTACGCGTGCGCGTGCGTGTCCGTGTGTGTGTGTGTGTGTGTGTGTGTATCCCTCCTAATGTAACGCATCACTGACTTTACCATTATGCATCTCCAGGGAGTGGAATGACCCCCGGGGCTGCAGGTTTCTCCCCCAGCGCTGCGTCCGACGCCAGCGGCTTCTCCCCGGGTTACTCTCCGGCTTGGTCACCCACACCTGGCTCTCCTGGATCACCTGGGCCAGCCAGCCCCTACATCCCCTCACCGAGTGAGTACAGTTATTATTGGGGTGTTAGTAATGCATTCTAGTCAAGAATGATGGACAGTATGTTGAGTCCTGTTTGATTAAAAGATGTGTCTGCGGTTTAGCATTTCTTTATTTTCCCTAAAGTTTACGCTGATTGTGTTGGTTATGTTTTCTGATTTTAGTGCCGCTTCGAAATAAGGAGATAAAGTGTCTGACCTTGTTCTCTGGTTTTTGTCCTGCAGGTGGCGCCATGTCTCCAAACTATTCTCCCACCTCTCCTGCGTACGAGCCTCGCTCTCCCGGTGGCTACACCCCGCAGAGCCCTGGCTACTCTCCGACATCGCCCTCCTACTCGCCTACGTCTCCATCCTACTCCCCCACCAGTCCCAACTACAGCCCCACTTCCCCCTCATACTCCCCCACCTCTCCATCATATTCTCCAACTTCACCCTCATATTCCCCCACATCACCCAGCTATTCGCCTACATCTCCATCTTATTCGCCCACCTCTCCGTCGTACTCCCCGACATCGCCTTCATACTCTCCCACTTCACCCAGCTACTCACCGACGTCACCGAGTTACAGCCCGACGTCGCCAAGCTACAGTCCCACTTCCCCATCCTATTCGCCGACGTCTCCAAGCTACTCGCCGACGTCACCGTCTTATTCACCGACGTCTCCGTCGTACTCCCCGACTTCGCCTTCCTACTCACCGACGTCACCCAGCTACAGCCCGACGTCACCCAACTACACGCCGACGTCCCCCAGCTACTCGCCGACATCTCCCTCCTACAGCCCGACTTCTCCCAGTTATTCTCCCACCTCTCCGAACTACACCCCGACATCCCCAAGTTACTCCCCGACTTCGCCTTCTTACTCACCCACATCTCCGTCCTACTCCCCCTCCAGCCCACGGTACACCCCGCAATCTCCCACGTACACCCCGAGCTCTCCTTCCTACAGTCCGAGCTCGCCTTCCTACTCCCCGACCTCGCCCAAATACACCCCGACTTCTCCCTCTTACAGTCCGAGTTCCCCGGAGTACACCCCAACATCACCCAAGTACTCCCCAACTTCCCCGAAATATTCTCCCACCTCGCCCAAGTACAGCCCGACTTCCCCGACTTACTCCCCAACCACACCCAAGTACAGCCCTACTTCTCCCACTTACTCCCCCACGTCTCCAACCTACACCCCTACCAGCCCCAAGTACTCCCCCACCTCTCCGACATACTCCCCAACCTCGCCCAAATACTCCCCCACGTCCCCCACCTACTCGCCCACTAGCCCCAAGGGCTCCACCTACAGCCCCACATCGCCCGGTTACAGTCCCACCTCCCCGACCTACAGCCTCACCAGCCCAGCCATCAGTCCTGACGACAGTGACGAGGAGAACAACTGAAGGCCATCAGAGGAGGAGGGGAGCAGATTCTATGGCTGCCCTCGGCCCCCCAGTAATCAACCCTCAAACCCCGGGACAGAAGACTGATGAAGGACTGCCCCTGCTGGGGAGACATTTAGAGGGTTGTGGAGGAGGAGGAGGAGGAGGAGGTGGTGTTAGTTGTGGTTTAGAGAGGAGGCGAAGGACCCTGGGGTCCCACATGTGAATTATTATTTTTCTTTCTTTCTTTGTTTTTTTTTTTTTTTTTTCTTTAAATCTTCTCCCCTCTCTCTTCTGGACCACTTCTTCAGCCCCACCAAACCAACACCAATCCCCCTGGCCCACCCCTCTCTCTTTTGATGGGGTCATCACTCTGTATACTGTTATTGTATTTCATAGACACTTGAACTGTTTTGGCCAGAGAGCGGCTGCCTTTAAATAGACTTCATGTTATTTTTGTTCTGATTCTGCTTTTTTTTTCCGTTTTTAATTTCTGGTGGTAGTTACCTCAGGGTAAAACCGACCCCAGAGTAAGAGAGAAAGAAAACCGTGTGGAAATCACACACCAAAATACCTTTTCCTGTCCCTTCACACTTCTCCCTCAGACCCACCCTCTCCTCCTTTCCCATTTCTCTCTCTGAAATTTCAGTGTTGGATGTAAATGAATAGGAGAGCTCAAGTATTGCCAAAAGCCTTTGAAAGAAAAAAAAAAAGAAGCAAATGGTGGATTGTATTTATCTGCAAAGCTTTGACGTTTCAAATTATTTCTTCTTTTTTTTTTTTTTTTTGACTGATGTAGAAATAACCAATAGAGGAGTAGAGAGGAGAGCACAGATCTTTTTAATAACATATTTTATTCAAGGAAAAAAAACGTATCTCATAGACTTTTGTTTTCTTTGTTCTGTAAATATTGTTGCCAGTTTTGGGTTGCCAGATTGGCTACTAAAGTTCTAATGGCTTGACCTTGATTTGTCCAGATTGATGAAAAGAGCACGAATATACCATGAAGAAAAAATTTCTTCGTCCAAAAGTGTTCTGTTTAACTTGAAATGAGCTCATTCGTAAGTCCGAATCAAGAATTTAATCTTGTGTCTAAGAGATGACGATATACATGCTACAGGAGTGAATGGAAAGGTCGTATGGTAGTGCATGATTCAGAGAAGGCTTTGGACAAGGGAGGTGAACCATCAGAGGACTGTTGTAGGTCAAAGAACTGTTGAATTTGATATGTTCTTTTTGTCCCTTTTCCTCTCCTGTACCAAACTCTATTCACCCCAGAGGATGTAAGCCTTATGCCCGTGTAGATATCTCACCAGCACCTTTCCGACTCATTAACTCTGGCAAATATAGGTGCCAGAATAGGCAAAAAAAAGGACGAAAATGTGGAAGCCAGCAACCGTGTTTTTTTAAAATGGCTAATGTTTGATGGGTGTTACATAGCAAAAAGAAAAATTCTGTTCATTTTTTTTTCCTTCTAAAGAATGGACAGTTCTAATGGGCTGTGATGGGCAAGACCTCAACATATAGTGCTTTTTTTTCTTTCTCTCTCTGCATGAGAACCAACTACCAGAATTTATTGATTAAAGTCAGGATTGTTGGTTTACTGTCTTTCGATCCCATCTTCAGCCTATACTCTGTAGCAACAATTTAGCTCAAAATGTATAAATGGTTGGGATTATTATTTTTTATTTTTATTTTTTTGTTTCATAATTTGAATTCAATATTCAGCATATTTAAGGCAAGTGAAATCATTACTCATCTGTGTGAACAATTGAAACACTTGTGGGGTTAATTTGCTTCCCAACACCCCCACCCCGTCCCCGTTCTGTATTGGATCGCTGAAGCTGTGAGGAGGAAGAATTGTCCAGGTGAATTTGGGCTCACAGGGGGGAAGATTACTCTTATTGCCTCCTGTTTCTCTGACCCTTTTTCCTACTCCTTGGATTGACTTGAGTTCGGCTAATAATAAATGACAAGTGTTGGTATTGGAAACATTTTGATACATGAGATTTCAACGCATATGATTTCTTTTATAAATGAAGAAACGGGCGAGGTTTTTTTTTTTTTTTTTTTTCCCCCATTTCACCTTTTTCAATTTTAAGGTGAAGGGCACACTTTGTGGTCTGGGTGAGATTTGTCTAAAATGAAAGACAACAAATTATGGTGGTTTAGTGTTGCTATAAGAAGATTGATACTTTTGTCTGAAACGGCACTTTTTGTACTTCCAAGTTTGGTCTCTCTGGGAATTAAGTAAGATCGAGTTCAGAGTTGTTGATTTAAGTGACATGGTAAAACGAAAGTGTTCTTGAGCAAATCAGTTAACCCTGTCAGGTTAAACATCCATCCATCCATCCAGCTATCTGTTCACAAACTCTTGCTTTCCTGTCTCTCTGATCGGACCTGGCCCTAAGACAAATCACTGTTGGTTAATTTCCATCCAACCACCAAGGTCCAGATAGCTGTGGGGACGGAAGAGGTGGGGGTGGGGCACAATATTGTATAGTGCTAAGAGTGTTCAAGTTAATGGATACAGAGTTGTTTTTTTTCTACCATTGATGTGGAACCAAGATGAATTCCATTCTTTGAAGGAATGCGATTGGAACCACTGGCTCTCTTCCCTTTTTTTTTTTTTTTTTTTTTTGTTTTGTTGGTACCACACGGACCCTATCTGACCATCCCAGGCCCCTCAGTTGGGAGACCATAGACTGTGTCAGTCTTTGAAGGCCTGAGAGTGACCCTGGCACAGAACCTGTTAGGTACCATCCATTAAAGGAGGGCCTTTTGAAACATCAAAGTGCACCAAGCTTGAGTTCCCAAAGCCTTAAGTTGCAAAATGTTTGGAGGTTTCTTTGAGGCGTCTCCCAGGTTTTTTTTTTTTTTTCTTTCTTTTAATTTTGTACAGCGTGTGCGGTCGTGTGGGTCCTCACCAAGCCAGGCCAGCCTTCAGCCTCTTGGCTATATTTTGTGCGATGTCTGGTCGCTGGTTGCTGTGTCTTGACTCGTAGAGCGGACTCACCCAGAAATGGGTGAGGAAGAGTATGTTTGGTTTGTATGAATGAGAGTGCGCATGTATCTGTTGGTGAGACAGGGTTTTCCTGAGTTCTGAGTTAAAGACTGGACAAGGCTTTTTTTTTTTTTTTTTTTTTTTTTTTTTGAATGGGGTTGGGGAGTGGGGGGGGGGGGTGAAGGAGGATTTAAATTAAGAATTTAAAAATTGCCACTGTATAGAAATCAATCTGATTTACTTCATTCTCTGTATCTATTTGTTGCGTTTGTTTTTGACTTGAGAAAAAAATAAAAAGTTTTACTACACTTTTTTTGGTTGTCATTGCCTTTTTTCCCCCTTGGTCAGTGACTGAAATTGATGTACGAGTTTAAGTCCATGTCAAGCTTGGATTTCATTCACTCAACAGTTGGCCTGACAAAAGCCAATGACTGCTTTTGACACTCATCATTGAATAACCTCTTTTTAACTGACTTGAATTGAGATTTTGATTGATTTAATTTATGACCTACAGTATCTAAGAATTTAGCTGAGTTGAAGACCATAAGAATGTCTTGAGTTGTTGTTTTGGTAAAAAAGCAACTGATCTCAAGGAGAATAGTAGCCTAATGCTTTAGTGTTTTAGTGCAGTTCATCTTCACAGTTCACATGTGGTTTTGTTAACTGTTTCTTGGACACACCCTTGCATGTTAAGGGTTACAATTTAAAGCCTACAATCCCCCATATAAGCTAATGTAGTTGTATTGGATCAGTGAAAACACGTATGTCCCTGAATCCGATCTCAAAGGCTTCATTACACTTTCAAATTGGCCTCACACTTAATTTGCTTAAATTAGTGTGGCTGTTTGGCTAATAGTATTGCCCGTGTGGGTATTCTGTTGCAGGCTGGTGTCACGATCGTGGTGGCAACCAACATCAAGTTGTTGTGAGTAGATGACTCATCTCCACAGTGATTCATGTCAGTCACAGGTCTGCTACTTATCCTGCCGTTTTGGTTTGTTTGCGTTCCTGCGGTGGATTTCCATGGAAACCAAAGTAAGAATCTTCTGCTTATTTGTTTTTTCACTTCCTTGCACTGGGTTTGGGTAATGCCATGGTTAAGTAAAAGATCGTTTAGATCATCAACCGCCTCCGGTTAACTTAAATATTGACTTGTTGATATGCACCAGATATAAGCCCTACAATGACCTGTAAACTTCTTAACTAGATCTTTTGTGAACTGGCAACATTGACAATGTGACAAACCTGTGTACACAGCCTACAGTAGGCCTAGCCCATGCATGCTTAATCAGTTTTATTTATGTAGTGTTTACTGTGTTCTTTACAGTATAAGAGAGAGACCAAGGCAAACAATTTTGTGCAAAATTCAGAATTTAAGAATTATTCCATAGGACCAGCACTGCTGGCAAATGAAACTATTTGGCTAAGCTTGGGTAAGCTCAGGTCTACAAGTCTATTCAGTGTCCTACATTCTCTTGCCATACCAGACATCACCTTCATCTACCTCCCACAGTCATTTTTGTCACTCCCACCCTTTCTATTGTGCTGTGTGTGTGTGTGTGTGTGTGTGTGTGTGTGTGTGTGTGTGATTTGTGCATGCCTGAATGTGTGTTTAAGTGTGAGTAATCCAGGGGGTTGGACTAACCCAGTGCAGGCTTGAACAGGAAGTATGTATGAAAGCGTTTTTCTCCGGCAAATCTGCACCCTGACAGACGCACCCTAAACTTCAGCTCTTTCTTTTCTCCCAAGAAAAAAAGAAACTACTGTAAGGTAGGTGCAGTGCACATTTCTAAATACTTCCAAAATTTTTACTCAGTTCTTTTTATTTGACTTTTCTCTGTTCTTTCCATTACTGTAGATGTAAAGGAAGTAAGGAATGGAACACATTCCTCTCCTCTTGGTTTATAGTTCTCCTTCTTTCTCCTTCTTCCTTGCCCTAGACTTACCCCATGAGGAAATTTACAGTCCGGCCTTTGTTCTCATAACAGATGTTTACTGTAAAGATATATGTGTGATAAAGATAACTACATTATGTGTCACATTACAAAACAGTTATGCTAACTTATCTCAGAGTTTTTACTTGTGCTTCTTCGTTTGACAGTTTAATTTCTCAAATAAGGACTAAATTGTGGTGCTTGGTTTCTCTCTCTCTCTCTCTCTCTCTCTCTCTCTCTCTCTCTCTCTCTCTCTCTCTCTCTCTCCTCTCCCTCTCTTTCCCTTCCTCTCTCTCCCTTCCCTGCTTGTTCACTGCCATGCTTTACATTGTTTAAAATCAGCTCTGTTGTCTTTGTCACCGGGCCAACATGAATAGTGGTTCACCAGCTGACCCAACTGCTCGGGCAGCGTGCGAGATGTGGCCCCTCACGTTTACCCCTCTTCCTCTATCTTTCTTCCCTGTCTCTTACCGCTCTCTCAAGTTCAGAATTCCAGTTCAAAGTGCTTTATTATCAGAATGAAATTTACTTTACACTATGCTGCTCAAACATGTTGTATCAAATACAACATAAGAAAACTCTACTTTATAATAGTAGGTGCTTAGTGATGGAAAGGGAGTAGTAGCATAATGGGGCTAGGATGGTATGTTCATGAGATTGAGTGAGATTGAGTGAGTTCAGTAGTCTGAAGGCATAGGGGAAGATGCTGTGTCTGGGTGTCTGTGGTAGCTTGCCAGGAGTGTGAGCAGTCTGTGTACTTGGTTGATGGGATCTTTGATAATATTGCTGCAGGATGATGAGAACAGGTGATCTGGTCATTACTGCTGTCCTTACCCCTCCCAAAACAGCTGCCAAACCAGTCTGCAAGGCTGGCAGTACGCATGCACTAGATCTCTCTCCACAGTCTCTCAGCTGGCTCCTGTATCTCTCCCCATGACCACACCCAGTGGCATCATCTTTTCATCTTGTCTGTAGAGAGAAGTCAAGGCCATACTTGTAGCCTATACCTAAATGTAGCCTGCCTATTACTTGAACACATAGAGAGAAAGAGTATAGGCTAACACACACACACATTCAGTGTCACAGTGAATGATTAGTTAAGAACATATTTGCCTATTTGGCTACTTTACCTGTTTTTCAGTCCTTATTAGTACCATTCGCAATTCCCACTTCCATCATTGCATTCTAGTCTTTAGTCATGGTTTGTTTTTCTTTGTGGAGATGGCAAAAAGAGATGGATGGATAGATAGGTGGGTGGATGGATGGATGGATGGGACAGGCAGGCAGTAATTATCACTGTGGTGTTTAGCATTTGTCAGGAACCTGACTCTCTCCTCCCCACCTCACCCCACCCCACTTCACCTAACCCCCAACTACCCCACAGGGCGTCCTCTCCACACGGCCGCTCGTATTATCACCCTGGCTCCGGTTACTGCCACATATAAGCTAACCAGGCCAGGTGAAGACTCCGACGCGCACACACTCTTACCGAGTCACACGTACCCCGGCTACACTCACACACGGTCGGTCACTCACTCACAGGAGCACGCGCAGGAATGGAGCAGGAGTCAGGTACCGGGCCGGAGCAGTTGGATGGGATCATACAGTTAAGTGGAAAGAGGGGATGTTAGTTTGTCAACAGTTTCTTCCAAACGCTTCCAATTTTATCTGCTTTTCAGAAAAGACAGTCTGTACTGTAGGCCTATGTGAGAGAGGGAGGGAGAGAGAGATAGCACTAGGCCGACAGCGTGTAGATTTTGTCCGGGAGATAACGTTAGGTTGTTCTTTCACCCGGTTCAGCATCTCTGCGGTCTCTTTTCAGATAGGGTAGTTTGTCAGTAGAGCACAGACATTGCCCATTGATTTTACTTTTTAAAACGAACGAAATAATATCTAGTTTTTAGTTCAGTAGGTCATTGGACGGCTATGAAATGTTAACAAGGGTGTGCTATTTCAACATAGTAGAGCGACATCGGTGGCACAAAGCCGTGTGTAGATTGGCATGATGATGCAGGTACTGTAACTGTTGATTAAAAAAAGAAAAAGAGATCAAAGCAAGGTTGACGTGACAGAGGCGTCTTTTGTGGCATCCACAGGCGCTGTGAGTAGCCATGTCGCGTGTGAGATAGGCCTTGTTTCCGTTCTGTCTTTAAGTGCATCTGTCTGTCAGTTTCTCAGTCAGTTTGTGTGATGCCACTGTCAGCTATGTTTTGGTCAAAATTCTCTATGTAATCAAAAATGTTGCCACCATCAGACTGCTGCTACCTCCAGCTTATTCTGCTCCATAGTTTGTGATGTTCGAAAGTTTTGACATTTGTGATTGAGATTATTTCTTTAAGTCAATGCTTAGCCTATGAAACAGTGAAAATGATATGAATGTAGGTTTGAACCCATAGATTTTTATACTACCGCATAGCCTACTGCCCAGGAAACTTCCTGGAAAATTTGCAGGGGCAGAAATGACAACAAGATCACTGAATAATCCTCCAAGTGCATTGCTTTTGCCAATGCTTTTGCTTCCCTCCTTAATTCTGTATTTTTATATAATCAGATTGGTCTACCCATCTTTACATTGACTTGATGTGTATCTCCTTTGGATGACACACCATAAGTGATGCTATTAGAGACACAGTGATGATGAATGTTTGTTTGTATGGTTAGAAGAGAACTATGTACAGTAAATAAAGCAGTCTATACTACAGTCATGTTGTTTGCCAGTTGCCCTTAAGGCCTGGTTTCTCAGGTGTTGAGGTTTTTGTAAATTTTGTAAAGCGAGTCAGTCCTCAAAGCCCATTCCTTAAGTTAGAGACAGTAGAGGAGATGGACACAGATAGAAAGATACTGCTAGTTGCGAACATGGCACAGATAGACATGTCTGCACACGCGAGTGTGTGTGTGTGTGTGTGTGTGTGTGTGTGTGTGTGTGTGTGTGTGTGTGTGTGTGTGTGTGTGTGTGTGTGTGTGTGTGTGTGTGTGTGTGTGGATGTGTTTTGGGATGGATGGCAGCCAGGAGACCTGTCGCTACTCACCACCACCGTGTGCCTGTTTACGTAACAGAGTGATGCAATGCAACTCTCCTTTCTCTCCTTCTCTCATTCTGTCACTAGGCCTTCCCTCTCTTCAATTGAATTGAATTGAATTCTCCTGTTTTTCCTGGGGCTCTTTGGCGGGGCCTGTGGGAATCCACAGCTATTTCCCTTCATTATGGTTGTCGGCTCTTGCTCTCTGTGAGGCTAACATTATGTGACCCTGCAGCATCTTCTGTAGGCCTTCTGTAGGCCTACTGTCTGTTTCTGCCATTGCATCGCCCCACAGCTGTTTTTTGGTACAAGACAAGTGCAAATCTTCTCTCTTCCCAAACTGCTGTTCACCCTTGTGCTGTTTGACAATTCAGGTAATCATGTCAGACTCAGTAAACGGACAGCATAAAAGTATTTTTGTTTTATTTTTTTTTCTCTTTTTTTCTTTTTGCTTTTTTTTGTCATAAATACATAAATGATACATTTTCTTTTGTTCCCTACCTCGTTGTCTCTCCTCTCTTTGAAAACAGGAAGTGGTGGAGTTACAACATCTGTGTTCTACCCCACATTTCTTCTTGTCATCCAGTCTGCACTCCTTTCCTCCCCCCTTTTCTACTCTTTTGTTCACCACACTTCACACTTCCACATTTCATTATTCCTCTTTTTCTCTCTGACATTACTCTGGTGGTCTGAACTTTGTGTGTGTGTGTGTGTGTATGTGTGTGTGTGTGTGTGTGTGTGTGTGTGTGTGTGTGTGTGTGTGTGTGTGTGTGTGTGTGTGTGTGTGTGTGTGTGTGTGTGTGTGTATGTCTCCATAGAATGCTCCCTCTGCAAGCGGCACCAAACCAGTTTGGGCCCGATGTTCGGGAACCGGGCCTGAAGTGTTGGCGTGTGGAGAAGATGAAAGCCGTTCCACTAGACCCAGCCGAGTTTGGCGCCTTCTTTAACGGCGACTCCTACCTGGTCCTGGAGAACCGTGGAGACCAGGGGACAGACCTCCACATGTGGATAGGTAAGACTGATTTATGACAACACACTTGTGTCTGGTGAACTTCTCCTTCTTTCACCTCACCACGCTGTCTTACCCATTCACTTAGAGCGGTATTCTCCTACTGTAGGTGCTTAAATTTGAAAAAATGTGCTAAGCTCCATTTGTTTCAGCCTGTACATATAAGTTTTTTTTTTAACTTAAGCACCGGGGAGAATGATGGCCTTAGTGCTGTTTTTGTTTTCTGATGTGATGTGATTGTAGAACATTGTTTACACATGAGCTGTTTATTTGTGGATTAATAGTGGATTCTCTTGATATTTCGATTGCAAGTCCTTACAGATGTTTGTGTCTCGCTGAAAGCGAGTCTTGCCGTTTCACTGACTCTGCTAGGAGACCAACAAATACTTTGTGGGTTTTGACTCCTGCTGAGCACAAAATGTAAAAAAGTCAGTTTTGCATTGCAAGTTTATTTGAATGAATGCAGAATGCAGTTCCTTAAAAATATGCAAACTATGAATATTGGTTAGGTCAGCGTTGTGTGGAAAAAAAAAGTTGTAAAACGAATTTTCAAGTAAGAAAACTCAATTTGTTTTTGCTGAGTCATGTTTTTCTTGTCAGATGTGGTCTGCAGATGCTGGAGCTAAAAACAGAATTGCTGCGAAAAAAAAAGATGTGGGTTTCAGTTAAGTACACGATGTAACGTTAGCATTAGCTGAGTGGGTAGATGAACAGATAGCAAGAGGAAGGATGGAGTGGTAGAATGGCTCTGGCGCTCTTTCTCTCTCTCTCTCTTCTCTCTCTTTCTCTCTTCTCTCGCTCTACTTATCCCCACTTCGCTGATGGAGCAGCAGGTGAATGGTTCACTAAGCCCTCTGGCACACATGAGTGAGTGAATGAGTGTGTGTGTGTGTGTGTGTGTGTGTGTGTGTGTGTGTGCGTGTGTGTGTGTGTGTGTGTGTGTGTGTGTGTGCGTGTGCGTGTGTACAGCTGATGTGTGTGTATACAGCATGTGTGTGTGTGTAAACAGTGCAAGTGTGTGTGTATGCACACGTGTGTGTGTGTGTGTGTGTGTGTGTGTGTGTGTGTGTGTGTGTGTGTGTGTGTGTGTCCTACCTGCCTGCCTGCCTGAGCCCTGACTATTGACTAGTGACAGACAAGTGGACCAAAGGCTTAGTCATGACTGAGCTGACCCTGAATATGAGTGACAAGGGCAATTAAGGAATGACAATGAGAGAGGGAGAGAGGTAAAGAGAGGGAGTGAAAGAGGATGAGAGAGAGAAAGAGAGGATAGAGGGATGAAGTGAGGAAGAGTCCCAGGGGAAAAAGGGAAGGGCGGGTTTTGTGCTCTAGGCTCCATTAAAGTTTTAGCAGGGCTGTTGAAGAGCTCCAGTGTGGCTGTTGTTTCCACCGTGTATCCGGTGCTTGGGTAACATTAAGCTGGTTGTCAGCGCGTGGACACCCCCATTGAACCATCTGCTCCAAGAAGGTCTTCTGATCAATCCCCCCACCTCCCATCAATCCCCAGTGATGGGCAGTAGCTAGCTACAAGTAGTGAAGCTACTAGTTTAACTACATTTCTGAGTAGCTTGGCTGTAGTGTAGCTATTTTCTGAATCTGATAACTTTTCAGTAGTTTGGCTACTTTTTTGGCCATGTAGTGGGGTAGCTTTCCCACAAGCTACATTTTCAGGGCATCAGTTCACAACAGCAAATCTTTCATCTAGGCCATGTACGGAGGATCAGTTCTTACAGTACTGTGATGCATTTATTACCTAACAGATGCCATAATTCAAAAAGTGTCCATAATGAAAATCAATTGTGTCTATCATGTGTCAATTTGATGAAGTTTAATTTAAAAAATATCTTACCCATATAAAAGTAGGCTACATTTCGATATAATTAGTTAGTTACTATTGTATGCCTGATAGTTTGATCACTAATAGCCTACTTGTACAATTGGTTGGATCACAGAATTTATTCATAGGCCTGAGAAGACACAACAGAGCTCAGGAGGCTGTGCAATGTTACTCAGGTGCTCATCTGTACGGGGTGAAGTGTAAGTCCAAAAAAGGAGGAAAGAGCAGAGGCCTTCATCAAATCTCAGGGTGCCTCTGCTCTTTCCTCCTTTTTTGGACTTATTTATTGGCCTTTTTGTGTATTAAAAAGTAGCTTCACAATAGTTAAGCTACTTCTGGCATTTTTTCACAGCTTAGCTTGCTACATTTTGTCTTCCGGTAGCTTTGGTGTAGTGAAGCTTCATATGATGTGGAGTAACTGGTATCTTAGCTTGTTACATTTACTGAGTAGCTTGCCCAACACTGTCAATCCCCCAACTATTCTCTGTCATCCTCAGCCCCTCATTTTTTTGAACGCCTTTTAGCTATGATAGCATCCTCCCAACCTTTATATCTCCCACTGTTACCAAGTGTCTCTAACTATCCCGCACACACAAAATTTGTGAGTTGTGTTAGCCTAGCTAGGTAGCGTAGCCTGGTCCGCATATTCTGTCTAGCCATTTTCCTGTCAGTGTTTCCCATACATAGACCATTGTGTGGCGGGCCGCCACAGAATGGAATCCTATCGCCACATAATAAGACTCACGATTAAAAAAAAAAAAAAAAGTCAGTTGCGCATCATTCCACTCCCCTCACACCTGTATCGTCCCATTCTTTCATAATGCCCCTTCTTCTCATTCACGCACATGCACCAGGATTTCCCACAGCGCTTTAAAGCTAAAAACACCTTGCCAAAAAATGCCCGCCGCCTTGCCTACGTCCCCCGGATTTTCTTTAACGCATAGACCTACATAAAAGGCCGGTCGCATCATTATCACTGCGCGATGAGGCCATAATATATATTATAGCGGCATCTGAAAGTTACACTGCTCCATCGGCAATGTTACCTTTTGCTACGCTAACATTATTAGTTTAAAGGAAGAGGCTAATTAAACAACAACTGGAATTCATACCATGATCATGGGTAGAACACCTGGCGTTGTGTTTTAACGTTTAATCAAGAGAATATGTGTAGCCTGTGGACGTGGCTTACCAAAGTTGTCAATGCCCATCTTTACAGAAAAAAAAAATCTGCACGTTAATAGCAGTTCTCTAAAGTCACCAAAGCGTCAAAGTTAGCTGTCAACGCTAGTTGATTTACGATCAATAAACCCAAGCGCTACTTACGGTATTTGCAATAATTTCTTGCCTATGCTTATAATGATTAACCATATTAGAATTGGAAAGCACACGCGCTCTCTTCCTCTTTCCCTTCTGTTGCGCACACAGACACTGCTCCCTCCCTGCCGGTCTCCTCATCATGCATGTATGTTCCTTATTGATTTGGTGCAGGAGATAAGCCTACAGTCCTCATACTTTTTGTAAACCTTAAACGAATGGCAAATAACATTTATTCGTCAAGTTGGATTTAATTCATGTGACCTGTTTCACAGCAATTTATGATTGTGCCATGAGTGTGGCTGTACTGCAAGTAGCCTATTTGGTACAATGTCAGATGACACTTAATGACTTTAGAAGCAAATAGCCTTGGGGAGAAGGTTTCTTTTTTACATTGAACAGTTGGGATAAAAACATTTTTTTGATGAAGAATAGGATAATAATAGGAAACGGCTTGGTCATTTTAACAGGCATTTTATTGCTGTTTAAAACCTAAAAAAAGTTTTATCCCATTACTTGATTAATTGATGAAATAATAGGCTATTTAATTGCACTGTGATTGTAGCCTTTAAACTTTACCTAATTTATTTATTTGTTCAGTAAATAAAGTAAAGTAAAGCTGTTGCCAACTTAAATTTGTGCCCCATCGGGCAACGCCCCCTCCCCCCATCTACCCACTACCCACCCTGGGGCGACCCCAATGTCGATCGATCGCCCGGGCGACGCCCCCTCCCCCTGGTCACCACCCTCATCGCACAGTGGACCACCACAAATTGCTACCTAATCTGTGGGAAACACTGCCTGTTATCTCCCACTTCTCTGATATCAAATTGCCTATGTATACATACATTGAACAGACCTCCACCCAATCAGCCATCTGCAAATCTGATGATGTTTGCAAAGACAAGACTGAACGGGATGGCTTTAGAAACAAAACATGTTAAGCCAGCATCACGTCAGGGGTAAAAGACTTTGGTAAACGGAGAGAAGTGGAGATAGGCCTAGTGTAGTGGCCATACTGAACTGCATTGTCAGTACACTTCCCTTTTGTTTGTCTCACAACTTCTCATCGACCTCTGAAAATGCCGTATTTACGTCTCACGTCTTCTTATCTTCTTCTCACTTCCTCTTGATGACAAGATAAGCAGTTCTGTGAGTGGCCATTCTGTGAGTGGCCAACAACTGACCATCCTACTTTCCCCAAGCATTTCTCTTTGGTATTTGTAATTCACCCTTTACAAACTCTCTCTCTCTCTCTCTCTCTCTCTCTCTCTCTCTCTCTCTCTCTCTCTCTCTCCATCTCTCTCTCTTTTCTTCTTAGGTGAGAAGTCATCTCGCGATGAACAGGTGGCCTGCGCCATGCTGGCTACACAGCTGGACAACTTCCTGGGTGGTGACCCTGTCCAGCACCGACATGTCCAGGGCTACGAGTCGCCAGAGTTTATGAACCTCTTCCCCCGGGGGGTCAGCTATAAGGTATGAGGACAGAGGAGTCTGCAGCTGCCACATGAAGTAGCTGGTGCCATAAAACTGTAGTGCATGAAGTTCTCCTGTTATCGTACAAATGAGTGGTTTCACAACCTGGGCATCATGGGGGATCATTTCAAATGGTTGCCCAAGAATCTGTTTAAGTGATATAATTCTGCATTAAATCATCACCTCATCCAGTTTAGTTCATATTACCATTTCCAGCCCACACACACACACACACACACACACAATGTTGTTAACAGGCAGAACACACATTGGTAGTCTGGCTTTAGCTAAAGTAAGGAGGAATAAATTGGAAACAGTAATATCAATGCCTTTGTGGACCAGTGATGTCATGTCATGATGACGTGTTCTTCTGTCACTGTGGGAGACACCAACCACCAACCAAAAGCTGTTAAGAACCATTGATATAAATTACATTTGTGTGACGATCATTCTGCACAGACAAAAGCAGCAATGAAGTGCTGTATAGTAACTCTCTGCAGACAAAAATAGACCTTTTAAAACCAAGCAAGTTATCAATGAAGGTTCAGCACATTACATATTATAAGCTATTAACCACTTGGAGCCAAGTGGGGGCCTTGCTGAAATATTGTCAAGAACTCTCCATCGTCTAACAACAATAAACATTCTACCAGTGGTTTCCGCAGTGAAGGCTGTTGTCGCGCATGTTGCATATTATGTTTCCTACAAGCTTGTTGTGGACATGAACTGGACACTGTGTGTAATTAAGCTAAGACAGGTTATTGGACAGATGGCAGAGGTCATCTGGGAGGTTAGTTTACACTTTTCAGGGAGTGTGAAGGACTTTAAGTGGGGAGAGTTCTGCGGTGAAGGCTATTAAGAATTATATGCACTCATGTTAAGATGGATGATGAATGGATGACAGATGACAATTCTCGGAGGTATGCAGGAGATTCTGAATGTCATTTGGGTCGATTTTATCGCCATTTGTTTGTGTGCACGACACAATGGATGCACTTTTTGCAAGATAACAATGTCAGTGCAGCAAAATGCAGAAGTGTTAAAGCAGCACTTGGTAGTTTTGGTGTAAAACAAGAGCTAGCAATCTAAAAAGCACAAAAAACTTCCAAACATTTCCCAAAACAATATCAGTGCAGCAAAATAAAGAAGTATTAAGTGTAAAGTGTACTGCGCGCCCTTCACAAATATTGGCACCCCTGGGAAAGATGGTTATAAAGTGAAATAGAGATACTGTAATTTTGGGGGATTTTTCGTCTTAGTTTCCCATTGAAAATGTTAGAGAATAACCCCTCCTGAAAAAATATATATATTCATCTGGAGAAAACACAATGCATTAAAAACAAATTAATATATTTTTTACAACCCTAGAAAATAGGATCAATAAAAATGCATTCTTCTTACAGTATTATACTTTAGAATGCATTCAGAATATTCTGTCAAACAGAAAGTCTTTCTAATGAGCTGAGAACACTCAGTATGTTCTTCAGAAGAGACCGCCGTTCAGCACTGACCACAAATGCGTTTTCCTGTTGTACTCCCCTTGCACACACACACACACACACACACACACACACACACACACACACACACACACACACACACACACTTTCCTGTCACTATGTCTCTCTGTTTAATAACATGGGTGTTGTCTGGTGTGAGTTTATCATCAATGTCCTGACACTTTCTCATAAATTTTATGCACAGTGAAATTTTTATACCAAAGTATGAGGTACTATTCAAACTTCCTTATTTGCTGTAGTATATTGCTATGTGTTTCATAATTTGTTTATCTAATTGATGTGTGACCTAAACAAAACTGATGTTTTCATTTGGTGTCACTGTCACCATTGAACCAACAATGAGTGTCACAATTTATCCCACAATCTACACAAAATCTACACAAAATTGCTCTGCTTTTTCTCAAGACAAGAAATTAGGATGAGTGTCAGCTATCCAAATTATTAAAGGGTAGGTTCACTTTTTAGCATGTTTAGCCCCTTTTCTGGAGTTTCTAGGATGAAATATAATCATTGACACTAAAGTTGTGATGACTGCTCTTGTCTCTGATATTTGGCTCATTTTGAATCCCCCCTTTTCTGCTTCAGAATGGCTTGCTTTGTGCATGTCCGATAACGGCCTTAAAAGAATCTTAAATCTTTGTTTTAAAACATGTGCAGCTCACAAAGTGATTAGTGGTGTACGTTGAAGTTCCAAAACAATTATCATAAGGAAATACAGTTCCTATTCAGCTTTGTTTGTCTTTTTGTTGTGCTAGTTGGTATTACTACGCCAAAAAAATAGAACATTCCATAATGTTCAAAATACCACATAAAACGTGACAGAAACTGTATTTCACTACTATAATTGTTTTAGAACATCAATGGACACCACTAACCACTTGGTGAGCAGCACCAAGGGGCTAAACATGCTAAAAAGTGAAGTTCCCCTTTAAGTAGTTGTTATACTGTCATGTTGGCAACACTACTCACTTGTTACTGATCTACAGCGATCTAAGTTTCAGTAGCAAGGAGGCCTGACTGTCAGACAGAAACTAGAACATAGGCCTGTAGCCCATTGCCAGATATAAAAATGAGCTCTATTAATCAGGTGCACACATACTTTATGAGCAATCTCAGACAAACACCTGCTTATTCAGTGATGTTCACCAAGTATTTTGACTATTTGCTCGTAGTGAAGTCTGACACTTCTGTGGGAGTTAAAAATCATTTTTGCAATGTCAATGGTGAATAATAGGACTACGTGACAGTTAACATTGCCAGAATTAAAAAACTCAAAATTGCTTGACGATTGAAAAAAAAAAAAATAAAAAAGTTAAAAAATGTCTAAATGTAATCAAAAAGTAATCAAATGTAATTAGTTACATTACTTTATTAAAGTAATCAAAATAGTTACACTACAATTACTATTTCAGAGGGGTAACTTGTAACTGTAACGCATTACATTTCTAAAGTAACTTACCCAACACTGTTGTCACATTGGTTAAGGGCTGTTTTAAGGTACTCAAGGTACCTTCTAAAATGATTAAACAGTCAATATTTCAGCCTGGTGCCCCAGGCAATTGCCTCGTTTGCCTGTCCTGTTGTGATGGCCCTTTATTGATCCAAACAAACTAACAAATTTTCCTCTTTCTGTATACCTTTTTCTTTCTCCCATCCTTTCATTCTTCCCCCTCTCTCTCACAATCCCACAGGAGGGAGGCGTAGAATCGGGTTTCAGGAGAGCCCAGTCAGGTTCGGGTCCCATCCAGAGGCTGTACCAGATCAAAGGCAAGCGCAATATCCGAGCCAAAGAAGTGGAGCTGGGCTGGAGCAGCTTTAACAAAGGAGACTGCTTCATCCTGGACCTGGGGAATGTAAGGACACACAAGTGGCTCTTTCTGACTCCCATTACTAGTGGAATGGCAGTGCCTTATTGCCGACAGTGGGACTGCTAGAAGAATATGCCTATGTGACTAGAATTACGACCGAAGAACTTCCGATTCTTCAGACTCTTAACATTCCAGTTGTCATGACATCATGATTGGGACATGGTCGTCTGGCTACTTGTCGCAACATGCAAATCTTTACTGGGTGTTTTCAATGGAAAATGACTTCCAAATCTATTAGGGTCATCTATTTTAAAAAATATGTTTGTTTGTTTTTTTCTTTTAATCCTAAAAGAGTCACCATTTCAGAGGACAGTCTCTCTGTAGTTTCACACGATTTGCAACCGGTGAATCAAATCCAAACCTTTTGTTTCCTTAGCCATTATGCCATACCACCACCATAACCATCACCTCTGCTTTATGTGCTTGTAGACTATTGTGTCTTGGGTCGGCTCACAAGCCAATATCTTCGAGAAGCAGAAGGTGCGAGAGATCGCCACTCTGATCCGGGATACGGAGCGCCACGGCAAAGCCCAGATCACCAACGTCACAGAGGGAGAGGAACCTCCCGAGATGCTCGAGGTGCTTTTCCTGAACATCCCCTCACTCAATCCCCTCTTTTTTATACTCTAGGAAAAAAATAAAGTCTCCAGACAATCTCTCAATCCTCCACTCCACCATCTTTTTGTTTTTATTTTTACTCCATAAATCACAACTTGTCAAGCATTCATATTATATAGCACTTTGAATCAACTCTTTTGTAAGAAATGTGTTATATAAATAAAGTGATTTGACTTGACTTAAATAATTTCTACATTGATTAAATGCAGTCACACTTAACCAATTACTAAAAGTAATATAAAGAATATCACAATATTCCAGTGTGTCAACAGTGATATGAGGAATCTTGTAGCCTAACTTTTCTTTCTTTGGTGATTTATTTTTGATTGACAGGTACTGGGCCCAATGCCAGAGCTCAAGGAGAGCACACCAGAGGAGGACACCAAAGCTGATGCCTCCAACACAGCCTCCCTATACAAGGTATTTAAGCAATGCCCCCAGCTAGAGTAAACTTTTCTACATTGTATATTAAGGTGGCTACAGACCAAAGATCCGCAGCAGGCTGCGACGTTCTAAAAACCTGCAACATTCTAAAACTGTGATTTGACATGTTAAATCTTTTGCGACGGTTTGCAACTGCTTGCAACAACCTGTGACCATAGATTCACACCGCCGCAACTCCTCTCTAAAACCGTCTGGTCTTGTTACAGATCTTCAGTCTGAATTGGCCTTTAAACGTTTGTTTGAAAATAATATCAAATCTATGTTACTATTCATTTAGACAGTCTTTAAGGGTTACTTTTATGTAAGTCAGAATATGAATGTTGAGAGGGTTTATATTATTTACACACTTCAACCACAGATATTTGTCAAATATAAATGAATTCAGTGATTTTTTGAAGTAGGCTATGTATTAAATCTTCAGATGTTTCTTCTTGTCGGTTGCATTGTCCCCATACTGTAGAATGAGTGGTGTGTCCCACACCAAAAACTTACATTACGACTCTATGCCCTGAAGAAGGCCAATATGGCCGCCCGCACTGCATTTTTAACTTTACCATATCTCTTTAAAGGCTTGTATTTGCTTTTTTTTCAAACATAGTTCCTTTGATATTTTTTTCTTATTTGAACTACTGTATCTGTGCTCTTGTAGGTGTCTGATGCAACAGGGTCAATGAAGCTCTCCAAAGTGTCAGAGAAAAACCCGTTTGCCAAGGACCTCCTGCTTCGTGATGACTGTTTTATTCTCGACAATGGAGCCAATGGGAAAATCTTTGTGTGGAAAGGTATTACATGCTCCTATTGAAATATCAAATATCAAAAGGCATTGTATTTTTTTTAATTTATTTATTTATTACCTTCGCCAAGGATGTTATGTTTTTGCGGGCGTATGTGTCCGTGTGTGTGTGTGTGTGTGTGTGTGTGTGTGTGTGTGTGTGTGTGTGTGTGTGTGTGTGTGTGTCTGTCTGTGTACAAGATAGCTTGAAAAGTACTGCACGGGTTTGGATGAAATTTTCAGACAACGTGTGTACTGGGACGAGTAAGAACAAATTCGATTTTGGTGGCGATGGGTGATCCAGAACACTATCTGTGACCACATTGTCTTGGCGGAGGTCTGCGGTCTCTGAGCGCTTCTAGTTTTAACATGTTTTGACTTGATTGACAGGAAGTGGAGCCAATGCTGAGGAGAAGAGGGAAGCTCTGAGGATGGCTGATGATTTCATTCAGCAAATGAACTACCAAAGAATGAAAACTCAGGTCAGTTAAGGCCAGTGCTGTGGGAGAAGATATCAATTGTGTATTGGGAATTGTACAGTAGTGATCAAAAGTTGGTCTGATTGTTCTATTATTGTACATCTTACCAAGATATGTCTCCTGGTGTTGTTAAAGTTTTTGCATTTAAGAACATTCAGCTATTTTAACATTTTGCACGGTTTTGTTCTTTCACAAAATATGCTGTGTGTATAAATTATTATTCTCAAATACACAGATATAGAAGCGTTTTTAGCTACAATTATTTTTACACCACAGATGGTCAAATGCAGATAAAGTTTGCTGGTAGACGTGTGTGTGTGTGTGTGTGTGTGTGTGTGTGTGTGTGTGTGTGTGTGTGTGTGTGTGTGTGTGTGTGTGTACGTACAGGTGTGTGCCGTAATGAATGTGCCTTTACTCTGTATTCCCTGTAGGTGGAGATCCTACCCCAGGGCAGAGAGACAGTCATGTTCAAGCAGTTCTTCCAGAATTGGAACTAGATTGCCCCCTGGCTGCACAACAATCCAAGCATATGTTGCACTCGCTCGAAAAACATTGAAACAACGTCAATAACAACAACAACAATAATAATAATAGTAATAATAATACCAGCATCTCTGCCGTCATCTGTAGTCTAATAATGACTAAAAGTGTCAGCAATCAAAACCCACAAAAGTGTTTTGGGTTTTTTTTGCAACCTATGTATATATTGAGAAGAAGCAGAGAGAGAAAATGTATGTGAAAGTGTGGATAATTGTTGCATTGTCATGCTGAGATTCACTAGATGTGAACTGAGAGACGGGCTTGTTTATGCCACAGTGACTCAGTTGCTTGACTCAGTTCAACTGCCACTTATTTTCACACTTATTGAAAGAGGTTGTTGTTCAGGTGATTAAAAAACGTTTTTCTGCATTAAAGCCAAGAGTATTTCACACAGCTAATGGCAATGCCTGTCTCTTTGTCAAAATATTTTTTGTGGGTTTGGCTTCGACTTTACTTGTAACATTATAAAAACAAACAATCTTTTGCATATTTCTAAATATGGTCATATAGTCATTTATATTGACTGTATGTTTATATTCACACACATTTCCTTGGTCACCAATTTTCCCACCATGACTTTCAATGAAGTTACTGGGAAAGGAATCTAAATAGAAAGTTCCTGTGAAAGACAATTGAAACGTACTTGTAAAATGGGATTTTTTTATGCCTCATCTCCTTGAGGTCATTCACCTGTCATTTATTTCCTTAAGTGAGAGGTGAATGACCTCAAAGACACCTTCCGGAAGCATCTGCCTGTGCCTCTGCCACGCAGGTTAATGTAAAGGATGCCAAGCTAGCTGGCTGTAGTATGTGATAAATCCTCACAACCCTAGCCTTAAAGGAATTATCCGGAGTGAATCAACACCTAGCCCTGTTGATTTATAGTGCTAAGCGCTATTGATAGCCACCACAAGGACTGAATTTGTCAAATAGATTAGGTTTCGTTTTGATATGCCCTATTCTTTGACTTTGACTGTTAGCGTTAGCTGACGGTTCGCCAACTCTGTCTAGTTGGATGAAAGTCTGCCATTGAGGTGGCTATCAGTAGTACTTAGCACTATAAAACAGCAGGGCTATGTGTTAATTCCTTTAAGGATAGCTCCAGAGTAAGTTTACATAGACCGAACGTAAAGCGAACAGGCACTTTACAGTGAATCAATTAAAACTCAGATTATTTGAAACCGAAAGTAAGATCTGAGGTACCAGTGACTCAGTGTAAAATGCTTGTTCGCCATTGCGTTCGCGTGCAGTCTATGCTGTTCGAAGTTCTTTCATTCCATGCGAAATCTATTGCTGTTAGAAGGCTTGTGCAACAGGACTAGGCCTATGATTAAACTCCGGAGCTATCCTAGCTTTAACTAGCTACATTGACATGCCCCATAAGTTTACCTGAGGCCAGGCATGGTCATTTTTGGGCCTGGTCTGTCATGATGTACTCATAATTTTCTTGAAGGATATTGGGCTTGTCCAATAAAATCTTTAGCTAAAAATGCCTGGACAATTTTTTGGTCCAAATCCAGCCTTGTCTGAGACCTCCTAACATGTGAATGTACGTAACCGTGAATCTGACATTCTAGAAGCCAACTTGGCAACCAGGGCCCATTCTGGGCATATATTCAAACTAGGCGATCGCCTTGAGTACCAAAACTTGGGAGGGGGAGGGGGTCACAATCCATGTATTACTTTTACATTTATTACTTTTTCCACAGTTTTTCACTTGTATTCCTAGAAAAGAGGAAGCAAAACACAAATCTGGCCTAGGGCAGCAAAATGGCTAGAACCGGCCCTGTTGGCAACTTGACATCTCTCCATGGCAATAATCATAACCATAACTGTCTTGAGTGAGAGCTTGAGTCAGGCCTGATATAAGCTGGGAGCAGTTTAAGGGTAGCAGTGCTGGTGCCATGTGGGCATTGTTGAGCACGTAGACAAGGCCACACCTTCAAACTTCATCAGATAAGATGATAAGAAGGTCTCAGTTGTGTTGTCTTAGTATTTTTCTGGTTGTCTTATTTCTCCTGTTACATTGTTACCAGCATACTCAAAACTAGGGGCGCTGCTAAAAAGTTTGGGGTCTATGACAGAAAATTATTTTGGAAACCACAAACATTTTTCATTTTCAAATTTTCTCAGGGGCCCCGTGTCAGTGCCAGAAAGGCTCTTAGAAACTTGTATTCCTAGAAAAGAGGAGGCAAAACACAAATCCATATCCCATGCCATCATCATTTGACACACACACACACACACACACACACACCTCACCAGAAAGCCCCCCTCCAACATACACTGCCCACAGCACAGCAAACGATTTTTTGTTATAAGGCCCAAGATTTCTAGCAGCGCCCCTGGGCGCTCACGGTACACTACCCCTCACCATCACTCCCATGTCCCATGCCATCATCATAAGACACACACACACACACACACACACACACACACACACACACACAGCACAACACCTCACCAGATAGCCCCCCTCCAACATATACTGCTGTGTAGTGTGCTGTGGGCACATACCCAACCCCCCAAATATATGCATGTGACAAACCTCCTTGTATTGTATTTACAATATGTACCAGCCTGGAAATTTCCAGAATCCAGTAATACTTCAGTGATACTGCATAAAAACTAGGCCAGGTTATTAGATAAAATCTGGTCACTGTTAAACTTTCCACCATTTATTGCATGTTATCTAAATAGAAAAGGTGCCAAGTAATAAGCTTACCGGAAAGATAGCTTGAATAAGGTCTTTGTAACACCGATCTTATGCCGCAAAGTTGATTTGTTGTTTATAAGAATGTTTCTGCACCTCATTTAATGAGGATGTCAGAGGGGTGGTGTTATTGAATAAAGTTTATAATACTGGAAGTTGAATGAACAGAGGTGTATTTTATGAGATCTTTTAAAAGGCAAATTGAACTTTCTAGAGTTTTGTGTTTGCCTTTAAAAAGGCAAATTGAACTTTCTAGAGTTGTGTGTTTCTAGAGGTGTATTGTTTTATAGATATTTTTAAAGCTTTTCCCCTTTAATTCGATAGGACTGTAGAGAGAGCGACAGGAAACAAGGGGGAGAGAGAGATGGGCAAGGATCGGGAAACGATCTCGGGCCGGACCCGAACCCGGGTATACCCGACCCACGGCACAATGCACCGGCCCGCTGAGCCACAGTGCTCCCACGAGTTGTGTTTTTTATTATTATAATTTTTTACCGCTGTGATTATCTCTTAAAATGTGCCTATTTTTATTCCTATCAAAGGTCTTCTAGAGTTATAACAGGTGTATTTAACAAGTATTGCAAGTAATGGAAGGTAACCTTGGTACCTGGCTATATATTGTAGAAGTAAAACAATCTTAAAACCAACAGGCGACTCTATCAGGAAGTTTAGCATTTCCTCTAGCTTGAAGAAAACCTGTCCTCAATATGTCGGTAAACATCAAATTAACCATGATTATATAGATACAATATATTGTTTCAGGGCTATGCTGATCAACTTTTCGAGAAGAGTACCTGAATATTGTTTGGATAAATTACTATTGTTATTGGGGATATTCTCTGTATTTATCTATTCATGTACTTCAATCATTGATAGGCAAATTCCTGATATTGTCTTGTGGTTATGTGGTTGCCATGCAAGAGCAACATTGTGCAGAGAGTTGCATACAATGTATGAAATTGGGCACCATTCCATACAATGATATCATTCTAGTCTAAGATAGAAGAAGGATGGGTTGTTTATTCAAAGGGAGCAAATCTATTCCAATGGAAATCCGGAAATCTGTAATAAAATATGATACAACAATGCTTAAAATAAACATGCATGCAAGTAAACACACACCCATAATGTCGTCGGAGCCACTTCTGATATTGGAATAGTTCTGTGGAATCACGGAAGTTTATTTGTCACATGGATATGAGTAGTGGTGTTAAAAATGCTGTGAAATTATGTCTGGTCTCCGCCTATTTGTGCAAAGTAGAAAAAAGGCTACATAGGATGGTTAGTTGGTTGTAGACAGAGACAATAAATGTACAGAGAAATGTAAACTAGATTTCCTAAGGATGCCAAAAATATAAAATCCTCAATGACTTTTTAACAGGGTTCAGCAGGAGCTCTTTGGTTGTCCTGGAGATAGCATCTTTGCTGTCAAGGCCAGAGACACAGGAATTATAGTAAAGCAGCATTCTTTGGACAAGCAGCTTTTTCCAATGTGTATGATAAGTGGTGAATAGCTTATATGTGGAGGGCATTAGGGAGCATTTCTACTGAGAAAAAATAAAAATAAAAAATATATACAGTAAGATTTGTTTTACATTGAGCTCTGCTTTACTGTGTGTTTATACATAACATCTGTTGCTAACGGTGAGAAGTAGAGGAAGGGTCAGGATCAGGAAATTCGCTATAGGTGAGTAAGCTAATGGTTTGCTTCAGGGAAGAGCTATGGGTGTGTTTGGGATTCACCATTCTGCTGTCAATCTGATTACACCACAATGAGTCACAGACTTTATGTCAGACATGGTCAGCAACAGAGAAAGACTGAGGCGGTCAGTGTAAAATACACGTGCACAAATGAACACACACAAAAGTGCTCAGGGCAAGCACGCAAGCACACAAACACACACAGACACACAGACACACACACACACACACACACACACACACACACACACACACACACACACACACACACACAGGGGCGTAGCACCAAATTCTAGTGCACAAGCAGTGGCCATGGGCCCCCCCTCACTGCCTAGAATATAATTTCAGACTCCCCAAAGAACCTCCCCCCTCTTGGAGCCCTGGTAACTCAGTCCCCCTTGCCCCCCCACTATGACGCCCCTGCACACACACACACACACACACACACACACACACACACATACACGTTGTATCAGCAAAGCAGGCCTGTCTGGAGCCACAGTAGTTTATAAAGCTTATGGCAATAAAAAGAGGTAATTGCTTATATAGAGCAACATTCCAAACACTTATAAACATCTGTCATCTACATAGTACTTTGTACTTAGTGGTAATATTCAGAATGGTAACACTAAACTCACAGTAAAGAAAAGAAAATAAACATATAAATAAACAATAAATGAGAATGTGACTATCTGCAAAGCTCTCATAAAATAGAAGTTGCAAAAAGAAATTTGAAAACATCTGATGTTGACTTTTTCATGGTAAATAAGAAGAGTTCAGATGCATTTGCAATTCATTTACAGGACTAAATGTATATAATTTTGATAAACTTTACAATCTGTCCAATTCCCTTGGATTGATTTGGCTGGTTTTGTTTTTACTTGACAACATTCAAATTGCAGTTACCTGACTTGTAAACAATTATATCCCCACAACAAACATGCAAAAATATAAATTACCTGGTTGCCTAAAAATTCTCAACAAAATGTTCCTTAATCAATTATGTATGTACATACTGTATTGTGTATGTATGTAAGATTTCTATGGTTTTTCCATGCAAAACATTTTTTACAGAGGATATTATCATTGACAATCTCAACTCTTGCCTATTTCTAAAAATGCACTTAAAAGGTTTTGCATCTGAACTCTTTATTTAATGCATTTTGATTTGGATGCTGGCAGAAAAAGTTGGATGGGTGAAACTAAAAATAAATTTTAAACTCCACACCACCACAGGTGTTTTGAATGTATCCAACATTCAAAAAACATATTTATTCTGCTTACTCTGTAAACAACTTATTATGTTAGCTTTCAGTGTTTTGATAAGTGAACATAACCTTATGATGGTCTACTGACCGCAGGTCAAAACATTGTAATAAATAGATTGCATGCAGAATGGGCAGTGTGCAGAAGTTTACTTACATTTCTTCTGCATTTCTTATGGTCGAAATTTAATGCTAAGAAGTTGTTAGATGCTCAAGAGAAAGATGGACAAAGGAAATGGAGGAGCCCAGAGGGTCCCATAGGAGGACCCAAAGAGTCTCTTAGACATAAAGATGTGCAAATGAACATGAAATAATATAAGGCTCAACATCTTTTCTCTTTTCAAGTAATTGTTACATGGTCCCTATAAGAAATATACTAAATATAGGCTAATCAAAACAAATCCCCATGCATTGATGAGGAGAGCTCTGATGCAAAGAAGGTATGTTTAGACATCATCCAAAAATGCTGCTGGACATACTGTAAGTGTACTGCATAGGTTCTCAAAGTGCGGCCCAGGGGCCAATTGCGGCCCGTGGAAACATTTTTGGCGGCCCCCGGCAACATCTGATAATATCTGCAAAACTATTGAAACTGTACATTGCTTAGTGGTGTTTAGCAGCATCTATAGCCATTTATTTATTGTGATACATGTAAACTGTAGAGATGCAACACGGTCATTGAAATGATTACAAATGGATTTGTTTTCTTTCTCTTTTTCTTTTTTTCTTATTATTTTTTTCCCACCACCCCTGTGGCGGCCCTCAGTTCGACATTGGGTCCCTAAATTGGCCCTCATCTATCAAAACTTTGAGAACCCCTGGTCTACTATTTTCGTTTTTCTTGTAGCCAGCTGATGTCTTTATTTAACCTATACGTTACCAAATAGGGTTGAATCACGTTTCACACATTCCCCATTTCTTCCTTATGAGAAAATGAAATAATCTACTGTAGATGACATCAATGGCATCCATACCGTTAGGAATACAAAGGTCTCTGCGTCAGTAATACAAGACACCATCGTCTTCAAACGTCATACACCATGACCAGTATCGTTTTGCCTACTTGATCAGAGAGGACCGTTCCCGTAACTGTAATCTAATTAGCTGGGGAAGAGGTTAGCCAAGCCCATGCAACCTCAGTGACAGTTCCGAGTCCAAAGAGCAGCTTGGCTGTTGGCAGTATAAAAGGTGGACTTGTGAAAATATTCACGTCCAGTCTCAACACCACCTGTGACCACACGCACTCCTCTTCTTACTGGTAGGAACATTTTGTAGCCTATTTATTATTGTTGTTTTTTTTTTAATTATTAATGCGATTTTAGGTTTTTGATTTGATATGGAAGTAGGCCTAATGCAATTAATTGTTAATCATTTATCTATATAATGTCCTATAATACGTAATATTTTAATTATAATAATGAATAGGCCTAAACATGTATGCATCTTTATACAGTACACTTACATAATATATTATTGTAGCTTATTTTAAATTCATTTAGCTTATTTTGAATTATTTACACTATTTTGAATTTTATTTATGACATAGGCCTAAACTGTTAAAATACCAAATCAGTATCAAAAGTAATTAATGTCCGATACTCCTGCTGTTGTTTCTTCTCAGGAGTAGCTTACACACTTCACTGTTCAAGATGAGCATTCTTAAAACTACAAGTAAGCACTGTTTTCCTACCATTTCAGTCCACAGATCATTTGCTATTGAGCTTGTGCATGCAGTATGTCCATGACTGTGCCCTCTGGCCCAGGCCTATAATAAATTTATTGTGCCAGGTCAATCACTGGCTATAATCAGATCAATCTGAATACTGGCATATGGTTTCATTGGGCTTAATAAAGTGGGCAAAGGTTCTAAGATAAGGAGAAAAAAGATGCTCAATAATCAAATGATATCAGCCATAAGACATCATATCATTCCTGCCATAAAGTTTTTTTCCATCTATCCCTGCAAATGGCTCACAGTTACATTTAATATAGACAGGAATGTAGTTTGTGTGATTTAAATTTGCATCACCATGCAAGCTATGCAAAAAAAAAGACTTTCTATCATGTCATGTCAACGATAGCCTGATTGTAGGCCTATTTGTTTTGATTTGATTAAATTTACCCTTGTAACTACATTATACCTAGTATTATTAGCAAGTACTTGAATTGCATGCAGTCACATCATACTATACAGTACATTCTATTTGACAAAAAGAAAAACTCTGTGGCATTGCTCAGTGGTATTTTTCAGTGTGATAGATTGGTTGTTTAACTGGGTTGTTATTTCTAATCACTCAATCAGAGAAGCTGATGAAGGATGGGGGTGCCCAGAGTAACTCTATTGGAGCTGTGCGCTGGAACTTGCCCGATGAAGACATCAAAGCCCACAGCTCTGCTCCCACCTTGGGGAGAATTGATAGGCCTACACCTACATCCTCACTGTCAACACCGGTAAGCAACTCAGCATCATATTTAAAACTGTCTGTTTGTTTAAACGCCTATTTGTAGTGACTTAGAAACAGACGTACAGAAGTTTTTAAGTAAGATTTTAAGTCTTAATTATCTGTATCATTATTACAGATATTGATATTGATATTGTGTTGTGTGTGTGTGTGTGTGTGTGTGTGTGTGTGTGTGTGTGTGTGTGTGTGTGTGTGTGTGCTCTCTCTGTACTAACACACAACTGTTTCTCTCTATCAGCACAAATACAGAGCACAGGGCATGAGAGACCTCCGCAGCCTGGAGGAGTGTGTTCGCTTCCTCAACCACTGGAAAGACCAAGTGAGCCAGGTTTGCAAGGTAAGACTGATTTTTTTTCTTTCATACACACACACACACACACACACACACACACACACACACACACACACACACACACACACACACACACACACACACACACACACTACTGTAATTTGCAAGGATAAGTGGTTTACTCTTTACGCTTGTCAGTAATTGTTGGCAAAGATTACCTGAGAGCAGGTAATGGATGGATGGTTTGTTGTTCTAAATAAGAAGAAAAAAAGAGGAAGGATCATTGAAAGACACAATGTAGACAATGTAGACCCAAAAATGCACTGTGTCTTTTCTTATCTGCCAAGATCTTCTAGAGACCTAGAAAGATGGATAGTTTGAGAGATTGTATAGGTTAGATAACACCAGATGACAGATAGATAGTGGTCATAACAAATGTGTCAAGCTATGTAAATGAATGGTTGGTTACATAAATAGTTAGGCTATAGACTGCATAAGGTGGGCAAAATAGATTGTCATTGCTCTGTTTTATGGTCCTGTAGAGGAGATGAGGTGTTATCTGTGTAGTGCTGTGGGCATTGAGCAGGGCAGTACCAAAGGGCACCTAGGTACTGATTACATATCAGAAATAAGGAAGAACCGATGCTAGAAACAAAAAAGGGGGTTTTTGTCCTTAGAATTCTCCTCTTATTTCCTCTGCACCAGTCGATAACAGGCGTCATTAATTTCAGGTAGCCATGTAAGCTGAAACCAATACAGATAGACGACTGATGTGGGTGTGAGCATATCTTGGTTTTGTCTGTTTAACGACTTTTGCTGTTGGTTTTCGTTGTCCCTAAAGCATGCTTACTTAACTGACTGGAGCAATATTGCATGGGGTTTATGACTTCCAGTAGAAGAGCTGGTGTTTGAGTTCATAACATTTTATTGGAGATAGAGCTGCTTGTCAGTCAACCGAAGATATGTTCTTTATGAGCCATGTAAAATGCTAAGGCTTGACGGGAAATAATTACATTTTTTGAAGGCTATAAAATATGTTGTTTACACTTGGATGAGGGTTTTTTTTTTTCAAAAGAAAAGAGGATAATTGCCTAAATTAATGTCTATTTTCAATTTTCATGATCTGAGACATGATCAGACCAAAGATAGAAAACAGTAAAATTGCCTAAATGAACAGAGTCTGTTTGTTTTCGATTTTCATTAAATGAAACCTGATCAGATCAAAGGTAGGCCATAATTTAGCCAACAACAGTCTGCAATCAGATCATAATTATTGTGGTATATTGACTTGTTTGTATCAACCATGCATGAAAGCTGGCAAGCTTGATCAGATTCAGCACCAGATAACATGCTGGCTGGCTTAAGGGTTTCGTGCAAACGCTCAATCCAATCACTTTATTGCCATTGCTTTGATAAGCGTTTCTATGGGGGAATCCATGTAGCCATGTATGAGCTCCGTGATTGGCCCATAACAAAAGCATGTGTGTGACAACTGGCTAAGAGTCCAAGGGGCAGTGATAACAGGGATGCCAACTTATTTTATGACTTACAGGAATCAAGTCACACTTAAGTCACCCTTAGGAGAAGGGGGGGGGGGGGTGTTGGAAAAATGGGAAAAATGGGAGAAAGGAGATAATGTCAAAGCGGTGAAGAAGGCAGATAAAGGACAGATTGTGGGACAGCCTGGCAGACCTTAACACAACGTACTATTATATAACCTGATTAAGTGTCCTGAAACCGGGTAAAATATTCAACTGATCGCAAAACTCTGTTGTCAGCTTAGTAACAAGACTGCTAAGTCTAAACTTACAGCAGCCCAGCTGTCTGTGAGAGAGTTCTTGTTAGACAGTCTCCAGCTAAGATGAAACTGAATCCAAAACACCCCATACTGTAGATCACATTTTGGCTTTGGTGAAATATAGTAAAGACATTGCATCTCTGTGACTGCTATTTTGGGCAAAGCCTAATTAGCTAGCCTATCTGAAATGTTGACCGTTGCTATTAGTTGAATCTCAGCCAAGACAGACAACTCATCCCTTCCCACGATTGCCCATCTCATTTCCGTTGTCTTCTTTGACTGTTTATCCAATAGGTGAAGAATGGTCTACACATACGTCACCCTAGCAACGGATAGACAGATAAATAGACAGTGGAGATTTGATTGAGGCTAAAGGGTAACAGATAAGGGTCATTATCTCACTTAAAGACAAAGCAATTCTCTATACAACACCCACATAGGTACCATCTTTGCTGAGTCAATATGTAGCCTATGTAATGTATAGACAGTAAATGTATGTGAGAGGCTGAGGGTGTGGGTGGGTGGTGATTGTGGAACACGGTTAGTCTGTCAGTAGATAACCATCGCAGTGACATAACACCCTATTCTGCTGACACCAATAAGGGTTTGAAGAGATTGTTGTCTTCACAAGTGCTGAGGGGGCTTGTGTACAGTAGGTGAGATAGGAAGGTGGGCTTGAGGGGCTTACTGTTCTAGGTTAACACACGTGTTTTATGGATAAGAACCATAAAGATTGGTTTTACAGGTACACAGGTGGGCCTGTTCTGTGTGAGGTGTGTGGAAAATGTACATTTAAAGAGGTGACTGGGCTAACTTAGGACATTGTGTGTTAGTCCTCCTCACCTATGCGGAAACATCTCCCAACGTAATCACTATGGCCGCTTGGCCAAAATACTGAGTGAAGCCTACTCCTACCCTTCTGAACTTTCCTGATTGTTAACCAACGCAACAGCTAAACATAAGTGAAGCAATGAGCCACTACATCACTACAGACTACTCTAGTCCAAAACACTGACTGTCTGCTGACTGCTTTGAAATCCTACTGTATGTGCGCTAACGGTGAGCGTGTGTGTGTGTGTGTGTGTGTGTGTGTGTCTCTGTCTCGCAGGAGGGAGACAAAGCCAAAGACAAGACCTCAGAAGTCAAGATGGACCCTCGCACCGTGCGCAGTTTGGAACAGAGCCGCAAGCTGATCCTGGAGTGGGCTAGCGAGCTCAACAGTGTGGACATGGTGAGGAAATCTGAGTGGCTTTGATCATTTTGGCCCTCAACGCCACCCTCCAGGCAGCACTGCATTCAAGGCACTACCCCCCTCTAGCGTTAGGGTGAGGGTTAAGGGGGTTATTTCTAGGGTTAGGGTTAAGGTGGTACGTTTCAGACAGTGCGGCCTGGAAGGGGATAAAACACCAATGAACGAATCTGAGTGGTAGATTTTATAGAAATAATAATTAACAGTGGCGATTTTGTGGTTTCTCTTCAGCTTTCCAAAAACCCATGGATGCAGAAGCCGACGAAAGAGACCAAAGTGGCGAAGGAGGAAGGGAAAGAGAATGAGGACGACGAAACTGAAATCCTTGAACAGAGGCTCATGGAGTGGGCTAAGGACCTAAAAAACACTTCAGAGGTGTGTGTGTGTGTGTGTGTGTGTGTGTGTGTGTGTGTGTGAGAGAGAGAGAGAGAGAGAGTGTGTGTGTGTGTGTGTGTGTGTGTGTGTGAGAGAGAGAGAGAGAGAGAGAGAGAGAGAGAGAGAGAGAGAGAGATAATCAGAACACACAGTTTTGATATTGATGAGCAACTCTCTAAACTTGCAAATGTTTAAACCCCTATGTCTGTGTGTGTGTGCGTGTGTGTGTGTGTGTGTGTGTGTGTGTGTGTATACGCAGAAATGTGGCATGCTGGGAGATGAGCTGGGTAAATCCCTGAGATTCCTGGGCCTGAGGAAGAAGAAGTTGCAAAATCTGATGCCCCTGCTGGAGTTCATCACCTGGTCCCTCCTCAAGGATGATTGCAAGGTAAGGACCCGCATGGTCCCACTTTAGCTGCCCCACATTTTGCCTGATCACCTATGGCACATATACAAGGGTGAAGTTTCGGCTATGGATAGGCTAGGCGTGGGCTGGGGTGGATGGGTTGGATTGGAGGCAGGAGGTAAAAGGGTGGTGCTGTTACCTTGGCACCTTTGGACCAAACGTGGCCGTCCACAGTCTGATACGGTTGCGTAAACCTGTTGGTGAAGACGTGCCATGTTGCGGGAATTATGGCTCTAAGCGGCCCTTGATCCCTTTCCCTGATTGACCTGTGGAATTTCGGAATCTGATATCAGAAAGTTTTGGAATTGAGCCACAACATTTGCTTCTTTTATAAATGAATAAACAAACAAACAAATAAATAAATAAACAAATAAAAACAGAGACATTTTACCGCTTTTGATTCGAAAATGTCCAGTTACAGTATATTATGCAAAATTACAGTATAAGCAGGATAGCAAAACAAGAAATTGTGACATTTTCCACTCACAAATTTTTGAAATTTCATGAATTCATCACTACTGAAGTACTGTACTACTGTATAGCACAGAGACCAGAAGTTGTATTTAAGTACAGACTGACATGTTATCACCAATTCCCAGCGATGCTTTTTTTTTTTTTTTTTTTTCTGGTTCATAGAATTCTGACCTTGAATCAGGTGATAAGGCAGTAAGTTGAGATAATGGAATTAATTAGGTGCAGGGTCATGGGAAAGATAATATCCACAAATACCTGGAGAGAAATGTTTCCATGAAGAAAAGAAAGAAGTACACAGATAGTATTTTCTTTTATTATTTTTAAATTATGTGATGTCTGTTTCTTTAGGGAATGCCCCAGATTTGGCTGTCCGCTAAGCAGCGCAAATGGGAAGCTGGTACACTCCGATACATCCCAAATTCAGGTAATTTCCACTCTGCCTTAATTTTGTCTTTTTTTCGACAATACAATTGCAATAATAATGTTATTATTAACAACACATTTCTTTAGAACTAAACATGAATAATAAAATATCCAATAATAAAAAAGGTAAATAATAAAATATTAACAAATAAACTTTACATTGCAGTGTGGAGCTGGATCTGCAGTGCTGCCTGTAAGTATCTTCTCTTCTCAAAACAAAGCAAACAAACTCTTAAATATTCATTAATTTTAAACAAATCGAGCATTAATAAACATGACTATGACTATGACTAAGTTCCTGGAGTGAGCATTAATTTTATTTTTCTATTTTCTCTGTCCTGCAGCCAATGTCACTATGGACCCTATGACCAACCACCCCTGGCTCCTGGTCTCTGACGACCAGAAGAAAGTCATGGAGTCACACATGGAAGCAGATCTACCCTACAGCCCACAGCGCTTCGATGGCTGGCCCTGTGTGCTAGGCTGGGAGGGCTACATGAGTGGGCGCCATTACTGGGAGGTGGACATGGCCAAGGAGGGTTACTGGAGGATCGGAGTGACCACGGGCTCCTCCAAGCGTCGCGGCCGCTTCCCCATGTGCCCCAAGACAGGCTACTGGACCCTGTGGAGAAGCACACGCCAGTTCTACGCATGCACCAAGCCCGAGACGGCACTGCCCCTGTCACTGGTCCCGCAGCGCATTGGCATCTACCTCGACTACGAGGAGGGTCAGATCTCGTTCTACAACGCCGAGAACCGCTCTCATATCTACACCTTCAAGGGTCACTTCCGCGAGAAGCTTTACCCTCTCTTTGCTCCACTGGACGGGCGGACCGTCATCACGATCAGGGACAGCAGCTCAGTCACAATCCTGTAAAGGTGCTTGATAACCTGCTGCATGCCTTTCAGCTCCTCTACATTGCTGTAAGCTTTGCAGAGACAAGACTGTTGAGTCTGATATATAGAGGCTATATATAGAGACAAATGTAATACAATAAATTCAAACTATTTGTACAGGAATACATCTCTATGTATCCTATTACAATACAGTTGGACAAAAAAAGGCATGTAATCTGTAGTAGCCTACTGAAAGTAATGCACAAAACCCAAATGACATTATTTTCATATTTATCGATAAGTAATGTTCGTCTTTCTGTTTGTCTGATGAATGTATGCTGTTGTGTGTGTATCTGTGTGTTTGTGTGCGCGCCGCGTGCGCACAGTATGTATGTGTAACTTTTGCACTTTTAACCTGTATTGAGTAAATTACTTAAATGTGTAGGTATTACATACAGTACTTAACTTCTATATGGTCATCAATACAGGGCCCAAATGATACCATTTCTACAGTGATGGTCATGACAAAATTGCTAATACTGTAAAGCTAATGCTATGTTTAGAAAACTTTAGTATCTTTAATATTTGGATTTTATTCTATTGTTTATCTTCCTTATCATATGTATATACAGTAAGTAAAGAATTGTTGTATACTTGATGATTGATTCATAGATAGGAAAGAAATCATATTTATGTAAATGCTAAAAAAATATATATATGTGTGTACACCTTTCTATTTTAAATAAAGTGTATTTTATAAAGTACGAGATGTGTCTGGGTTGTTATTTTTTATTTTAATGAAAAACATTTAGAAAATGTTCAAGGGAGCAATTTTCCACCATTTATATGCTATACTTTTCAAAGGATATATACTTTTAAGTCTACATGTGGTGTCTATAGACTCAAGAATGCAGATACAGATGAATAGGATAATATAAAAACAAGTCTTTAAAAGAGTTATAGAAAGGATTCATAGAATATTGTACTAAGTTCCCCTTAAAGGAATGCACCGGAGTGAATTCAAGCATAGCCCTGCTGCACGAGCCTTCCAACAGCAATATATTTCGCATGAAATGAAAGAATTTCGAACAGCATAGACCTAACGCGTATGCAAAACACTTTACATTGAGTCAATGTAACCTCAGATCTTACTTTCGGTTTCCAATAGTCAGGTCCCATTGATTCAATGTAAAGTGCCTGTTCGCTTCTGCGTTCGCTTTCGGTCTATGCTGTACCAAATTATTTTGTTCCAATCGCTAACTAGCACATTTAGCAAGCTCTTTCAACAGGGCTATGTTTGAATTCACTCCGGTACTAACTTTGCTTTACATCGCAAGTTTTCGGAAATTATATTTACTGTTTTTTGGTTAATATACCAGCTTTTGGTTAACCAGAGATGGTTAAATAGGTTATCTGTCTCCACTCCCATTTGCGTACTTGGTGATTTTTTCAAAGCAAGCCAATGACAAATTCCTCTGCATCGTTCATGTGCTGTATGTTAAAAAATCAATAAAATGAGCATAACAAATAGCAGAAAATGTGATTTTTTTGTGTGTAAAAATTTACAAAATAATGTAAATTTACATTTCCAAAAATCTTTTTTCTCTGTCCTTTTTTAGGTCTCTACTCCAGCTCTATAGGATTCTACTGCAGTCGGGTGAGGTATAGCAACTAATGGCAGCCTCGTTCAGAGCATGAACCATCCAAAGGAAAGCGGAAGCAGTGCACTCTGTCCGCCAACAAGCAGGCGCTCAGGACCTCAGGACCTCGGTGTGCTCAGGATGGTGGCTCCTCTCGTCACCCACCAGGCCAGCCAGGAGGGCAGGCAAAGTCAGTAAGGCGGGCAAGTTGTTCAGCGGGCCAGGCCTCCCAGTTCTGAAGCCGGATGGTACTGCAGAAGCCCATGTAGTCCTGTGGGAGGCCAGCATGCAGCCTTGCTGGGGCCACAGGTATACGGGCAGAATAAGGGCCAAGACAAGGACGAGGATTATGACAACAATGCCTTGGATACTGCCACGGCAGCAGTCTTGCAGGATTTTTGGAAACTTTGTGGGATATACCTGGCTGTTTATCACCTTCCAAGGTATATGGGCAATGAGGGACTGAAGCACAGACTCAGGTGTGGCCTCCTCTTCTTCTTCGTCATCCTCATTCTCCTGAGGGATGATACTGGTGTTGTCTGGCTGGATGGAATACGTTTTTATTGCAACGATTCAAGCCTTCTTCAGCAAGTGGACGCTACATTTCAGCTTCCAAGCAAGGGCTGGGAGATTACACACCTCAAATCAAAATGCCAGTTTGGTAAGTTTTTGTTTTTTTTTTCTCAATGGGCTCAGGTTTATTCCATTAACTTTTCATTAACTTCTACTGAACAAATTACAATACTTGCTGTAACTGAAAAAAACTCCCTATTCCCACTTCTTGCCATTATCACCAGAGTGTAAAAGCTATCACTGAAATGCAACCGTATTATTGACATGGCAAAGGGAGACACCTTGAGGAAGTCCACTGGAACTGCCAAATTGCACAAACTCAGTTGAGTTCAATTATGATGATTGTATATTTTTAGTCAACCCTATAATGACATACATCATGAGTCTTATGTACATCAAAAAAAATTACATAACATATTTACATAAAACAATAAGAAAGCAACAACAAAAGAAAAAAAACACATTAACAGAATAATGAAGCTCAAATGGCACATAATTCCATGCCCTTCACAGCTCTATGTGAGGTCAGTGTTTTCTCCTCCTCAAATTCATTTGGCCACTACAGCGCCCTTTCCGAAACCAGTCCCTAGAACCTCCCCCTAATCTGTACAGGTATAGCTATACAGTCCAGTGACTGGATTCCATAAAGGAGCTTCAGATATTTTTTAAATATTGCAGTCACACCTGTAGATCTTTAAAGCAATATCAAATAGGCTAAATATTTATCTTTTTTTTTTTTAATTGTACTTACAGAGGCAAAGTGAGGCAAGTTTATTCATGTATAGCATTTAATACAGAGAGGCAGTACAAAGAGTTTTACAAAGACAAAGGCAAGAGTGAATAATAGAAAATAAAATTACAATTTTAAACAAAAAAAAATTGTATATGTTGCATATAATCTGAGCAATTCCATGGAAAATGTCCATAGCACCAAACAAATTTGATGTTATGGTGTGACTACATGAAAATATTGTCTGTAGAACATGCATGAAAAAAAAAAAAACTTTTCCCGTAATTATTCACATCATTCCAAGATATTTTATGTATTTAGAAAATATATACTGAGAATTAAGCAGCTGATGAAGTACTTTGCATGGAAAAGAAAAAGGTTCAAACCCACAGTGCACCAAATCTGCATGTTCCAAACGTGTTTAAACTGATAGTTTGGGTCATTCAAGCATAGCCCAGTGCACGAACCTGCATAGACAGATAGTGAGTGGAACAAAACGTGAACACAAATACCAACCAGCACTTTACATTGAATCAACAGCACCACTACTCTTACTTTCGATTTTTGAAGGAGCGGGATCAGGGAATGTACTTGAACAAGGTCGTGGCCCTGCTGTGTGTAGCTGAGCCGAAGGCGTTGCGTCACCAGTAGGGCGGAGCCCGGCTAGGATTTTGGTGCCATTGGCTCAATGTAAACTGCTTGCTTGAGACAGATTTTGAGTTTGCATTTGGTCTTAGTTCAAATTGTTTCACTCCACTCCCTATCTAGTGCAGTCAGTGGGCTCATGCAACAGGGCTAGGCCTGAATGCTGCTGAACTATTCCTTTAAGTCCAGAGACACATTGGGCCGACCGTTGGCCATCTGAAGCATTTCAGAAGAGAGGCTTGGACAAGCTCCAGAACAATTCTTCTTGATGTGTTCAGATGCACTGGAAGCATTTGAATGCTTTTAGAAAGGCTCTGGTATACAAATTGGGCGTATAGGGCAGAATTCTCCCAGGTGCTTAAGGCCAAAAAAGTGCTTAGTGCAGGCTGACACCCATGGAACTAAGAGCTTTATAGAACTTATAGGAACCTGGGAGAACACCGGCCATACTGAGTGAAACAGAAAGTAACATACTGTGGCCCATTAAATTGCTGTTACCTGCTTAGTTGTTATTTGGTTCAAGTTTTTGTTATTTTACTTACCAATAGTGATCAGTAACCTGGCCCTGATTGATTTACTTTGGAACTCTCCTTTAACAATAGTCAGTCTGAGGAGCATTGAAAGACTAGCAATGGACCACAGTTAAGCTATGTATTTATTTACATCTAGCAGGGTTAGAAGAAGCCTAATAGTGAGATGCATTAAGAAAGATGCACAATCATTATCCTATTATGCGTAAATGAACGGCAAAAATGACAGAAATATTTCATTCATTGTGTGTGTGTGTGTGTGTGTGTGTGTGTGTGTGTGTGTGTAAATATTCAGTATAGCTGAAGTTTTTGAATTTCAGTGTTATTTTTTCCAATCAAGGTTCCAAAAAACACCGTCAAGCCCTGAAAAAAAATTCTTGAGCTGTAGGAAGAAAAACAAACAATATTCAATTACGGTAAATGTTGCCTAACCCGAGCAGTTCTGTATCAAATTTGAAACAAAAAAAGGAGAGAAAGTAAATGTTGGAGAATCTTAAATACTGTTGGGGTTTAAGAACAACTCTCTGGTTGGTGACTGGCATACAAACAAAATAGTGTATGTCCAAAACTCAAACTTCTTAATCTGTGCATGTAGTATGCATGTCTTACCTCATTCAAGAGGTTCTTCGTGGCATTTTCCTTTTGACAACCAAGAGATGTTTCTGAGGCGCACAACATCATAAGAGTGATGTTCCTCTTATTTGGATCTGTGCAGCAAAAGCAGGATTCATATTTAGAGGTGAATGATAAAACAGATGAAGAGAGGGTCACATTTATTTAGACAACAAAAAGAAGTAAACAAGAGTGAGCAAAAAAAGAGTGTTAAATAGTGCCGATTAATTAAATATTATAAACTTTATGTGTACTGTACATCTTCCTAAAAGCCACTGTGGAAGAAAACCAATTACCTGTAGTAGCATTTCCAGTAACAGCTTGACTGCTCTGGTTTCCAGCAAAAACTCTCACTTTAACGTCATATTTTGTTCCAGATGTTAAGTTACCCAGTGTGACATTGGTGGTGGTGACTTGTGTTGAGCCTGAATGTTTCCAAAATGGGGCCGTGTAGAATACATCGTATGCTATTGTCACACCATCAGAATTATCTGGAACATCCCATTTCAGGTAGAGTTCAGTTTTACTTTTGGTAGTGACGATGAGATTCTTTGGTGGATTTGGTACTGTGATAGAAGACACATGCATTGTGATAGATAGAAAACACACTGTATAGCCAAATACACAAAACTCAGTACAATTTAAATATTTTGATGTTTCTTATGAAATGGATACAAACAATATAATGAAATTACTGCAGTGAAAACCAGCAAAAACATTATGGGAACTCACTGAATTAATGTCTGTACAGTAAAATGAGGCCTACATTGTAGCAAACCCAAAAGATGTTGTCGGTATAACTGTGCAAAAGTACAGTTGTTGGTATTATACTTACAGGTAAAGTTGGATTTTGCTTCAGGGCTACTTGAAAGATTTCCATGTCCGATCGTTTTGACCTTTACTGTATAGTTGGCACCTGCTTTCAAGTTTTTGAATGTCCAACTAAAATTACCAGTGGTTTCCGTTTTATCATTCTTATCGGTGCCAGGGTTAGAAATAGTCAGGTTAAAATTCTGATAAAGCCCTATTGGCTTTGTCCATTTAACCTGAATGGAATGTGCATTTGGAGATAATGTTAGATCTTTCACCTTGTTGGGCTCTGCAAATTAGAGATACATCCATGTTAGAAGTATTACCATGATTTCATACATAAAGTGTTTTAAGTACACTAAGGCAGATAGTGACCTGTGGCAAGAAATTCATGGAATTGTGAGGAATTCATGTATAATAATGTTTCTGCGTGTATATTTTTATTTTCCACTTTGACTTACTTGTGTAGCCTGTAATGGTTACATTTTCTCCGTTCTGGGATTCATTTACTTGAGCCCACACAGTAATCTTAAACTTGCTGCCGGCTTGAAGATTTGTGGCAGTATATGTGGTATCATTTGTGGTATCATTTGTGGTATGTATTATGTGGTCCTTATAACCTGCTTGTTTTTCAGATGTTGGAGCTATGTCTTCCACAAGCACACGGTAAGTAGAAGCATTTCCCTCAGGTGCTTTCCAATCCACGTTCAATTCACTGGGCAAAGAGCTTGTATAAGCTAGATCCTTCACTTTGTTTGGTTCTACAAGAAAAAAAAGTTGATCAGACATTATGTATTCTTAAATTATGTTTTTTTTTTTTTCTTTTTTTTTTTAATCATAAGCTAATTATTATTGGTATGTACAAAAGGTATACTATCAAAGAGAGTAATTTCCTTATGTCTGAATACTATGCAGTGCATAGGTGGCATTTAATTGACCAGTAGTGTGTGGGCCTACAAGACCCTCCCATATGTTTTAATTTTTAAAAGTTTTATAAAGATCGTTCATAGATACTGTATATATTCTTAAACTGATACTTCTGGGGCGCTGTGGCTCAGTCAGCACACTTCGCTGTGCCTAACAACACCCATAGGAAAACCAGCATGACCGTTATAAATTAAATAGGGAAGGTTTTTAGTTTTATTTCTTTCCTCATAAGACAAGTTTATATTTTTGTAGGTTTTCCACTCCCTGGCAACGTACTGTGGACTGCTGGGGGTCCCGGGACCTCAGTTTTAGAACCAATATTTACAGCAGGGTTTCTCAAAGTTTTGAATTGAATTGAATTGAATTGAATTGAATTTTAATGACCAGGCTGCTACAGTTTGCAAAAACTAAGTGCCTATATATGCCACTAAACACCTCTAATGTAGAGTCATTCTTTCAAAGCAATGTAGTTATATCAGTTTTACCGATATTATCAGATGTTATCACGGGCCGCTAGAAATGTTTTCGCAGGCCAGCATTGGCCCCTGGCCCTGAACCTATGATTTACAGGATTCATATTTTATTTTATTTTAAAATCCATCCCTGCTCACAATCATCTATTTGTTCATTAAATCATCATGTATCCTGAACAGAGACTTTGTCACACTTAGAGGAACAGATATGGCAGCTGAACTTACTAGTGTAGAAAGTTATATTGAAGCGTAGACCAAGGATGGACATGTCAGCCACCTCTGCGCTGACCTCAGCGGTGTATTCTCCACCTGCTATCAAGTTTTCAATTGTGTATGCCCCAACTGCTTCTGAATCAGTGGCAGTTTGGCTTTTGCTAACATTTGCACAGTTAACTATGTGAGAGCTGTTATACACACACAGCCGAAAGAAGTCACTTCCACCTGGGGGTGAACGCCATTTTAGGGTGACAGAGGTTTCTTGGATGACTGACAGATTGAGGTCACGAATGTGGTCAGGCCCTGCAAACAAGACATGCAATCAAATGTGCATATTACAGTACATTGCCGTACATGATTGGTTTTGAAAATGGGATAAGGCCACACACATAGTATAAATATACAGATCATCAGTAAATGTTTGCTTTCTTATGGCAATGGGTTTTTGTGTGTTGGATACAATTACAGTAAGTAGGCCTAGGACTTCAACACTAAACCAAAAAATGGTGTCAATATAGATCTGATGTGAATGACAATTGGAGAGCTATCTGTGTTCCACTTACGTGTGTAGAAGTATTTGGTTTGGGGATTAAGATCCCGTCCACACTTGATTGGATAGACATAGACTGTGTACTTTGTACCAGAGGTCAGGCCTTTCAACTCTGTGGTGAGGTTTGTGGTCTCTGTGTGTGTCCAGTTACGCTCTTCACTTTCCACGTCCACCCTGTAGCCAGAGATTTCACCTGGTGCCTCCAGCCATTCTAGTAATGCACCGGAGTGTGTGATATTATCCATAGGCACCTTTAACTCACCATAGAAACGATCTGGATACAGAGAAATTAGTGGGGAAGATTAGTAGATAGCTGAGAGAAAAAGAAAAAGACAAAGAAATAAAACATTGTGAAAACAAACATTGTGGATACAGTGCATTCAAATGGTGAAAACATTAAGAAATGAGCTTGGATATTATAAAACATATACTTATACACTTACCATCATAACAGATGTAAGGGAGAACTTCAGAACAGTTCCTTTCCCACCATAACCCAAAACTCAGCAAAACCAAGCAAGCGTCCTCAATGAACTTGTTAAGGTCTTCCTCACGGATGTCAGTGATGGTGGGACAAGGAGTGGTGGTAGGAGGGGGAATGCTGCTGGTTGGTGTGGCAGTAGTTGAGATGGTACTTGGAGCTGAGGTACTTGTTGAGATGTTATCAGGAGAAGTGGTGACTTTTGGCGAAATGGTGAAATTTGTTGTGAGAGATTTGGACAGGGCATCCTTAGCTTCTGGATCGTCAATGCATTGAAGGAGTTTCTCCAGCCGTGGACATGTGCCGCTCTCATTCATCTGCTTTGTGGTGCCATTGGCTGTAGTGAAACTGCTGTCCGTTGTGAAGTGGGTTTGCGGAGTGGTGGGAGTCCAGGGTGTAGTGGGATTCACATCAGTACCCGTGTTGGGCTCACACTTGATCGGTTCTGGCTTGGGCTTTGGAACAGGACGACCCGGATACCAGTTCTGGAAGTCGACCGAATCTCCATTTGACCAACGTGACCATGGAAGTTTTCCCTCAAAGAACCTGAACCATGTTGAGTTTACATCAAAGGTGTAACTGGTGCCGTTGATCTGGACCCATGGAGGTGTGCCACTGAACCACTGGGACTCTGGGTATTGAGTGTTGTTTGCGATGTTTGGCGATGATGCGATGGTTTCGTTGAGCAACCTCCGCAATCCAACCCAGGCGGCTAAGCTGCTGTTCACTGTCACCAGCAGGTGGGGTGTATTATCTGCTGTGATCGTGGCCAAGTCCTTGTAACACACAAGGCAATGCTGGCGTGCAGCTTCCCAGCTGGAGGCATTGGGTTGTAGGAAATACTCACGCTCTGTCCTGCTCAGAGAAACTAGTAGAGAAAAAAGGCAAGGTAAGACTAGATACAAGCAAAGACGTGGACGGACAGGCAGAAATACTGAGGTTCTAGGAGCATTATCTTCTATAATGAAGTATTCTTTAATAATCATCACTTTGAGATTGAATTGAAAATTAACTTGATTAGAAATTTTGAAGTACTTTTGGACAAATACTAATTAAAAGGTTCACAGTGTTCTTATTTTGGCTATTATCTTTTCCTAATCAGAGCATCTTTGCTGTTTATAAAAACTGCTTGAAGAGTGTTATCGTCATTTTAGGCCCACTCAGAAACTGACATAGCTTTGAGCTGGATGGGGTTGGTGCATACATTTTCTGGAGATACTACCTACCTAGTTTACTCTAACTGCTCATGGCATGGGCAGGGGGATCTGCAGGGCAACTTCACATTTGCTAACGGTGTATCTAAATTTCCAAGCTATTTTTTTCTGCCAATATTTTTCATCAAAAAGACACACAAATAAAACAATAAAACCTTCCCTTGGATTACTGTAGTTTGGGAAATAGTAAAGACAACACCAACCAGACATGCACTTTGGCACTGTTCTGCCTTGAATATCTTTTTCTATGCGTGGAAATTTGTCTCAGAAAGTTGCCCTTGATTAATAAAAAGGAAATACCATGCTCGAATGCAAATAGGACCTTCTAACAGGCCATTTGCAATAAAGTTTTGCATGCGGCTTTCTAAGATGTTCCAGGAAGTCAAAATATGATTTACATGAAGAACCGACTGGAATAAAGTTTCCCCCTTCCCTAACAACTATGAAAATACATCTAGCTAATTGTTACGCAATATGGCACATTCATGAGGGCAAGATAACTCAACATGCAGTAATGACACTCATCTGAAGTGTCATTTACTAGTACCATTTCTATCATCTGAAGTGCCTTCTAATTGCGTGGCCCTGACCTAAAACTGGTATTACAGCTTTAAAGTTCAGTAGGCCAACTGTAAGTCGTAATCAGGGGTTAAATTGAGGGGGGATGCAGTTCCAGCACCTCAGATAAATTAAGAAATAGATTGATTAATTTATATTCATATATCTTGCATGCTTCCGATAGTAAGATATCTGCATGAGAAAATTTGTATGATTAAAAGTGTACTAGGTCTAATGGACCGAGATGACACTATCATAGTCAAACAGGACGAGCCATTTTTCTTCGTTGCACCGACACAGAGTTCTCCCTCCTGCCACACCCCACCTTAAGCACTGGTCATAAGTGTTTTGTCTTAAAGGAATATTCCACTCTATTATGAAAATTGGTTATTCACCCTCTTACCTAGAGTTGCTTAAGTGGGTAAAATCATTTTGTTCTCTGTGCATGTGTTTTCCTTTGCTGGCAATCCCAATTTTAGCTTTAGATTAGCATAGATGCTGGGATATAACGTTGCCAAAGAGTTGCAAAAGAATAAGAATAAAGCTAAGAAAAAGGTAAAATTGGGGTTGCCAGACTGGGAAAATCCATGCACTGAGATCAAAATACCTTTACCCACATATGAAACTCCAGGTAAGGGGGTGAATAATCCATGTTAATAAAAAGGTGGTATATTCCTTTAAGGTCTTCGGTTGCAGATATTGTTTTTATTTATCTCAATAATTTTCTAAATATGATATCTTTCAAATGATTAATTAATAATAAACACAAATGTAATTTTACAGTACAGTAATGTCAGTGACTAAATGTTACCAGCAGAGGAAAATAAAGCACAATAGAGCTCTCAAATCAGATTCTCAGATCAGCATCAGCTTTCTAAACAATACAACAGGGGAAAAAAAATGCAATTATGAACAGGGAGTATTCACTTACCTTGTAGAATCACCAAGAAAACAATCCACATTTTGTGTGTCTTGGATGCACATACACACAAGATGCATACAGAAGTGTCCATAAGAATGAATGGTCAGAAACAACCTCTGTGCTGTCCTGTTATTAGTGCCCAACATTTACATATGACACACCCAATCCAATTCAGGGCTTCACTGGTGTGGAAAAAAAAAATACAAAAATAACACCATTTGAAAATACCAATGACAATGGCCCAGAAAGGACCTATAGTTTCCTATTTAAGTTCAAAAGACTGAGGGTCTTAATTTATACTTAACACTTACAACTTAACACTATTCACAACTTTTTTTTGGCATCCACTAACCCCTTTGAATTCGTAGAGTGATGGGGAGACATTTTTTGTGTGTGTGTGTTGGATGCTCCATTTGATTGGAGTAAGGTTGCATAGGAAGACGTCCATTTGTGTTAGGGGAAGGAAAATGTGTCATATTATCAAAGTTTACAGCGGTGTCTGTTGAATTTGCATATAATTTTCTGAAGGTCTCCCTAAACTAAGTGCTTTAAGCACCTGGGAGAATACCAGCCATAGTACATTGATCCAGCACAAGAACAAAAGTAAATGAGAAAAAGATCATTTCTTTTCAGCTCAAAATACTTTTCAGCCACCAAGACGAGAGGTCCACACATAAATTTACATGTAGAACTTACATCGCACTCACACACACACACACACAGATTTCTTTCCATTAAAGAAGGGACGCGGCTATTTGTAAGGAATGTTTATTTGTTTTACTCAATTTCTTTTTTTAAAAAATGGATTCATTTCAAGATGAACTGACAAACAACTGAACAAAGGCAGTTTGGAAAGTGGCAGTGAAAAAAATAAAATGACAATTATTTGAATGTACGAATGTTTCTGTGTGGGTGTAAGTGTGTGTGTACATGCAAAAGAATAACATAACAATTCTTAATAACAAAAATAAGCCTGAGGGGGAAAAAAATGACAAGCAACCATTTCAATACAAAACATAAAAAAGACATTCAAAAAAATACATTTCACCTCACCTCTAACCTCTAATTATCAAAAATATATAAAAACGTTAGAGTTTGGAGACTAAAAGTAAATTCATGATGTGCCGTCTGCCCACTAATTACTGAGAGAAAAGTGCTGATTGTTAAGCAAACCTACAAAGCAACAGCACCAATGGGTTGGGAAAAAGATGCGTTGGCCTAAAATTGGACTTACAGAGTACAGTACAGAGTACATGCAAGTCAAGGGTGGACCTGTAATGCCTATGGCCTATGGTAACACTGGTGTTTTCAAGTGAAAGCCTGGCAAGGAAGACTTTGTGTGTGTGTGTGTGTGTGTGTGTGTGTGTGTGTGTGTGTGTGTGTGTGTGTGTGTGTGTGTGTGTGAGAGAGAATAAGAGAGATAAGGTGTATTTAAGGTCCCTGAAGTGTCAGAGGCACGTCACGGCACTCAGCCTCTAGTCCGAGTCGCTCTTCTCTTCCTTGACCAGCAGTCTCTTCCCGCTCTTCGGAGCCACCGTGGCTTCCCCGTGTTTGGCTTTGGTTCCGCTGTGGAGGGAGGGGAGGTAGCAGAGGTGAGCAGACAAACTCCAGGCAAGTGACCTCTATCACAACATCATTCGAAACCCAGAACTGTGATAAAGGTCTATTGCAAAGTATAAACGACATGAAATGTCAGAATAGGCCCAAGATCACTACTGCATAAATTCTACTAACAAATTAAACTTAAATGAACATGTCACTTTATCATGCCAACATGCCAATGGGGCGCCTTAGGGATTATCAAGGACCACAATGGCAATAAGTCCTTGACTTTTTGTGTTATCCTTGATACTGTGTTAATTCATGATTACAGTAGTATTATGTATTTTAACAGATGGTCAAATAAACAAATCACTCAGCCGGCTAGTGTGTCATACTACGAATCTGGGGACCCAGGTTCAATACCGTCCAAAGGTCATTTCCTGATCTTTACCCATCTCTCTCTCTCCTACTCATTTCCTGTAATTTTCTCTACTAATATATCAAATTAAATAAAAAAAATTAAAAAAAAATAAAAATTTCTTTATTCCTGGTTAGCGGTTAGTTTGTGTGCTTCTCCTAACCCTGTTGCCTTTGATCTCTCTGGGTTACATATCATAGATGAGATAAAAATCCAAAGCCAACTTTTCCTCCAGGGATCAAGAGAGAGTTGACAAAAACAACCCCAAGCTGTGATGCTGAGTGCTGACAAAACATTTGCATAAACAAATTGATTGCTTTGCATGCCCTTGTTGCGGCACGCATGAGTAAGGTGAGACCGTACAGTTTTTGGATTACTGCAACAAGCCGGATTCAGTCAAAGAAAAGTTTATAAAAGTTAATTAAGCTGTTGCTTGCTTCTTTGTCACACACCCTGATGAAGGCTGCAAGGCTGATACGCGCCAGTGTTTTTTTTTTTTTTTAGTTTTAGCCTTCAATAAAAACTCTTTTTTGCATGGATTAACTGAGTGACTAGACCTGGAATCTTCATGGTGTTCATTTGAAATTCCCTTCCAAGAGCACCAGTTGGTTCAGGGAAACCAGCAGCACTCAACCAAACTTTTTTCATATGAAAGAAATCAGGGTTAGAGGATGGGTTCATTAACAACAGCCAGGGAGGGATGAGGTGCCTGCCAATTTGACTTAAAATTTCTCACATCGATATTTCAGAGTCCAGACCTAATTGACACCAAATATGACAAGTTTTTTGGCCATAATCTGACAAAACATCCTGAAACGGTAGATAACTATAGTGTATCTATTTATCAGCTCGTATGTCTTTTGCAAAAAATAAAAAATAAAAATAAATAACACATATACAGGTATCACCTCACCTTTTCTGCCTGTACTTCTCCTGATCCGCCAGCGGAATTGCGTCACCGAGTTCCAGGCTGTCGTTGATGCTCTTCAACATCTCAAAGCGCTTGCGCCCACGAATCTGACAACACAACAGACAGGATACTGAGGATGGACACAGGAAAGGACATGGACTGGACAGAAGTAAACTACAACCAGGGACGAGTTGAATGACCAGACTCAATGTAGTCTGGGTGTACCCATGCTCCTTTGCACGCACCATTTAATTTCTCTGTGCAAAGCAGCATGGTGACCAAGGCTGATTGGATACCTAAAGCAGGGTAGACAATCACAGAACAAAAAGGGACACAGCGCTCTATTTTATTTTACATCACTTGCTGGCACTGGTATTGGCTCTGGACGATCGTAAATGCTGCTTCCGCTACGAGATATATGTATAGCTGGGTCTCCAGACTAAATATCGCTTTACGCTCTTCCTGTGTAGAAAAATAAATGCATAGGGCATGCACGGGACTTTGAAGACATGGGCTGTGTTTCATGTGGCACAGAAAGTGAATTCTGCATTATGTCTAAAGCTTTCTGAATTATGCACCAACTTTTATTGATGCAAATAAATAGGTTCTTTTTGGTTTAGTCCACACTTGGTTTCAGTACACTTTCACTTTATCAATCGTATCCGAGCAGGCTCGGAGAGCAAAAAGCATTGTGCTTTAAGCTTTAAGCTGTGCTTAAACTGTGCAAACACCCTCACGGGGGACGACAGAATTTCAAACCAGTTTGATTTTCAGCGGACCCTACGATCGTCGATCGAGAGGTGGTTGTGGGAGGTTAATCGCTTCTCGTTACCCTGTGTATACTACATGAGGTGAGACGCATGAGCAAGCTGAAACTCGGCCCGATCCAAGAAATTCTCGTATGAGTGAAAAATCGTGTCAAAAAGGGGCAAAAATGTATGTGTATGCCCAGCTTAAAGTACATCTAGATATCTAGTGTATATTACTCTTGAATTTCAGTCATATTTGAATTGAGGTAGCCAGCAGGATGGAGAATTAATTAAAGGAAGTAAAGTGAAAATTAATTCGCTTTCATTTGCATTTATATTTGCAATTCCTGAATTGAATGAAAGCCATCCCTGAATTCCCTGCACGAGTCTGGCTATAACAGATGCAAAATGGCTAACAGGGCAGAATATTTGTTGCCTAAAAAAGTTCTTTAGAGCTTTCAGCCATGAGATGACAAAGCAGGTTCCAGTACTGTCAACACAAGAGAGGGATGAAGCGGAGTGGTCAGTATTCCACGATCTTTGGTGAACACTCCCGAGGAAGGGAGAGTGTGCACAACATGATTCTAACCTGAAGAGTGAAGACCTCTTCATCAGGGTTGGTCTCAGTCTTCGGCCTCTTGCTTGAGCTGGGCTTGGGCACAGCCTGGGCCTCCCTCTCTGGTTCAGCAGTCTGCACTTCTATTGGGTAAACAAAGGGAGAGGATTATGATCATTAATTTCCGACTAAAATAACTGTTAAATCATATATATATATTAAAAACAAGAAAAAAAAAACAACAACAAACACACAAAAAACATGTTCTGCTAAACTAAATAATTAATTCACTTATTATACAAAACTTTACTTTAAAAAAAAAAAAAAAAACATGATTTCTGATGTCTCTGGAAATTAATAATAATAATAAAAAAAGATTCTCTCTTCTACCAACACAGGTGATTGTTACGAAAAAATGTTACAGAAATGAAGATCTGACTTTTTCCAAAGCCCTCTCCCCACCCATTTCACATTCCCCCTCTCTCTCTTACTTCTTTTAGTTCCGGAGAGAATCTTTTCCCCGTTCTTCTTGCTGCTGTTCTCCTCCTCTGTCTTACGGTCACGCCCGGGGCAGGCACACACACGCACCTCAAAGCACCGACGGCCCAGGACCTGGCCCCTACACAACAGGACACACACAGACGGAACAGACGGGGTTAGTTTCAGTCTCAGTCCAAATGACTGGAAGCATATAAAACCAACCACACACACACACACACACACACACACACACACACACACACACACACCCCACTTGGACTTTCAGATGCATGAATGAATTAAATTGGATCATTTGAGGTTATTATAAGGTAAGTAGCAGATCACATGATGGGTATGAAAGACAAGAAACAGAGGAAAAGACCGGCTTTGTTTTATTATCAGTCCAAATAACGGTTTTAAAAACTTGGATGCTCAGATGTACAACGCAATTGGAATCATATGAGAGAATTAAGAGATCACAAGATGGGTATGAAATAAAACACACACACACACACACACACACACACACACACACACACACACACACACACACACACACACAAAACACGCGCACCAGAAAAAAAAGACAGGCAGACAGGCATGTACCGTAGTTGAGACAACTGTGGGAGGATGCTGTACAGAAGATTTTCACATTGCTCATACCTGTCAATACCTGACTACACATACAGACTATACTGTACATGAATTTGAGGTTATGTGCATGTCACACACACACACACACACACACACACACACACACACACACACACACACACACACACACACAGGTAGTGTGTAGAGCTAGTGTTACTCACTCTGGGTTCTCCAGGGTCAGGATGGTGAGGATAGGGCGGCGGTTCATCCCCCCCATGCAGCTGCTATTGCACATGTAGCTGAGTAGTATGGTGGTGGCCTCCGAGCCAAGCTAGGAACATAAACACACACTAGTCATGGAGTATGCTTAAAAATAAAAAAAATAAAAAACTAATAGTGCTGTCAAACGATTAAAAAAAATAATCTGATTAATCACAAAATTTTTCAAAGATTAATCGTGATTAATCACTTTTAATCGAAACTCATTTCCTCCAGTAAGAATTTGGATGCTAGGGTATATTGGATCCTTATTTTGGCCTGTAAAGGCCCTGATACTAAATAGCTGTCTTTGTTCGTCTCAAATGAGGCAATTCACACCTGTCCCCTACCCCGAAGGATTCCCCAAACATGTTGTTGGACAGTCAGGAGCTAGGTCATAAACTTTGTATAGTTTGACTTGATAACCGATCCATTTTCTGTCTGAAATTGAACATAATACATGCCATGAAAGTGGAACCATATCCATCAGGATTAATCTGAGTTCATTTTTTTAATCCGAGTTAAATTTTTTGGATTAATCACGTGATTAATCAGTTAATTTTGCCAGCACTAATATATATATATATATATATATATATATATATATATATATATATATATGTATATGTATGTGTGTGTGTGTGTGTGTGTGTGTGTGTGTGTATGTGTGTGTATTTGAAGAGCTTGGTTACAAAAACGCTATACAGTAAATCCATTTTTGAAAATATTAAAGTTTTTTTTAAATTGTGTAGTTCAGTAATTATTGACTGAACATCTATTACATTTGTTTTTTTTGTGAAAATATATCAAGTAAAAGTAACCCAAAAGTAGCTTCACTAATAAAAAAAAAATAAAATAAAATAAAAACACTTTTTTTTATAATTCAATTAAAATGACTCCAGGAATCTCCAGGAATCTTTTTTTAAGCGGAATGCACTCGCACCCCCCTGTGCGCCATGGCTTGGTTACATACCTGGGGACGCTCGTAGGGCACAGTGACGCTCTGGCGCTTGGTGAAGCTATCCTCCAGATAGACAGCCCGCTGAGTTCCCTCAATGCGGATCAGGTGACTGCGGTGGGCCACTCCTTCAGAAAGACAAAACACATGGACAATTTTTATTTTATTTTAATTTATTCTTATCAGAGCTCAGCTAAACCTCCATGGAAACCTTGACTGGTCTTTGACAGATTCAGACCAAGGTATGTCTGACAGTGGTCAAGTCTGAAGCAAGTTGTATGAGTGCAAAGAGTTGCCTCTTGATAAATAATAAAACAAATTAAATTCTAATAGAATTTTTTTTAACCCAGTACTTCTTTGAAACATGCAAACATGAAAATAAAATGTTTGACATGGTTGTGGTGTGCATTTCCTTGTTTACTAAAAATGGCAAAACATTGGTCATTTGAATTCCATGATAAAAAAAAAAAACTTAATTTCCTAATTTACATAGCACTAGGCCTATTCAAACAAACTCACAAACAGAATGCAAGCCCTGTTGTATCCCCAAAACGGACTAGTAATGCTCGGTCTGACGTTGAATTTAAGTTACCTTTAATAGGCTCGGAGTTTAAAGCAGGATATGAGAAACACCATCAACTAAATTCAGTCTGAATACCCCAATAAAGATAAATCTAATTTAAAAGCCAATTTACTCCTCAAAGAAAAAGATGAGGCTGTTGTAAGCAGCAATAGTTTCTAAAGAGCAACATCAATGCCATATTGTATCTGTCAATCAACAGCATTAATCATCTCATACACACACACACACACACCTTCATTATTCTCAGCTATGTTCTGGTGGTGAGGGCAGCGCAGCACCACGTCGGCCACATGGTCGGACTTCTTGTAGATGGCGGTGGCCCTCAGGTAGGAGCCCGCGGGGGGCTCACTATCCAGAAGCACCTCCAGGGGGCAGGTCTTAGCCAGCTGGCAGAACATCTTGTTTAGCTTCTGTGAGTACTGCAGAGAGAGATTCAAGAGGTAGTCTTAACATCTATCCTTTACCTTTACATTTTTTCTGCCAACCCAAAAAGGAAGTAAAGTATGTTGAGAGGACTGAGAAAGGGTTGTTAAAGAGAGACACAAGAAAGAGCGTAAAAAATATCATTATAGGCAGGAGAAGCAGCTTTGAGCGATTCCCTTTCATGAAAAAGTGGATGTTTTACTGACCAAGTGATGGGCCATCTCGGTTAAAACAAATTCTGATGAAATATTCCACAAACTAAAAGTAACGCCTTTGGTCTCGACAGGAAGCAAAACTTTTGATGAGGTTTTAACCCTTTCCCTCCTGAGATAAGGCCAGCACTTGGGGTGGGACATGCCCGGTCATGTCAGAATCATGGGTCTCTATTCGTCAATTCAAAACGATGACACAGAAAAGAGGGAGGTACTGACTCGGAAGTAGTGGGGACCCTACAGCCTAGAAAAAAAGAAAAAAAAAAATTCTCCCCCTCCACACAACTCCAACACCACCTCCAAAACTGCCATTCATTCGCTCCATGACTGAAAAGGCATCTACCCCAACTTCTTTGTTGGGTGGTCCAGACATAGAGGATCACTCACTTAAAAACTTCGCCTTCACTGAGCCGAAGACAATGGGCTAGACCGCGCAGCTATGCTACATGCCACAGAAGAGGATGGAATACGGAGAATCCGAACGGAAGAGTGCCATTTTTGCCCATGCGATTGCTTGCAGGTAAATGTTGAACTTTTAAGAAAAAATCGTCGCTGTTGGCAGTTACTTATTGAAATATTTCATTATGATATTAGGGGAGGTGTGCGATCTACATGGATTTATCTTGGGCTTACAGTGTTAAAAATAAAAAGGGGGAAAGCACATGGCGAGACGTAGGCAAAAGAAAACGTGATTGAAGACATTTTATATAATTTCAAGGCTTTAGAATAATAAACCAAATCTGTTCAGACAATTAACTATTCACAAATACACATAAGAAAAGACACAGAGATCAACAAATAAGACAATCAGCTCCTCTTACATTTATACTATAATTCCCGACTGTCAGCCATGTTTGGGCATACGTTTATGCATCAAGATAAGTAGATCTGTAGATTTACAACAAAAGGTATTTACATCAACTATATAAACTAAATTTTACATTAAATATCTTACCACTTGATACCACTGGGCAGTTAACTGGCCCAAAACACAACTTTTTAAAGTATGCTACCTTTCAATAATTAAACTTCATAGTTTTTGTGTCCATCTTATCTATGTTATGTTTGCCTTAAGGGTGATTTGTAAATGTCTAATCAAGAGTTAGCTGGCTATCTGGAATTGCTGGCTTGGAATATGCCCTGGATACTCTTATTTTCAAGGAGCCCAAAATGAAGTAACAGTGTAGTCAGTCTATAAACCATATCATTCATGTGAACCATATCATTCATGTTAATGAAAATGACAAAAACATGAATGTAAACAACTATGTGGCAGCATGCTTTATGTTTATCATCTCCCATTTTCTGGCCTTGTAAACAATGCTGTCTATTGCTAGCCAGATCTTCAACAGGTGATAGCATATTTAGTGGACATGAACAAAGGCATAGCACAACTATAAGACAAGCATGGTGGCCCTTACTGTGGAGGTGGCAGACTTGGCAGTGCTGAACTGGGTGAAGCGGATGCGGAAGCCATGGCTGCCAGGGTGGTCAGTGGTGGAGGGCACGGTGGTGGCGGTGGGGGGCAGGCAGTCCGCACCAGGGGAGCTGGAGGGGGTGGGGACGGACCCGTCCAGCGGGAGCTCGAGACCCACAAAGCCTTCCACACCAGTCGGGCCCTAAGGGGAGATAGACATAGTCAAGTACGACAGTGCAAACAACATTGTACTCCAACATTCAGGGCAACAAGTCCTTTTAAATTAAAGCTTATACAGACAGGTCAACAGGGAAACATCTGGCGTCCGTTTTCCAAAAGCTGAACCTGAAGTGCTAATCAGTTAGCAACTTAGTTAATTGGCAATGGGAAACTGCATTGCAACCACCTTGGCCAAATTCAGCAGCCGCAAAGTTCTGAAACGTTTTGATGTGGTTCCCATTCATTGCTATGGGTGACGACTGAATGTTTCAACGTGTTTCATACATCTTGAATTTGAGACTGATTGTGTTGGGCTGATTAATACATCACCAGCAGTTTTGACTCTAGGATTGCAGCCAATTTAACAATAGAATAGGCTCTGGAACAGCAGAGGTAGCCATCAGGTCTTATTGTGTTCTCTAATTACTATCTAGAATGCACAAGCTTTTAGGCCACACTAACAGGGCGTTCACACTGCATCCGTCCGTTGACGGATCCCATTGACTTTGAATGGAGCTTTCGCGAAATGCATTGTGGGTCCGTCTGTCAAAACAGCTCCGTTGCGTCCGTCAAAAAGTTAAAAAATGTTCAACTTTTTAGCTGGTGACGGATCCGTCAAACCAATTGGGATTGAGAGAATTGACTCCCCCCTCCGTCAGATCCCTCCTCCGTCGTCCGTCAACGGACGGATGTAGTGTGAACGTAGTGTAATACAGACATCCCGACATATGCATCTCTCTAAATAGAAGAGATTTTTCTACAAACACTTTGTAAAGTAGGCGGGCAAAAACAACAAATAAGTGTTTTAACCACATTAAAATCATATCAGATTCAAATTCCTAGTTTTCCTAGAATAGGATTGCACGAGTCAGTGTGGGAGGCTCAAATCATGTCAGACTGGTGTGATATGATTAAGTTGTGACTCATCCAAAAAAGCAAATGTTTCGAAAGAGTTGGTAAAATACAAATGGGGGTAGGATAGGCATGTGAATGTGCTGAGGATGCAAAATTAGCGTTGTACCAGATCCATAAGTGCAGCCGAAGTGTTGAAGGCAGGAGGCAAAACATCAAGGATCCTGTAAAGCAGAAAATGCATACAAATGTAATTTAACGGAGGAGCTGAAAAAAACATCATTTATCATTACTTTCAAAAGGAAATGTAGCCCAAAGGTAGCAAGTGTAACTATAAGATCACAATCTTACAAACATTTTTATTTTTTGATGCTTTTCTGTACTATTATTTCACATAATCACTGAAAACCTTGACTTCCTCCACACTAAATATCCTTACTGACTGTTGTACAATATTACATGAATGCACTGTTAAATGAGTAAATTCTTCGTACAGTCTACCTTGAGGAGTCAAACCTGGAAAGGATCATACTATTGCTAGTCAAAAATTCTGTGTAAAGGCCTCACGTGTTGTCCAGGTGGTCCACGAAGTTTGAGCACCAGAGCTCGTCAAAAGTCCCCTGGCTCATGGGCAAATCAATTTCTTCCTGATGCATCTTGTCTCCTCTCTCTTTCTCCACTCACAAGGTTTGGTAGAAGAGATCACAACGGGAGGACAGAGGAGACTACCAAAACAAACAAAGAGTTAGCATGGTGGAGGAATAGCCAGACAGCAAGACAGACATGATATACATGAATCACATTCCAAAAGCAAAAGTCTCTTGTGAATGAAATTGAAGGTAAGCAATTTTTAAGGCAATATCGTTTTCTCCATAACGACTAGGGGATAAATTACAATGGTTTAAGGATTTCAAGAAAAAGCAATATACCACTTAATTTGGCGGTTCTTCTTATGCTTAAGCCATGCTCAAAAGTCGACAATTAAAGCATAATATAAATGTTAAATGTGTCGGGTTAAATGTTTAATTGTTATGTTTGTCACCAACTACAGGAGAAAACAAATAGGCCTAACGTTAGTCAAGTTTCGTGGGAAATAAACCTCAATCGCATGGGCACTGAGTATCAAAACATTGCTCTAAACCAAATAAATTCTTTCAAAAGACAAATCTCTGGCCCAAGAGTATAACGTTACAGTGTGAGAGATTTACTAATTGGATCAGGTCTCCCTCATCGCTCAGCAAAGTTAAGAGGTCTTCCTGCATCTGATGCCAACGCGAGCATACACAGAATGTACACAAAGCATGAATTAAACATGTGTTCCTTCCTCAACTAAATAGAACAGCTAGCTAGTCTGAATGCTGGTCATCATCAATCTGTCATTGACTGCGTTAATAACTAAACTGCGTTAATCTAACGTTAAATTCTTTGCGTAAATGTATGGTTTACTTGACTGCAGTAACGTCAGGTAGGCCCAAGCAAAGCCACCACAACATCCTGAGACAAGTTTGGCTAGTTGTCATATTTGCTAGGCCTACCTTAGCAGTAACTTCACTTGACACTCGAAAATTAAACGTTAACGTTATGTTTTTCTTCCAGTGTTCCCATTAACTTTTTTTCTGAGAGGACTGAGTATCGATTTAAGGGTATAGGAAGTTTTCGTAAGTTTGAATAATATTGAGATAAAGGGTAGTTCATGTTAGCTGAAGATAGCAGACGATGGCCAAAATAAATCGTGAACGTCAATGCAATCAGCTTTCGAACAACTATTTCCACATGAGCTAGCAAATGATTGATCGTCTGATCAACTAACTAGCGAATTCTGTAAACGCAATTTAATTTGGGTTTGCTTTGCTTCATCCTATTATGCTTCAACTTTCTGGCTAAGTTAACGTTAGCTGTTAGGTTAAGTTGCTAACGTTAACATGGCCCAAAACAGGCCAACAAGGTTAGAATGCTTATTCATCGCTCTCATACTATTCTAATTTCAATCACAGTTTAAAATTTTGGTTGGCTGTAAAAAAAACTTGCAGATTTTTTTCTCTGTAACACAATCGCAACAACAAAGGTTCGCGGTACTGGCTAGTTTCTCGAAGAATGTGCAACTATGCTAATTAGCTAGCAAACGTAGCTAGACCTGAAATCAGTTTGAATGACTCACTATCAAGTTGGCTATGAATAGTTTAATTAGTAACGTTAACGTTAAATTGAAGTGCACATCTTACCTCGCCTCCCGTTATTTGTAGAGTATGCTTTAATCCACACTGATCGTGTACATGCAGATGCAAGCCCGCAATGTTTTCTCGAAGTGTCTGCAGTGTTGTTATTCCACAATAGCAGTGCACCACCACGCTGTGGACGGGGATTTCCCAAAATTTTCGGCAATGAGTGGGCGTGGCCAGGTTGCCAGATTTAAAGCCCAGCCAACCAGAGAGCATGTTGAATGGCTGTGTATGTTTTTGAACGGGCACCGGGAAAATAAAAACAATCATTAGATATTGTAGATATTGTAGATAAGTAGATAAGTAGATATTGGCTGTCAGACAGCTATCATAACTCTACTTCCTGCCCAGCAAGATTTATATCAATAGTACTTCTAAGAACCCAAAAGATTCTGAGGGACTCACACACACACACACACACACACACACACACACACATACACACACACATGCATACACGCATACACAGATACTCATGCACACAGGCACGCACACACGCGCACACACACACACACACACACACACACACATGCACACACACAGATATGCAAGCACACTGATACGAAAGAACACAGACACACACACACACACACACACACACACACACACACACACACACACACACACACACACACACACACACACACACACACACACACTAAATCCCCCTCTACTCCATGCCCTGTCTCTCATCTCTCCATACACAGCCTACCCCAGCCACCCATCTCCCCACCACCTTGAGACTCTGCCCAAGGGAGCTTTTGCGGCCTGTTTTTTTGGGGTGCTCCATCCATGGTTGTGTGGGAGTACTGTAATCCCCCCTCCCCCAAGGAAGTCACAAAGCTCTTTACCTAATTCTCCACGCCATTTATCACCCATGCATGTGCAGCCTACTGTATGTAGTCTACCACATACAGCGATGTATGCAATTTTTAAAATGAGTCAATTTTGTGTAACTTTTTACAGAAATTCTTCAGAACTACAGTAATTTCCTGCTGCTAACATATGGTCCAATCTGCAATCACTTTATCTAAAAACTCCAAATATTAGTCTGTTGTCAACACTTGTCAACTTCTCCAATTGCAAAATGTGCAGCTCTTATCACCAAACTAAGGGTTTTGATATGTATGGTTTTTGACATTTTTGTTTTGTATGGTTTTTGACATTAGGTTTCCATTTCGGCATGCTGTGTAACCTAAAAGAGACATAAAACACACATACTTTTGGAGTTGGGGTCAAGTTGTAAAGAACATGTTTGCATCGACTGCCTATTGTCTGAAAACAAAAACAAATGTGTCATGTTATCTTTCTTTTTTTCTGACTATTCTTATTTGTGTTTTTCACCTGTTTATCCTTTTTAATGATCAAAAAGGTTGACTGATCCCTTCTTGCAGTTATTTGACAAAATCAACAATAGATATTCAATCCTTCATAACCTATTATTATTTCATTTTTCACAGAAGTAGCCATAGGTGGATTTTAATTATTAAGAAAGATAAATAAGATTTATATCAGAAAAAATAATGACTTACCGTTTGTGACATAGCCTATACTTTAAAACTGGCCTGTCTGAAATGACCTATATGTTACATAATTACTGTATATTTGTATTGTATTATGTTGATGTATTTAGGCCACCTGAATGTTGACGCGGGCGTACAGATGATTCAGGAACCAGCGTCGTTGTAATCCACTCTGTCAGCTGAATAATAGTTACATGTCAACAGGGAGTTATGTCAACAAGGTGGCTGGCTAAACTACAATGAACTTCAAATCTATCTCAGTAGGTTATGCTTTCATTACGACACTATTCTCTGTTCAGTGGATTACTCACCTTTAAGAAAAGCAATTCCTCAAGGGTGAACCAACCTAGGCAGTTTATCTAAAAGCCTTATTCATAGTTTATTTCTATAGTTCTGACTCTTTTGCTCTCTATGCATTTTTTTCATGAGTTGTTTATTACCTCCGCCTAGGAGGTTATGTTTTCGTTGGGATTTGTTTGTTTGTTTTTTTTTTGTTTATTTATTTGTTTGTTTGTTGCCTCTGTCCAAGGAAGAACCCATCAAATTTTGGTGATGATCCGAATTAGGATATGGACATAGGAATGTTTAAAAGGATTCTATTTAAAAGGCTACTATTGACAGATGTCATGTCCATCAGTAAACACCGGAACTATAGGGGGCGCAATTGTACATAAACAGGTGTGGAATGCCATCTGGAATTTACGTATATTACATCAAACCATAGGCCTATTGGTTTGGCAGAGGTCTGCACTCTCTGAGGGCTTTTCTAGTTTTTATCATTGCTCTAATGTTTATTTGATCATGAAATAATGTAATATTTAATGATTAGTGTAAACTAATGTACTAGTGTACACTTAAATTCCTTAATTGAATGCAGTGCACTATAGATACATTGTCTTGACTTGCCTTTTTATGTTGCCTAAATATTATGCATTTACCACTGGCCAGACAGGCAATTTATCTAAAGACATAGATCATTAAAATAATGTACTAATGAAAATAAGGATGAATTGTACAGAGTAAAACAGAGAATAATGTTGTTTGAGAATAACCATGGGGTGTATAATACCAAACCAGGCATTTTCATCTCAATACAAAAGTTTGCATACCAAAAAAATTGTACCAGCAATGAATTCATATAGTTATTTTGTGGAAAGTTATTTCATAATGACAAATAAAACAGTTTTCATAAAGCTTGTGAGTGAGCTTTGGTTCGACTCTTTATTCTTGCAAATGCTGAAAGTTTTCAAATAAGCCATAAGGGAAGCTGAGAAAGACAGGAATGCAGTGCCCCTCCCCTTATTGACAGCTGAATACACGAACATTTGTAGAACACTAGCTTATAGTTGCTTCCCAACTTTGAAGTGGTTTAAGATATCAGGTGTTCTTGCCATGGGGCGTTTATGTTTATGACCAGTTTTAGTTAAGAATATATAGGCCTATTAATACCCCCCCATTATGAGGGTATTATACCAAGTCTACTCTGTCAAGGCCAATTCAGTGACCAAGGCCCACATGCTTAATGTTTATTTACATCTTAACTGTGATTTGTTGTACAGCTGGTGTGTTGTAAGTACGTCAGCAACACAGTCAGATGCCATGCAGAAGGGAGACTTTGTATCACCTGACTTGTTAGGTCACCTTTGTAATTGGCAGTCACATGCCCTGTGTGTGTGTGTGTGTGTGTGTGTGTGTGTGTGTGTGTGTGTGTGTGTGTGTGTGTGTGTGTGTGTGCGTGTGTGCATGTCTGTCTGTCTGCGCCTGAATGTGTCTAGCCATCTCTCATGATACAAACTGTAAATGACGTTTTCACGTAGCTTTAATTCTTGAGGAGGATATGGAAACTATTATATTTGTGTGTGTGTGTGTGTGAGATCACCACTGGAAATGTCAAAGAGCACTGGCGTTGTACTGTCTCCACTAGGGAGCTATAGAGAGCATGTATAGCAGCTGGCTGGGCCTTTCATTCTGAACTCCCCGACCTTTCAAAACTATTTTCTGATCACTACAGGAGACCATTTTATTTTGGTCAATTCAAGTGATTGGAGGAACACTACAAGTTTTTCTACACAGAGAGAATCACATCCACTATCAGAAGAACAATTAAAGAAATGAAAGGATGTGTGGTGAGTTTTGATACTCGCTGAGACTGTGGATTGAATTTCTCCTGTGGGGCACTGGCTGCATCGACCCCTGCACTACATTAGACACAGAAACTAGTATCAAGTTCATGCCGTGTTTCTCAATCATTATACTACTGCTGTATGGTGGAGGCAATCAAATAAAATGAAAGGGAGAAGCAGGAGAATGAGTGGGGGAGACAGTAAGTCAGAAAGAAAACTGTTTAACACAGACAAAGGAAGGGAAGATTGTTAAAAGGAAAAATGTGTATCTTTTCATTGAATGGACAGATAATGTATGAGAAGGGAAAGTTGGCTATGAACAGCGAAGCAGCTGATCTGAAATGAAATAAAGTGTGGTAGTGGCGTGAGATGGAGGCGTGTCTTACTGAGAGGCTTTGAGCAGTCAGGGGACAGACCCGCCGCACACCCCCTCTGACTAATAACCACCTGGCGCTGTCCAGTGCACATTTAACCACCCCTCTCTCCAACGTTGAAGTGGAACAGTCCACAATCAAGGAGCACCTGTTGCCATGTGGAGTGTGTGCAGTGTGGGGAGCCTTGTGGCAGAGGAAAGGGGTGTCGGTGGCTGGATGCGTGACCCGTTTGGCATGCGCTCGAAAATAGCAGCTGATTTATCACTGATGAGAAGACAGACAATAGCCGCCATGGTGGCCCAGATAAGCCGTTAGGCATGGGCCAGGACTGTTGAGTCACTGCTTCAATGGAAGGAAGAGACTGGCACTGAATGTTCATTCAGTTTTATAATGCAAAAGTTTATTCACCTTCAGTCAGTGACATTAAATCAGCACTTAAGTCATGCATAATCTAGAGAGCTTGCATGGATATTCCTCAATGCATGCATTACACTGGAATGATGCACGTCATTTGTAGGTCTAAATCCTGGAAAATAATCAATTATGGACCTATTATAAAGCCTTGCTTTACTGCTTGTGTTGTAGATCTAGAATTATTTCCTATTTCATGCATAACTGATCTACAAATCATGTGGCATGCTCCAGTTCACTTCTTTGAGGCAAACCACTTCAAGATGGTAAGCACACAAAAAGATAACAAGGAAAAGTTACACACTAGATTGGCAGTACTGAACTGAGTTAACACACCCGTCCTTCTACCAATGACAGATAAGGTCAAGACAATTCCGTGTTGGATGACCTCTGTGACAGGACCTCAAGCTTTTGGGTATGACCAACTCTCCAGGCCACGCTCTCACCCCTCCCTTCTCTATTGCTGCTTTAAAAAAACTCCCCCCAAAAGGTGTGTGAGCATGTGCGCCTATGTCATTCTATCCGACACACACTGCAGCTTCAAAGTGGTCAGTGGAGAGGGGAAAGAAGACGCGCACTCACTGTATAATTGGAACTGACAATCCCGCTTTTTCCATCTGGGATTTTAATCTTCACTGGATATCCTTTTTTTTTATCAAGTTCTCGAGCAAGGCCAACTTTTGAGTTAGCCATTTCATCTCTTTAAAGTCTTTAAAGTCTCCAAGTTATTGCTGAAGGGGGACCTACCTACTATCAGACAGGGCGAGACGCAGACTACGGAGCAAATCCGTGTCGCGCGCTGTCAAAATCATGCCAGCTGGATTTCAGCAGTTGGGAGGGGAGGTAAGATGTCATTAAACATTTTCGTTTGTTGAATTTACGACATTAATTAGTTTGAATAGCGGCGGTCAATAGCGGTGCAAGTGTAAACATTAGGCTATATCTTAGAATAAGAGAGCTTAGCCTCTACACAGCCGGCCTTTACACAAATCCAACCTTTCAGGTGTTGCCATACTAGCGCTATCAATAAAGGCAGGTGGTAAAATATCCTACATCACAAGTAGTTTCATGATAGAAAATAGCGTTTTTCCACTCTTGTAATCAGCTGGCTAAGATGACTCGAAAACAGCAAATAGGTAAGTTAACAAAGAAAGGTCACATGACAACATCAGAGATTGTCATCCCGCATTTTGGAAAAGAGGGCCCGTATTTGTTGTAAGGGACGACCTTGACAAAGGGCAGGGCAGATCAAGCCTGGATATGGGTTGCTGGGTCAGGGAACTTGAAATTTCGGTCACACAACACTCGGGCATGTAGTGTACCAATAGATAGGTTCTGTCTTAATCTTCCTGAGTCTATATTCATATTGACAGTTAGTGCATGAGTTTTCTGTCTTTTATCTCAAGTTCTCTTCATCTTCCTTTGTTTTGCATCATGCATACAAAACATTGCAATCTTGCAAGGCTCCACTGCAAGATATACTAGGCCTTCTATTTCTTCCTGATCCTTTTCATAAAGTAACCTAGCTTGGTGTCTGGTTTGAATCAGTATATAGCCCAGTGGTTTTAGGTCATTAGATGCTGTCTGTTGGAAAAAGAGGCAGAAAAAGTGATGCAACATAGACAGAATAACAAATCAATAACAAATTTTAACTGAATGAAGCATAGTAAAATGAAACTGAAAGTAAGTTACTGGTTCAATATTTGCTTTGTGTATCAAACTTTCTTGTTCTTTTTCCCATGGCCAATACTTGGCGACCTTGAACAGCAGCACTATGGATTGAATCACAACAGATTGATCCTTTAACTTTGGCTGGCTGCACCACATCCACAGCATTTTCAGCCACATTTCGTATAATGTTTTGGACAAATACATGGCATAGTATTGTGTTAAGGGCAAATAGGTATCATCAAGAGATTTAACTCAGACAGCTGATTTATGCAATCTTGTTTCCCCCAAAACATCAGCAGTTGTAGGCTATATCTGGGAACTGAAGACACCATTGGAGTTTTGAGAATACAATGCAGCACCAGCCGTTCTTATTTATGCATATTTCAGATGCCTTAACGTCTTGGGTCTTCTTTTATTTACAGTATGTTCCATGATGCAATCAATGTGAAAGGTCTGGACTGCACAGCACCCAGACACTTTTACTAATAGAACTATGTTTTTAATTTATAAATTTAAAACACGAATGTCTGTGTTATTACAGTGTAATTTTAAGTATTTCTGCCATCTTATTCTTGATTAACTGTTTAAGCTCATAGGCGTATTTTAGCAAAGTCTTATTAATGTTGCTTTGGATAAAAGCATCTACTAAGTACCCATGAATTTACATATAAACATGATATAGAAAGCCATTGGTTATTTTTTGATATCCTCTTTGAACAAGATGTTATTGTGATGGACAGAGTGATGTATGCCTATGGGATGCAATCTGGGATGCTCGTTTTTTAATCCAATCATGATGTCAGCTAAAATAAATATTGTGTGTCGTTGCCCCCATCAAACTTCTTTTTAGAAATGTTTAAAAAGTACAAAATGCCTTATTATGAGTACGACAGAAGTTAGAGAGTGCAAGTGTTAAATTACTTCATCTAGAAAACATTTATTAACAGGAAGTGTTGTGTACTGTAGGCCTAGTGTGTTGTCTTGAGTGACCTACAAACATACTAGTGCAGGTCCATCGCCTGCAGGCCCTGAGGCACTAGTTACTCAGAACTGTTTGCCCCCAACACAAGTAAGGGATATAAACACAAAAAGGTCCCAGGGTCTGTCGCTAAGCAACCATCACTCAGAGAAAAGACAGGTGTGTGTGCATATGAGACAAGCTTGAAAGTTCATTCACTAGGCATATGATGAATCGCTAAGTCTTATGTAATGCCAAATGGATTTGTCTTCATTAGTCTCTGAGATATATTTAGTTATTGTGTGTGTGTGTGTGTGTGTGTGTGTGTGTGTGTGTGTGTGTGTGTGTGTGTGTTGTAATGTGTGTCTTGCATGAATATTCTGTGAAACAAAGTTTACAAGATCACAAAATTTAAAGGCAAGATTTGCACATCGGAGAGCTCCCATTAGATTTCCTTTTTATTATTGTTTGTGATGATTCAAGCGCCATGGCCCTTCCTCAGACATTCAATTTGTAGAATGTTGTGTCTTGTAAAATTGGCTTGGATTAAAGTGTGCCTTAACTACCATCATTGTGGCCTGCTAACAGCTAATGAAATTCCTTCTGACATTTCACCATTTGAAAGGATATACTGTATGTGTGAGTAACCATATAGCTACAACATACAGTATATTTGTATGTCCAAAATAACAGAGAGGTATGAATGACATTTGTTTTCAAGTGTCAGATTGTCTCCAAGGACTATATGTTATAGGTCAAGGGTCAGCTAGAGTATTTTAGTCCAGGACCCTTGTCCCCGGCAGTATTTTCAACACTCTGTCTTGAAACACTATAGTGAAAAGATTGACAAGTGATTGAACTATTGAGCTGATAATAGTGTGTGTTTGTGTGTTTTTTCCCTGTGTTTTTATCAAAGAGAATTACTGGAACACTCGCCCTCTCTGTATTCACGGCTGTCTTAGGGTCTCTTGAATTCGGTTACAACATCGGGGTCATCAACGCTCCTCAACAGGTAGGCTACATAATTAATCATTATTCAGCTTCAGTTTTTAGAAACAACATTTCAGCAAGTTGCTCATGTAATTTGCAGCTATTTTTGCCATGAATCATTGGTGTGTTGCACTCTTTGCATATTTTGGTTGAATCCTAATGTCCACCCAAACCCTGAGCCCTTAAATACTTAACTAGAATGAGTCTGCCTTGTGATTGGCCAGTTCATGCCAGTTAAGTCTTTGAGGGTTCATGGGTTAGGGTTTAGGGTGGACATTGGGATTCAGCTTTTGTGTGTATTAGCTGCTGGATGTTTCCAGCTGTGTCTTTTGTGTAAATTGCTGCGTAAACACCACAACATTTCCCTGAAAGACAAACAAAGTATGTACAGTATATACAGTAATTTATTTAAGGCTCATACATCAGGTCACTGTTTTACAGGAAAGTTTTGTACTGATTTAAGAATTATACATAATATTTTTATCACCTGAATGGCTCTCATAATGTATTGCATACATCACATTTTGTGAATTTATTATACTCTATTATGAATCTGTATACAATTGTGCGATCCGATCACCTAGGCTATATCAATAAGGGAACACTCACACTTTACCAGTAGTTTTCACTCACACTTTACCAATAGTTTTATTCAGCAACTATTAACATAAGACATAACGTAAGACATCATGAAGTAGATATGAAATACCAATAACTGCAAAATATTCAAGAAACTAAATAGAGCAGGCTAAATAGAGCAGTCTGCCTCTGTGGTAAAGTTATGTTTTTTTATGTGTTTTAAGTGGCAGGTAAATTTGCACAGAAGGGAAACAGCAGTCACACAAAATGTAAAGTATTCAAACTCAAAGATCCATGCCCATAAAAAAAAAATAATTTCATGGCAAAGAGCCAAATGATTAACCTAAACAGGAAGACAGGACAGGACATGCAATACTCACTTACTTTTGTTGGTCCTCTATGCTGAGGAGCCTTGCTTGACATAGGGTCATTGTTACTCTAGTATTGGTACCCTACAACTACTTATATCTATTTACAGTATATCCAGTTATTTTAATCAATCCTTATTATATCCATATATTCATTTATTTTAACTAATCAGGTGACAAGAAATGCAAAGGATGCACACAAAAATATCTAAAAGTATTCAAATTAATATATATGCACAGAATGTATGGAAAAAACAAACAAACAAAAAACCCCATAAATCTTTCAACATGGACAATAGAACAACATGGACATAGTATTCATTATTACAGCCCATTATCATCCAATTTCAGTTCATTTTTTCCATTTCACCTCCCAGAAAACCCCATATAGTGTCTTGTTAAAATGTTCCTTCAACTGAAAGAATAAAAACAGACATTAATAAATTGTAGTAGGTGTTGCTGAAATTCTTCTGTTAATTCAATATGAAGTAGTCTGCTAAAAGGATAATTTAATGCCTGACAGAATAACAAGATGATAAATCTTGAACATCAATTATGAGATAGGGAGAGAGAAAAAAAGAACAGCAACAGTTTGTGACTACAATATATGACACTTGGGCCTTACCGCCTGTAAAAGTTTTGTCTGGGTAGCTTCCGATTGACAGTTCAGAGGTACCATGGAGGCACATAGCATTGACAGACTAATATTCCTTTTGTTTGACTCTGTGTAACAAAAAATATGAAACTGTGACTCAGATTTGGTGAGATACAAGGTGAGATACTGTACAAAGTTTTAGACAGCAAAAATGATGGAAACAAGTGTTAGTTGAATATACCCAAAAGCTTTGTAATAAAAACTATTTTGTTGTAAGCCAAGATTTGAGGGAAGGGATTATGCTCTATTCATATATAATAATTTGAGTCACACATGCCTTACCAGCCACTAATACAGGTATTAGTGGCTAATACATAAGTGGCTAATATGTGAACCTTAAAATAAAGTGTTAAAGTGTACCAAAAACTTTAATGTTTCTGTGTGGTCTACTCTAATTCCATATCAGTTGCCTAATTAGAAATATGTTTAAACATACTGAAAAAAGTTCAATAATTCACTCCCCCATAACACCTGTATCCTACATAATATTAAAATATCGACAGTAATTGTGTATATTCTTGTGCATTTACCTGTTTGGCCCATTTCTGTTTCATTTTTGCTGTTCTGGTTTCCAGCAAAAACACTAACAAAAAACTCATATTTTGTTCCAGGCCTTAAATTTTTCAGTGTGATACTGGTGGCTTTGACACGTTCTGTGTGCGATTCTCTCCAAAACTTAGAGACATAGGACACGTCATACTGTATTGTCACATTCTCAGAAGCTAATGGAACTGTCCATTTCAGGGAGATCGAAGTATGAGTCTTTTCTCCGACTTTTAATTCCCTTGGGGGATTTGGCACTGTAATGGAGAGAATATCAAGCTATCATAACACAACCATATGCAAAAGCTGTACAATAGTTATTTGGAAAAAAAAAACAATATAGCCCATCAACATGTTGAACAACATGTTGTACTGCCATACTTACAGGTAAATTTGGACTGATATATAGATGTGCTCGTTAGGTTTCCTAGTCCAAGCACTTGCACTTCTATGGTGTAATTGGCACCTGCCTTCAGTCCTTTGAATTGGTAGGGAGAAGTATTTATGATGATATCACTTTTGACAGGAACTTTTTTCCCAGGTTCATATAGTTTCAAGCTAAAATACTGATAATTCCCTACTGGGGTTGTCCATGAAACGTCAATGGTATTTGCTGTTGAATTTAATTTCAGGTCAAGGACATGGCTGGGTTCTGAAAACACATAAGGAATGAGAAAAACACTCAGTGGTTACCATAGACTGGTTTGCATTGTTTCATGTACTGTAAGCCTAGAGATGCACCAATTTCTGATTTGGCATGGAGTTTGACCTAATGTTATCTTATCTTAAAGGAATAGTTCACCTCTTTATGAAAAATGGTTATTTGGAGTTAATTTACCTGGAGTTAAATATGTGGGTATGTGGTCTCAGTGCATGCATCGTCCTAGTCTGGCAACCCCAATTTTACTTTTAGCTTAGCATAGGAAAGTAAAGTTGCCAAAGAATAGCTATCTGGCAACATTATATTCCAGTGCCTATGCTACGCTAAAGCTAAAAAATGGGGGGGAATGGGGATGCCATACTAGGAAAGTGCAAGCACTGAGACCAAAATGCTTTTACCCACATATGTAACTCCAGGTAAGGGGGTGAATAACCAATTTTAATTAAGAGGTGAACTATTCCTTTAAAGCCCCCACTTGCAACATTTAGGTACATTTTTGACGTTTCCTATTCATTACACCTTTATATAAATTGCCTAGAACTCATTGGAATTGATAAATGACATGTTCCGGAGTAAAATGAGCCCCTTTGTGAGCTTGTCCGTGGCTGCTAGAGGCAGATACCACCTATGCAAGATCAGGAAGAGCGTCCACCCCCAAAATGGCTGGATTGGGTATCTGAGAAATGTAGTTGATCCATGGGCCAATCCGCTCCTTTCAGCTTCACACCATGTCCGCAACAACAACAGCAACAACCTTATGTGCTAGGATACCTTGTGTGTAAATACTGCAGGAAGATTGCAAACAATTGGCAAGCTTCATATCAGTATGCCATCTACAAAGCAAGCTGTAGATGTCTAAAGGCATGCATTTGTTTAGTGCCATTATGAAATGACAAAGATACAGACTATGATAAGAAAGTAAACGTCTGAGGACAGCATAGGTCGAAACACGTCTGTCTTGGACATGTTGCCATTAAAAAATAGCTTTAGAGTTAAAGCTTCAGTGTGTGTTTACTTTCTTATCATTCAGTATTCCCCTTGTTTTACGCACCCAAATCCTCTTTTTATGTTAATTCAGTTGAGAGCACCTTTCTCCCTCACCAAAGATACAGGCTATGGAATTAATGTTGCTGAGTGTCTATTGCTGGATCAAATAAACAGCCAATGTTTACACTTCAGTGTGGGTCAGTGTATGCACATTCAACATGTGCATGTGACCTGCATAAAATCATTTACATTGTATAAATATCTTCATTTTCACAGGCTGATCGCAATCGTGGCTTATCATATGAAAAAAGCCCAATTCCAGTCATCAGCCATTCAATCGGTGCATCTCTTGTTTCATGTGTCTCAAAGTTATCATCCGGAGTTATAGTACTCAACGCTTACGCCTTGTTGTTTGAGCTTAGAAGAGTGCTGTCAGGTGGGATAAGAATAAGATGCCAGCCAATGCTAGCTGAATGAAAGAAAACAAATGAAACTGATTTTCTTTGCCCTCATTAGTTAGTTTTGGCTGCTGTTTCACTACTCAGTGTCATTCTCATTACTGACAGCACCTGGCAACCTTGAACAAGAGGGCAATGGCTTCATTGAGCTTTGATACATGTGTGGTCTACACCAAGGTCACCAATTCAGTTGCCTAATTAGAAATGTTTAAGCTATGTGCTACTGAAAAAGTTCAATAATCCTCTCCCCAATAACACCTCTAAATATTACCAAAAAAATCAACAGTAATTGTGAACATTCTTGTGCAGATACTGTTATCCTATTGGACTATTACTCATTCATTAATGTTTCTTTATCTCTATGTCTTTTTTATATCATTGCAATGCAATGATATAAAAAGTTTAAAAATAGAGAAAACAGGAATGCAGGATTGTATTAAAAGAACCTGTCCCTTTCCATCCCACGCTATCCACATCACCCCCAGCCCCACCCATCCCCACCCAACTATCCCAATTACACCCTTAACGTAAACATAGATGTATTGTCTCTGCTTACTGAAAGAGGACTTACTTGTGAAACCTTGAATGGTTTTAGGGTTTCCCTCAAGGGATTCACTTACTCGTGCCCAAACAGTAACATCAAACCTACTGCCAGGCACAAGATTTCTGGCTGTAAATCTGGTGTTGGTAACACTTTCATTATATAGAACAGATTCATTTTTCACGAGCACGCGATAAGCAGAGGCAAATCCTTCTGGTGCTTCCCAAACCACTTCGAATGTAGAAGTCGAAGGCTGGTGATACTTCAGCTTCTTCACAGTGTTTGGTTCTGTGAGAGAAAACAGTTTGTCAGACATTCCATTGCCATGTTTAAACTGTGGATTTCTAATTGGTTTATCCTATAAATAAAAAAAAAACATAATTTAAAATTCCTTATTTATGTTTACAAGAGCTCTCTAAGAAAGCCAGTGCAATATGTATCCTGGTTAGTTTTCATGCCCTTAGACATCAACAGATCATATGATTTATATGACATGATATGATTTAATCATTTATGTTCTCCCCCAAAACATACTGTATATAAACACATAGCCTATGTAAATATTAATTTCAAAACTCAAAGTACTAGTACAGATCTTTGTTTACATTTTACATTTATCAAAAGGAGGCCAGTTTTCCTGAGATAAATAGATAGGACAGCTGCACTTACTAGTGAAGAAAGTTTGATTGAAGCGTCGACCGGGGATGGACATGTCAGCCACCTCTGCGCTGACCTCAGCGGTGTATTCTCCACCTGCTGTCAGGTTTTTAACTGTGTATTCCCCACCTGCTTCAGTGATAGTGTACTGTGTTTTGGTGACATTTACACACTTAACTATGTCAGAGCTGTTATACACACACAGCCGGAAGAAGTCACTGCCTCCTAGGGGTGGACGCCATTTTAGGGTGACGGAGGTCTCTCGGATGACTGAAACACTTAGGTCACGGATCTCGTCAGGCTCTGAGAACAAGACGTATATACAATCAAATACATTCATTACATACATTACAGTACATAATTGGATATACAAAGTGTATATATGTAGTCCATTGATAAATATAGTATGTATATAGCTATATAGCTTTTGGTGTGTGAGTTGAGTGATTCCAACACTAAACCAAAAAAGCAAATAGGTCTGATGTGAATGACAATTGGAGAGCTATCTGTGTTCCACTTACGTGTGTGGAAATAACTGATCTGAGGATTAAGATCCCGTCCACACTTGATTGGATAGACATAGACTGTGTACTTTGTACCAGAGGTCAGGCCTTTCAACTCTGTGGTGAGGTTTGTGGTCAATGGTGTGTGAGTCCAGTTACGCTCTTCACTTTCCACGTCCACCCTGTAGCCAGAGATCTCACCCGGTGCCTCCAACCAGTCCAATGTTGCAGTGATGTATGTAATGTTAGACACTTTTACCTCACCATAGAAACGATCTGCAGAATAGAAAAATGAGCAAGAGATGTAAGTAGAGCAGTGAGAGAAACGGTTTTAAGGTACTGAAGAAAAAAAAATCCTACATTAATGGGCCCGCTCAATGGCTCCGACAAAGTGCTAAGTGCAAAGTTCTATCCCATTGTTTTCAACACAGCCCCATACACAAACGTCAAACTCTTCTGCCGCCGCCTGTTGATTACCATTAAAGACTATTTTGTCAGAGCCATTCATAGAGATCCATTAGTGATTGTACAGGCTACTGTGCTATGTTTGTTGCGTGTTGTGTGCTGCCAAACGCAACTGTCAGATTGGAAAGTACTCCGCAATCCTAACAGAACCAGTGTGCGGAAGCATTCAGATAGTCAGTCAGAAACTCAGAACTGTGGGTCTGTGATTGATGGATTTGACTACCCATTTCCAAGGACATAACTTGCATGAAATCTAATGTACAGTATATCGAAGCCAGTTTGGATTGCCATTGTTTACTTATTTTCGCACACGTCCCCAGTTTAGCCCCAGATGATAACAGACATCAATAAGAATATCATTTTGAAAACCTGAAGAAATGAAACTGGACATTGTAAAAGAAATACTAATGCACTTACCATCATAACAGATGTAAGACAGAACTTCAGAACAGGCCCTTTCCCACCATAACCCAAAACTCAGCAAAACCAAGCAAGCGTCCTCAATGAACTTGTTAAGGTCTTCCTCACGGCTGTCAGTGATGGTAGGACAAGGAGTGGTGGTAGGAGGGGGAATGGTGCTGGTTGGTGTGACAGTAGTTGAGATGGTACTTGGAGCTGAGGTACTGGTTGAGATGGTACTTGGAGCTGAGGTACTTGTGGAGATAGTACTAGGAGTTGAGGTACTGGTTGAGATGGTATCAGGAGAAGGACTGAATGTGTTGATATCTAACATGGTTGAGTTTATAGAAATGGTGAAATCTGAGTTTGTCACATTTGGGCTGGGGGTGATGTTGGTAGTATTGATGTCTAATATGGTGCCATTTGGGGAAATGGTAAAATTGGAGTTTGTCGTATTTGGGCTGGGGGTGGTGATGGTGTTGTTCATGTCAAAATCTGTTGTGTTTGGAGAAACAGTGGAATTCAAGGAAGTCTGATAAGAATTAGGTGTTGTGAGAGATCTGAACAGGGCATCCTTTGCTTCTGGGTCGTCTATGCATTTAAGGAGTTTCTCCAGCCGTGGACACATTTGATCCTCACTCGTCTGCTCTGTTGTGCCATTGGTCATGGTCTCATTTGACATTCCTGTTGTGGAATTCCCGTCCATGGTGGTAAAAATTCCATATGTTGTGTAATTCCCGTCCACTGTAGAATTCCCATATGTTGTGTAATTCCCATCCATTGTAGAACTGCTGTCTGTAGTGAAGTGGGTTTGAGAAGTAGTGGGAGTCCAGGGTGTAGTCGGATTCATATCAGTATCTGTGTTAGGCTCACACTTGATCGGTTCTGACTTGGGCTTTGGAATAGGACGACCCGGATACCAGTTCTGGAATGTTACAGGATCACCATTTGACCAGCGTGACCATGGAAGTTTTCCCTCAAAGAAGCTGAACCATGTTGAGTTTGCTTCATTGGTGTCATTGGTGCTATTGGACAACTGGACCCAAGGAGGTGTACCACTGAACCACTGGGACTCTGGGTGTTGGGTTGAGTCAGTGTTGTTTGTAACGTTGGACAATGATGCTATGGTTTCGTTGAGCAACCTCCGCAAACCAATCCATACGGCTAAGCTGCTGTTGTCCAGTTTATCCAGCAGGTGGAGTGTGTTATCGGCTGTGATTGTGGCCAAGTCCTTGTAACACACAAGGCAATGCTGGCGTGCATCTTCCCAGCTGGAGGCATTGGGTTGTAGGAAATACTCACGCTCTGTCCTGCCCAGAGAAACTGGTTTGGTTTAAAAGAAAAGTGCAATTATTACTAGTTGTAGCTTCATGAAAAAAAATCACAAACCACTAATTAGGTACATAAAACGGAGAAAGAGGAAACGTCAGTCAACAACTGAGTTGACATGCACTGTGGGGATGGTCTCTAAAACAAATAGGACATTCATGAGGAATAAAAGAAAAGGTGCAAGGATGACTCCATCTCTGGACCAGGAATGCAGCAACACTGCAGTTCTCAGAACTTATGGAATTATCCGTTTGGGTCAGGTGTAATTATGACATTATGCGCCAAAATATGACAAATGCGTAACTGCCTAACTATAGAATCTGAAATAAGTACAGCATTAGAGCTGAAACTACAGTAAAGAAAGAAAGCTATGCCATTGTAGGCTGGAGGGTCAGATAAAAAATGGGGACCTATCACCAAAGTTATTAATCTCTGGAGTATAAGGAGAATGGTATGGTGGTTAGTGTTTCCTGTTCATGGCCTATTGGTGTTTTCATCAGGAAATAGCCTACTTTATATTTTGAGTTCATCAAGGCATGTTGTAACCACATTTTAAGCAACTAACACTGGTACAGAGGCTCATTCACTAGCAAAGATAACAGGTGTAATTATGTCAAACTTGAAATTAAGCGTCAAAGTAATGATAATGTCTCTTAAATGCAACATAAATGCATTCACTGTTCACCACCAATTCAATGTATTCTTCGTAGGTAACACTCTGGTAAAAAAAATCGTAATAATCCATCAGTTACCATTGCTGTAAAGTTGCTAATAAACAGACAGACGGACAGACAAACAGACCAACAGATGGGGAAACTTTGAAACGGAAACCTTGGTGGAGGTAATAAAACGCGTTTCGTGTACTTTCAAAATCCTATACTGGAAATCTGTTCCATATCCAGTGACCCTGCATGGGATACTCAATCAGCTTTTAACATCGAAAAACAACGTATTCACAGACTGAATAGGGAGAAGACTTTTAACATTAAAAAAACTACATAAAATTGAAAGAGTGTTTGTCAAAGGAGTCAAATTGCTTGGAAAGGAGCCATCTCTTGAGCATTATGCCTGTCATAGAGGATCTTAAATTATAGGTCTAGGTAAAATGAGCTTTTGTAGCAGGATGGATAGATTGAAGGATATTGTTGCAATACAATTCAAATGATAGGCCTATGATAAATTATATGGGCCTATGTAAAATCACCCAAACATGCCATCATAAACTGTACAACATACCTCAAAACGGGTAGCATCATGTTTTAAATAACCCAAACTGTGGACAAGGGAAATTGACTTACCCAGTAGAAACACCATAAAACCAATCCACATTTTGTGTCTCCTGTGCTTACATACAAAATGCATCTGGATAGAGGTGCATATAAATCAATGGTAAGAAGGAACAACCCTGTAGAGTCATTTGACTTTGGTAAATGTCCAGTATTTACATACATAGAGAACATCCAACACCAAGGACGTCATATGTATACAGACAGACAGATGAAATCAGCAGTAAGCAAATGTGCCTACAAGGGCCCAAAATCAGCTATACACCACTGCACACATGTTTAAGATGACACGTTATTACCTCTGTTTTTTTGTTTTTGGCATCTTTTCAAATAAAACAATTAATTAATAAATTATTCATGATAGTTGGAAAACCTTATATGTTTACGGTATTCCATTTTTGAACACAGTTATTTATTTAACGACAAGTAATAGGCCTACATTTTTTTCAAAATAAGGAACTGATGAGACTGACAAACAAGTGAATAGAAATGTTGACCTAATGAATGTCTGTATGTGTGTGTGTGCGCGCACGCGTGATAATATTGCAGATAGCAAAATATTGCACAAGAAAAGGAAAATGAAAAGAATCTGCTTCAGTTTCAGTGAAAAACAAAACCAAAAATACAGTACATTTCATGTCACTTCTACCTTGTTTTATCAAATAAATATTAAAACATAGAGCTTGGAAATAAAAAGTAAACACTATATAACTGACTGTTACACTGACTGATTTCCTTGCAGTTACTGTATGTCACACAAATTCAACACATGAGTTTACAGGTAGGTAGGACTATTTGCAGATTGAAAAAATGATTATAGTCAAATGGACAGAATGTGTTCAGATTACAGTCAAATGAGTGGTTTAGACTTCATCCTGGTGACACCTGGGTTGGCTACATCCTAGGGTATGAGACAACTAGCTGTACACACTAGAATGTCAAAACAACATGGAAAAAGACAGATGAATATTAATGTTTGTGTACTAGGTAACCTACTAGCTATTGCTTCTTTGGATTTCTGACAACATTGTTTTTTATATTTTTAGATTAAAATATGCAAACTCCAAGTGTACATGAAACTTTATACTGTATTTACTTATCACTTGGCAAAGAGCAAAGAAATGCTTAATTGTTCAATCAATGTTGTCTATGTATATTGTGCACTCATCACATTAGCTGAGATAGTGGGTGAATACAAAAATTTGAGGGAATAGTATAATAATAATAATAATAATAATAATAATAATAATACAGATAATGATAATGATAATTATATAAATTATAATAATAACCTGCCATGTGTGTAGGTGCATCATATTCAACAACATTGTAGACATCTGTTAAATTACTCTCAATTTTTCCATTTCAGTTCCAAGAAAATTCCATTTAGCGATTTCTTGAATAATTCCTTAATCTGTTAAAAACAAACAACATTCATGTAAATTCAGTAATCTATTGGTTCACCCCTGCAGTTATTTATACAGTATAAAACAAAACCATCTTTAATAATTCACAATGATTTTAAAAGTACACCATGCAAGAATACTAGATAAATCTATCGGCTTCATAATTGCTTATATGGTAAGATGGCTCATTGTGGGGGTAATGAAGCCACTCTCGGCTCGTCTACTGCCTCCTGGTAAATTTACAGCATTTGCAAGTCTCCAACATCACCCTAAGGAGAGACAAAACTAAAAATAACTCAAATATGAGCCTAATGGCTTTTTAAAACCTTGTCAGTCATAGTAATACAGAGGTGTTAAACTAATTTCCAAGGGCCACATACTGTAATCATTGTGCTGTTCCTCAGAGGGCCATCATATCTTGCATGCCCCCATGTAAGATACTGTATGTATGTCCACAGACTGATGGGCAAAATCATCACTATCACAGCCACCACTTAAAGGAATTACCTGGAGTGAATCAACACGTAGCCCTGCTGTTTTAACTTCTAAGCGCTATTGATAGCCACCTCAATTTCGTGCGTCACAAACCAATATAGTGAAATGGCAGGTAACGGTAACAGAATGGGGCATGTCAAAACAAAACCAAATCAATTAGGTTTCGTTTTAACATGCCCAATTCTATTACCGCTACCTGCCGCTATCTTGGTCTAGGGTCTGGGCTAGCTGCCGTCAGTCCATGATAAATCCTCACAACTCAAACCTTAAAAAATCTTCTAAACGCTGAAAGCCTGGTCTTTAGCTCCAGCTCAGTGTTTAGAGTGTTCGACTCCCATGCTGGGAGTTTGTTGTAGTTCGAGACCCGTGTGTGGCGCGAGGAAGGTTTAGGCTACTAACATTCTACACGCACAGCAAGGCATTCGTTGAGGCCTTCACACACCAGTTCTGACAGCATTGTGGAGCACTTTCGAGTTAACCAATATCAATTGACTGTCTTGAGCAGCCGGCAGCAACAGAATTTTGCACTGGTGCATGAGGTTGCATTGAAAACAATTGAATTAAATGTTGGAAGCACAGTTCTACGCCCTTTATCGGAACCAGTGTGCAGTCAGTGGCCTTTACAGGCCTTTGCATGGAATGCCCTACACAGAATGCTCTCTAGAACGAGAGCAGCAACATTCTGTGCCTTTATTCTACTCATGGCTTACCTCGTTTAAAAGCTCTTTCCTGGCAGTTTCATTTGCACAGCCCAGAGGATTTATGGATTTGCACAGCATCAGGAGAGTGATATTCCTCTTATTCGCTTCTGTGTTGCAAATGGAGAGAAATGGCAATTAAAGTAGGAAGATAATAAGGGATGATAAGAGTTACAGCATTTAAGATGTAATGAAGTATTAAATAAATAGAGGCAAAATAAAAGGGAATTTGAACAAAATTAAAGAGGATGATGGGGTTAAGAGGATGTTAGGGTTTTTCCCAACATGAGATGTTCCTGGCTTAAGGTTAAGAGGAGGGTTAGGGTTTTTCCCAACATGAGATCTTACTGACTCACAATTCAAAAGCCTTTTTGTAGCTCACCAAAATTCACTGTCATAGCTTAATATACTGTAATTGGTGTTGTCAAACGATTTAAAAAAAATCTGATTAATCACAAAATTTTGCAATGATTAATCGTGATTAATCACTTTTAATCGCAACTCATTTCTTCCAGTAAGAATTTAGATGGTAGGGTATGTTGGATCCTTATTTTGCCTTGGAAAGACCCTGATTCTAAATAGCTGGCTTTGTTCTTCTCAAATGGGGCAATTCACATCCCCTACAACCCAACCGAATTGCCCAAACATCAACCCTCTGCTGTTGTTGGACATTCAGGAGCTGGGCCATAATCTTTGTTAAGTTTGTGTTGATAGCCAAGCCATTTTCTATCTGAAACTGAACATAATATATGCCATGAAAGTGGAAACATATCCATCAGGAGTTTTTTATTAATCACTTGAGTTGATCAGTTAATTTCGCCAGCACTATCTGTATAATATAATATAATATAATATAATATAATATAATATAATATAATATCCATGATAGGAAGTAGAATTGCCTTGCCAAATTTCACCCTGTTATTTGGTTTACAATTTCATTTACTGTGTGCAGGCTTTTATTTTTTGGTAACTTTCCTTGGTGTGTGGACTCCTTGGTGTTATAGCAATATCTGGTCAAACTTCCACATGAAGTGCCCATTTGCACAAATACAATATATTTACAGAATATTTATACAGTACATCTGAGAAAATAACAACTTGGATGAATAAAACCATTTACCTGTCATCTGATTGACTGTTATACTCTGACTGCTTTTTTCACCCGCAAAAACTTTAACCCCAAACACATATAATGTTCCAGGCCTTAAACCATCCAGTTTCACTGTTGTACTACTGACTCGAGTTGAATTTGACTCATTCCAAAATGTGGAATTGTAGAAAACATCATACTGTAGCTTTACACCCTCAGATCTTTCTGGAGCTTTCCATTGCAGGGAGATTGAAGTATTCCGTTTGACAGTGACTTCTAGCTCCCTTGGCTTTCTTGGCGCTGTGATTGAGAACACAGCAAATTGTAAGCAAAGTGAACATTCAAAAAACACTATCCAATTTAAATATTTTGATAGGCCTATGGTTGCACTTTGATATATTTGATTGTTTTAAGGATACATTACTGCACTTTGCACCTGTGGAACCTATCAGGTGTGAATGTGATACGTTAAATTCCTGGAGGGCATATACCTCCTATTTCAACCAATTGGTACCTCTTGGTCGCAACTCGCAACACATTTTAAGAGCCAGAATGCACTGCAGCAGTCCTTGAGTTCAACAGGATCCCTTTCAGCCCACTGTAGAATTTGATTGACAAAGCCCAGAGTCGGTAGAAACTTGGAAATTGAGCAGTAGCACTGGCTGTTACTAACCTGACAAGCCAGACTATATGTACAGTATGTACCGTATGTATGTACTGTACAACATATGTATAACATTTATATAATATGTATAGTCTGACCACAAACAGTTGACTGTGGCTCAAGAATCTGCTTTGTCTTCCAAACCATCTCTGCACGCAATAAGATTAAGCTTCCACAAAGAACAAGCCGATTCAGACAATGCTAAGCCCACCCCCGACTCCCTGCTCACATACAGTAGAGCACTGTGAATGGACCCCGACCTCAACCACCAACGATGGTTGAATATCATAGCTTCCTTTGGTTGATGGCTAGCTTTAGCGTGATTTGTCTCGCTGAGCTAATCAATTTGCTACCGCTTGGATACATTTACATTTCTCAGCTAAGCTGTTACTTGCCTGGCAACTGTTTTGGCATACTTACGTGTAAAAATGGATTTGATTTCAGTGCCACTTTTTAGGTCTCCAACTCCAACCACTTCAACTTTTACTGTGTACTTGGCACCTGGACTCAGCTCAGAGAATTTGTAGGTAGTTTTTTGAATTGTCTTTTCAGATTTCTTCGTCATATTGGGATCAAATAGCTCTACTTCAAAATTCTTATAATCTCCTTCAGGAATTCTCCATGTAACTGTGATGGAATCTTCTGTTGGTAGCAATGTCAGGTTCCTAACCTTTTTAGGCTCTGAAAATACATATAGAGAGAGACAGACATTAGAAGTGATACCATGTTTCTTGATTTAATTTTGTCAGAGGTCACCACATGACTGTCGAAGGACTTACTTGTGAAGCCTTGAATGGATACTGGTTCTCCCTCCAGGGATTTCTTGACTTGGGCCCACACTGTAATATTAAACATTTTGCCAGGCTCAAGATTTACAGCATCAAAATGAGTTTCGTCAACACTGTCATTATATACCGTAACAGATCCGTTTTCCACAAGCACGCGATAAGAAGTGGCAATTCCCTCTGGCGGATCCCAAACCAACTTAAAACCAGTGGTTGAAATCTGTTCCGTCAAAAGTTTCTTCACTTTGTTTGGCTCTACAAGAGAAAACAGCTTGTTAGACGTTGAATTGGCATTTTAGAATGGTGAACAAACAGAGACTTTACATTAAGAGAAATAGATATTGCAGTTGCACTTACTAGTGAAGAACGTTTGATTGAAGCGTCGACCAGGGATGGACATGTCTGCCACCTCTGCGCTGACTTCCACAATGTATTCCCCACCTGCCATGAGATCCTTGACAGTGTATTCTCCACCTTTTCCGGGATTCTTGGCAGTATGCTCACTTGTGGAGACATTTAAACAGTGTCTGGAGCCATTATACACACACAGCCGGTAGAAGTCTACTCCACCTTTGGGTGGACTCCAGCTTAGGTTGGCAGAAGTTTCTTGAATGGCTGAAATTTTTAGGTTGCGGATCCGGTCAGGTTCTAAGAATGGGACAAAAAAATTAATCATGCATAATTATGCATAAATTATGTGCTACGATTTTGGTTGAGGCCTCACAATTATCTAAAAATCACAACTTCTACTTACGACTGTAGAAGGAACTGATTTGAGGATGAAGATCCCGTCCACACTTGATTGGATAGACATAGATTGTGTACTTGGTACCAGAGGTCAGGTTTTTCAACTCTGTGGTGAGGTTTGTGGTCAATGGTGTGTGAGTCCAGTTACGCTCTTCACTTTCCACATCCACCCTGTAGCCAGAGATTTCACCTGGTGCCTCCAGCCATTCCAGACATGCACCGGAGTATGTGATATTTGACACCTTCAACTCACCATAGAAACGATCTTCATACAGAGAAATTAACAAGAAAGACACATTGACATCTGCTTCAGTAAAGGCTCAGTAAATCCACCTTGTTATCAGTCAAAGTAAGGATGGGTCTGGCAGTGAGTGATTCCGTTTTGGGTGCAGTCACACAACCTCACAGCTAGTATTAAAGGAATATTCCACCTTTTTATGAAAATGGGTTATTCACCCTCTTACCTAGAGGTACATACTGTATGTGGGTAAAAGCATTTTCATCTCAGTGCATGTATTTTCCTTACCTCACTCACGTCAGATGTAGCGCTACGCGCGAACATTTGATCATCCGCGATAGACGATTTATTTCAGGAGCCAGAAATCCTTGAATCTAACTGGACAAACGGCTTGTCCATCAATTTAATTGACGTACACTTCAGCCAACCACATCGAAACCCATATCGAAACCAACCGATGACGCTGGTTACGTTTGTCGGATTGGTTGAATTCAAAACAGTTGCTTCTTCGCTATGTCACACCTTCTACAGCAGCCAGCAGCCCTGATTGGTTCGGTTAGGAAATATTGGGCTTGAAATCCCTCCCAATGGCATCAACATCAGATCGTTGCGCGGGGCCTTACGAAAGTTACGTAGCGCATGATCTGACGTGAGTGAGTAAGTATTTTCCTAGTCTGGCAACCCAATTTTAGCTTTAGCTTAGAATACACTGGAAGTAGCCAGAGAGTTGCTATCCAACATGCCTATAGCTTTCACAAATTGTTTTTCTCTTATCCCACCATTAAAGCGAAGGTTCTGAGTAATTCAAGTATAGCTTTGTAGCACAAGACCTCATTACATAGCGAGTGGAATGTAAGAATTTGGAAAAACATAGACCGAACGTGAATGCAAAAGCGAACAAGAAGTTTGAGCTGAGTCATGGAACATACAATCTTACTTTTGGTTTTGAATGAAGTGTGTTCCATTGATTGATGTAAAGTGCTTGTTTGCATTTGCGTTTGGTCAATATTATTCTAAATTATTTCATTCCACTCACTATGTAGTTTTCACTTTAAGTGTTTGTTTGTTTGTTTGTTTTTATAGCATATAGCCAGGCTTTCCATGCCTGTACATCATGTAAAACCCATTCTAGTCAGATCATTGGTTGCTATTGGTTACTGTGGATATGTAAATAGGCTGGATTCATAATTTGCACTTGGTGCAGCTGGGTTTACTCTGGCTACGTTTCCATGGCATTAGGCATTCAATAATGAGAAATGTGAATGCTATGAAATATGAATGGATGTCATTAAACAAATTTTAATGCACTTACCATCATAACAGATGTAAGGGAGAACTTCAGAACAGGCCCTTTCCCACCAAAACCCAAAACTCAGCAAAACCAAGCAAGCGTCCTCAATGAACTTGTTAAGGTCTTTCTCACGGCTGTCAGTTATGTTAGGACAAGGAGTGGTGGTAGGAGGGGGAATGGTGCTGGGTGGTGTGACAGTAGTTGAGATGGTACTTGGAGCTGAGGTACTGGTTGAGGTAGTACTTGGGGCTGAGGTACTGGTTGAGATGGTACTTGGAGCTGAGGTACTGGTTGAGATGGTACTTGGGACTGATGTACTTGTTGAGATGGTAACAGGAGAAGTACTAAACCCGTATGTGTAGTTGGGGCTAGTGACAGCTGTGTCGATGCCAACCAAGGTTGTGTTTGCAGAGGTGGTTAAATCTGAGTTTGTCATATTTGGAGAAGGGGTTGTGTTGGTAGTATTGAAGTCTAATGTGCTGTTGTTTGGAGAAATTGTAATATTTGAGTTAGCCACATTTGAAGTGGGGGTAGTGGTGTTATTGCTGATGTCTAACATGCCATTTGAAACCAAATCAGTAGTGACAGGAAAAGCACTGGATGTATTATTATTTGTTGTTTCAGTGGTGTGGATGTCTAACATTGTGGCATTTGGAGAAATTGTGAAGTTTGAGTTTGTCACATCTGGACTGGTGTTTGCAGTGATGGTGTTAATGCCCAACATGGTACTTGGAGCTGAAGTACTTGTGGTGGTCACATCAGGAGGACTGAATGTGCTGTTGGGGCTAGTGGAAGTCATGTTCATGACAAACATGGTACTGTTTGGAGACACTGTGAAATACGAATTTGTAACATTTGGACTGGTGGACATTAAAGTATTGTTGATGTCTAACATGGTGGTGTTTGGAGAAAGAGAGAAATTAGTCACGTTTAGGGCAGAGGCTGCACTGGTAGTATTTGGAGAAATTGTAAGATGTGTCATATTCGGAGCAAGTGATGTGTTGGCAGTGTTGGTGTCTAACATGGTTGAGTTTGGAGAGAATGTCAAATCTGAGTTTGTCGTATTTGGGTTGGGGGTGGTGTACGTAGTATTTCTGTCTAATTTGGTGCCATTTGGGGAAATGGTAAAATTGGAGTCTGTCGTATTTGGGCTGGGGGTGGTGATGGTGTTGTTCATGTCAAAATCTGTAGTGTTTGGAGAAACAGTGGAATTCAAGGAAGTCTGATAAGAACTAGGTGTTGTGAGAGATCTGAACAGGGCATCCTTTGCTTCTGGGTCATCTATGCATTTAAGGAGTTTCTCCAGCCGTGGACACATTTGATCCTCACTCGTCTGCTCTGTTGTGCCATTGGTCATGGTCTCATTTGACATTCCTGTTGTGGAATTCCCGTCCATGGTGGAATTCCTATCTGCTGTAGAATTCCCATATGTTGTGTAATTCTCGTCCACTGTAGAATTCCCATTCGCTGTAAAATCCCCATATGTTGTGTAAATCCCATTCACTGTGGAACTGTCCGTCGTCCAGCTCTCCGTTGTGAAGTGGGTTTGTGGAGTGGTGGGAATCGAGGGTGTAGTAGGCTCACATTTGATTGGTTCTGGCATGGGCTTTGGAATAGGACGACCTGGATACCAGTTCTGGAAGGCAACAGGATCTCCATTAGACCAGCGTGACCACGGAAGTTTTCCCTCAAAGAAGCTGAACCATGTTGAGTTTGCTTCATTGGTGTCATTGGTGCTATTGGACAACTGGACCCAAGGAGGTGTATCAATGAACCACAGGGACACTGGGTGTTGGGTTGAGTCAGTGTTGTTTGTAACGTTGGACAGTGATGCTATGCTTTCGTTGAGCAACCTCCGCAATCCAACCCATACGGCTAAGCTGCTGTTGTCCAGTTTATCCAGCAGGTGGAGTGCGTTATCAGCTGTGATTGTGGCCAAGTCCTTGTAACACACAAGGCAATGCTGGCGTGCATCTTCCCAGCTGGAGGCATTGGGTTGCAGGAAATACTCACGCTCTGTCCTGCCCAGAGAAACTGGTTTGGTTTAAAAGAAAGATGCGATAATGATTAGGTGTGTATTTATGTTCAAGAAATCAGTTGCCACTATATAGGTAGGCCTACTGTATGTAAAACAAAAGAGAAAAATGTCAGCCAACAACTTGGTTGGCACGCACTGTACTTAAAGGGGATAGTGTAATACAGTTTTAAATAAATTACAAACAGGCAGTGATTAATTTACTTTTACATCTATTGTCTAAAATCTACTTGGGGTGTCGTTGCTCAGTAGCCTAGCGCGTCATACCATGAATCTGGAGACTTGGCTTCAAGTCCGACCCGAGGTCATCTCACGATCCTACCCATTTCTCTCTTCCACTCATTTCCTGTCAGCTTCTCTACTATCCTAACAAATTGAAGGCAAAACCCCCTAAAAATATCTTTAACTATCGGCTCCGACACAGTGTTGAACATTTTGCTTCCAACATTCTATTCCATTGTTTTTAATGCAACTCCGCACACCAGCGCCGAACCCTTCCGCCGTCGAGTGTAAATTACGATTGAAGTCTATTTTGTCGAAGCCGTCCATTGACATCCATTGTTATTTCTCATGTTACGGGGCTAGGTTTGTTGCAAAATTGTCGGATTCGAAAGTGCTCCGCAATGTTGTCGGAGCCGGTGTGCGGACGGCTTAATTATCGTACCTTATAAAGTGTTAAACTCCAATTATAGGCCTATTGAAAAATCCATCTTAACCAGCAGGCTGATTTTAACATAAGCTGTTTTTAGTGGCTTTTTTGCAGGGTTATTAGTATCAACCCAAATCTCAGGCATGATGGTACATATATCATTCCATGTTTAAAAAGGAATATACCACACTACTGTATGTGACGCTACACCACAAATGAGCGGTTATGGACTTGTTATACCCAACTTGGCTCTCAGGTTATTCCATGAAAATGTATCCAGCCTATCCAGCTTGTAAGGGGATCTGGGGAAGGGGGTGTTTCTTTCATGTGGCACAGAGTTTTGGACTGCAGAGAATCATCAATTTTAAAAAAAATGCACCGTGCAAGTATTATGGCAACCAGTGTATGATGGTTGTGTTCAGTGTTCTAATGAAGATGCCTGCTAAAAATGCCATTGGACATTGAAATGTTATGTTGAAATGAAAACGAGGCACAACATCTGGCATGATAAGAAGATAAAATTACATCCATTGTGCTCATTATGCCTTCATCTGCATATATTGGTTTCCACTAAAGAAAAAGTGTGGCAAGTGGCTATTGTGAGATAAGTCAGAATTATGAGAATAAAAGGTCGAATTATAACATTGAATTTAGATAGAACATAGCAGTAGCCTACAGTATGTTACTAAAGGCATTGTTTTGTGTAATCACTATGATTCTGAGACTCTGTGATTGAGAAGAAAAAAGAATTGTGAAAAACAATAACAATAGTGGTGGTGTTAAAGTGCTGTCATAGGAATCCAATTGTCTGGAAAGACAGCTTCTTGTGCAACAGAGAAACTGATATGATACATAAACTAGGCAACAGGTTTACCAATAAGAAGATACTTGTTTCAATCTAGAATCACATCACATACCAAATTTTTATAACACACTGCAAAACATTTAGAATACAAATCTAGATACAGTGAGTAGCTGTTAAGGGTAAATTCACTTACCTTGTAGAATCACCAAAAATACAATCCACATTTTGTGTCTCCTATGTTTCCATACAAGAGGTACAGGAAAGTCCTTAAGAATACGGAATCATAATTCTATAGTTCTGCCTGACTTTTGTAGTTATCAGTGTTCTGTATTTACATAGAGTACACCCACCATCAAGTTCAAGGCCTTCATTGGTGTCTAAAAACAGATTTAAAAAAGTGCAAAGGGAGGTCATTCATTTGACTTGAGTAATCTGCTTTGCATTTATCCTACCAATGTCTTCGTTGTTTTTGTCTTTTATATGTCAGTTTTGTTTTATACTCTTTTCATCAGATTTGTGAATCACTGAATAATGAGTACATTGAAGGTTGAACTGCATAAATTACATATTTCCTAAAACCATAACTCCTAAATGTGATTTAACAACCATTGGTTCTTGAGTGCAGTGCAAATTCACTATGCACAGGGCACACAGTAGGTTTACAATGTCCAGTTTATAGTCAAAGAGGTCAAATGTGGTCAGGTAACAATCTAAAGGGTGGAATGTGATCAGTTTGCAGTCAAACGAGATAAATATGCTCAGATTATAGCGAGTATTGTATTGTATTGTATAATAATGTGATTGTATAACATTATTTCGTGACAGAAATATTGGAGCTCTATATTGGAATTTACACACATAGAGTATTTGTATGCCCATATCGCCTAGAGGAGTGAGAGGGATGTAAGGGATGATGCAAATGGTAAGTCAATGCTCTCTACTCGTGAAATGATATGCATTTCCTGCATGGCTCCTGGCAGTGGGGTTGGTACCTTGTGCAAAAGATTGCACAAGGTTTCTTCCTTAAATAACTACAGGGAGTTTCCTTTCCCCTTTTGCTCTTGGATGCCCCTTCTTGCCTACATGTACTTATAAAGCACTAAGAGACAATTATATTGTAAATTGCTATAAATACGATTGAAATGCAAATAAATGAAATCTCAATTTTGACCAAATCTTAGGCTCTCACCCCTCAGTCGCTATCTGGTTCATTGAGGAATACAAATAAGATAAGATAGTCCCTGTGATGGAGTGCCATCCCTACAGTTGAGTATGCACTCTGACTGACTGGCTCTTTGGTCTTGCGGTCAAGTTGCACCACAGAGACCTGGGTTCGAGGTGGGGTCACTGTTCTCCTTTCGCTTAAGTCCATCCCTTAAAGGATAAAATGATGCTTTTACGCAAGATGCTTTTCATTGCCTTCATTTTGCTACTGCTGTTTGTCAGAAAAGCAGCACAGGCCCGGAACCAGAATGCGAAATCACATCCCATCCCAAACTTTTATAATACACTGCAAGACGTTGAAGAAATACAAATCTATATCTATAAGTAAGTTGTGGATACAAAATATCACGGCAAGAACTCCTGAGTGTATGGAATTTTCAAAGTGGAGAAATTTGCCTTCTTACAAGCATATAAGAAAAGAGATTAATACTGTACATGCAGCAGCATCCATACACTTACTCAACAGCAACCACAACACAGACACACACACACACACACACACCACATTTTATGTAGAGGAGCAATATGATCAGTAATATTAAATTCAGCTTTTACAGGTGAACTACAGAAAAACCACAGTTTAAAAAATAAATGCATTATAGACCTCTAAAAGAGCTTTTGATTTCACTGGCATGCTGTCGTATTGCACTGAAAACTTTTTCCTGCTCCACTGAAGCCACTTTCCTGTTTCACTGAAACTGACGCTGTGTTTCCACAGAAAATGTTCTCCTCTGTGGTGAGAAATGTTACAATGAGTGTCTATGGAGAAATTACCATAGGCCTCATCATTGCCTTCGGTAAATTGAGGGACTTTTGAAGGAGGTATACACTCAAATATACACTCACACTAGGTACTGAAGGAGGTATACACTCAAATATACACTCACACTAGGTACTGAAGGAGGTATACACTCAAATTTACACTCACACTAGGTACTGAAGGAGGTATACACTCAAATTTACACTCACACTAGGTACTGAAGGAGGTATACACTCAAATTTACACTCACACTAGGTACTGAAGGAGGTATACACTCAAATATACACTCACACTAGGTACTGAAGGAGGTATACACTCAAATTTACACTCACACTAGGTACTGAAGGAGGTATACACTCAAATTTACACTCACACTAGGTACTGGGCAGTAACTGTACAAGATAGGCTAACTTCATACACCTGAATCAATCATGGCATATTTCTTTTCAATTGGAACTTTATTTCTTTTTTTTTATTACCATAGCATTTTATTGAACACGAGCGCAAGACATGTATTTGTGAGCTTTGAGTAATAAAATAGGCCATTGTTGAATCATATAAAACAACTATAAAGGTATAATTCACAAGTTTTTCCAGTTCAGCCTTTCTTATCAGCTGCATTTGTGGGATAGGCAAATGTGTATTGCCTGTCAGTCATAAAAGAGAAGGGCTTTGTTTGATCCAGTATACTGTACGTGCAGCTGGGTCATAGACACCTGTGTAATACAATACCCTGTGGTATTAGGATTTCCAGCAGCTGTTGATCATTGCACAAGGAAATTCACAGAGCAGAGATATTTGCAAAATAATGAAATATTACCAGATGCAAGGAATCAGAAATAAATGAAGAGCTTTGGAAATGTAAAGAAATATTAAGCATAGTGTTGGTTGACTGTAAATGACACTGATTATGAATCACCTGTGATCTTTAGAGTTTGTCTCAAAAAGGTGTAAGTTCTTTAATAACTTTACTCAATGACAGGGGATGCAGCAGCCAACTCTGCACCCCTTAACAAGCTGATCAAGCTAGTCTTTGTCTTCGCAAAAGCTAGGGTTTTTGATGGCTTAGCTTTTGCATGATTAGTTTAATGCGGCGGCAACCACATATGCCATCAAATACTAGGAGAAGCCTATGAGAACATCTTACGCTCCAGCACAAACTGGAGGCCATCAAAACCAAATTATGCGGCCAGTAACTGAAACCTTAGACCAGCACAAACTGATTTTATCTGTTTTTAACAAGGAAGCAGCTGAATTATTTCTTTTTTATACAAGTACACAGCCCTGTTATAAAGTTCTTTAACTTGATTCCATTTGTTGTACATCTGAAAGCAGCTCAAACTTGTTGGATTCTCCCTGTCTCTCTGTAGTATGAATAGTAATTGGTATTCAGAGCAGGGCCGGACTGGGATCAAAAAATGGCCTAAGCATTTTTTGGTCATGGCAACCAACCCTGACTTTTAACTTCATGGCTAGCTGAAAAAAAATTGATAAGACTAGCCCAATATCCTTCAAGAACATTAAAAGTATGACAGTCCCGGCCCATAAATGACTGTCGGCCCACAAGGTATTTTGCCTGATATGAACATAGGAACATCCTCTTTCACTTTGTCTCCATTGGCAATCGTTTCCTCTATAGAGGACACTATGCGCTATACAATGTTTTGAAACATTTTGCTACAGCTCGTATAAAATGTATATAATTTTTTTTTGTTATCTTGACTCGAGGTTGGTGATGTTCGGGTGCAATACCGTGGCTCCCACTTCTCAGTCTCCCGTTTGCCCGCACAGATCAATGTTGGAGAAAACGAAACTGCATTATGCTCTTCCTCACTATCTGATGGAACGAAATGAAATGAGCAGAACCAGTAGGCGGTGTGAAAATGGTGGTTTAGACTGAAAATGGGGATGTTGCTACTAGCCCTTTCCCCACTACACTACTGATGGCAAGAAATTATGTCTGTGGCGATGTGAAGAAAGAGTTTTAAGCTCTTCTTTAACTTAACCTTTTTTTGTTTAACTTTAAGCATTTTGTTTAGGATTCCAATGGATAGACACAGCAGAGCCTTTGAAAATGGTGGCAATTTCCGCTGTCGTAATGTCAGGTTCCCAAGCTATAGAACAAAGACGTTGTCTTCAGTACAGGACATAAAGAGGTGGAGGAAGGTGTTGAAAGGGGAGAGAGAGAGAGAGAGAGAGAGAGAGAGAGAGAGAGAGAGAGAGAGAGAGAGAGAGAGAGAACGTGAGCAACATGATGAGTTGGGGATGTAACGTTGGACATTCGGAAACACGTGGAGGCCAAAAATACTCAACCTCACACGTTTGACCCTCCCTTCCCTGCCATCACACACACACACACACACACACACACACACACACACACACACACACACACACACAGACACACACATGTGCACACACACACACACACACACACACACACACACAAAGACAAGAAGGAGCTCCGGTGTCTGTCACAGCTGAGGGTTGTAATAGGAGTGGGGTGATGGCCACCATCCCCAGTGTCATGGGAAAATGGGCTATATCGGGGGATCCTCAGCAGGCTTGTTCGCATAGGCAGACAGAACACACACACACACACACACACACACACACACACACACACACACACACACACGTGGTTTTACTGAGAAAAAATCCACAGTAACATTCATTGACATGTGAGAAAGACAGAAGAACATGCACAGTACATGCAGAGATGCACGTAGACCCACTGCTACTGTTAGCCACAAACATAGAACAACACATAGGGTAGCATGTTGTGATGAACATTGTTGTAACATATCGTCCCATGGACACAGAAAAAGTGCTTTCACAAAAGGCATCACTGTGTACTGACAGCTGTTTGTGATCCTGCTTGAGTAGAGTACATGGCACGCAAGCATACAATAATGAAGAAATATTTGAATGTTTTACTGCCAAGAGCTGTTTTGCTCTGTTTCCCAGGAATATGGGCCTACTGTATAAGGTGTCTATTTAATAGATTCAACCAAATGGTGGCCTCCCCTGGCCCGAGGCTCCCAACTAATGCTTTTACCTAAAGACTACAGGACATTTTCAGCACATTTTTTCACATTTCCTTATATTTTTGCATTAATTATTATACGCAAGACAGTCAATGGGTTCTAAAGTATCTTTGGTATTAATAGTGATGTACACAATCTGCAGGACTTGCTTTTACCACTGGTTTGTGGTTATAAGTAGTTGCACCCTTGTCAAATGTCATCGTTCTTTTAAGATGTATATGAAGGCTTATTATTGAATAGCTGTTCCTCTCACTTTTCTGTACTCAACACTCCAAACATTTCCCTGTTCCTGTTTCTTATCCTACTCTCATCTCTCTCTCTCTCTCTCTCTCTCTCTCTCTCTCTCTCTCTCTCAAATTCAAATTCAATTTGCAGTCATGCTTTATTAGCATGACTGTGCAATTACAGTATTGCCAAAGCCAGTGTTTAGACAAACACAGTAACATGACATACAAGTAACAGATATAACAATACGTAACATACTTGTACAAATGATGGGTATATCAATAGAAATATAGTATGCATTAATGTGGATTGTGTGTGTGTGTGTGTGTGTGTGTGTATCTCTCTCTCTCTCTCTCTCTCTCTCTCTCTCTCTCTCTCTCTCTCTCTCTCTCTCTCTCTCTCATACACCCCCCTCATACACACTCTGTTCATTTTTAATCCCAGATCATCGAGCAAGACTACAATGCCACCTGGATGCACAGGTACTCTGAGCCCATTCCCAAGGGCACGCTCACCTCTCTGTGGTCTCTCTCCGTGGCCATCTTCTCCATCGGAGGCATGCTGTCCTCCTTCTCCGTGGGAGTCGTCTCCGAGTGGCTTGGAAGGTACAGGACCCTCTCCAAATCATGCCTTTATGTGCTTTATGTGTGCCTAAAAGATCATGTACCAAAAAGAGAGATTCAGACTATCACCTTTACAGATAGTCTAGCGTCAATCAGATAATCATGGAGTTGATGAATGCCAGTAGTCAAGTGAGTGAAGCCTTGGAAAGTTCAGGTGTTTGGTACTTGAAGGATCACTGTGATTCTATCTGCATATGTGTGTGTGTGTGTGTGTGTGTGTGTGTGTGTGTGTGTGTGTGTGTGTGTGTGTGTGTGTGTGCATACACTGTTGGGCATAGAAGCATTAATATGAACATTCATAAGCCTGTACTGAGTAATATCTTTCTACATTAAATCCTAAAGAACAGGAAGCAGGGTAGATAGGAAGACATAGGGACACTTGTGGCAGACACACTTCATGGCTTAAGACATGGCCTGCACGTACACATCTCCTTTAGGGGTGTCCCTGCCTGCAGTGCATGCCCATAGGGACCGGGTCTGAAGTACGTGCCAACACATGCCGCAGCGTGCCCCAATTCTCCAGTCCTTCACGCTGTAACCCAAACCTGGATGTATACCAGACTGGACCCCATCCCAGAACACTGAATGATTGAAACCAGATCCCAGCAGGGATAGAGGGATGGAGACGGATAGAGAGAGGGATAGAGACGGATGGAGAGAGAGAGGGAGGGAGGGAGGGAAAGGAGAGGGGCGTGGGGGGGAGGTGGAGTTCAGAGTCATCTAACAGTGAGTGCGGGAGTGCTGGGTATTCTGAGGACAGGATCAAGGTCGTAGCAGCTGTGTAGGTATTAGAGTGAGCTTAAGATTCCTGATATGAGATGTGCTCACATAGCACTCAAATTAGACTTGGATTTTCAGTGATGTTACCTAACTGGAAGTGGTCACAATGGGCTGTACTGGACTGTCCGTCAAATTGTGATATAATGCATTCTCCGTATGAAAGCATATTGCAGTGGTTCTCAAAGTGTGGTCAAAGGACCATTCAACGTCTGCAGGTGAGGTCAAGTGGTCCACAAGGTCATTTCCAGAAAAATATGTGAATTTAGTCTCACATTATTTGAAGGCCAAAGATGAATTCTTCATTGAATACTATGAGGCAGCCCAGTAATTTATATTAAGCATGTATCTATCTGCTATCTGAATTTGAAGTGCCTATAAATATTTATTTAGAAATGCCTATACAGGTGCTTAGTGCAAGATGAAACACATGGAGTTAAGCACTTGGGAGAATAATAGCCTATGGTGAATACTGTAAGATTAAAGGCACTTCACAGAACTGATAGGGCCTGGTCTGTGGGAGGTCTCATGCTGCCTTGCGTGCTCAGTGTCATTTACATCATCTAGTATAATTGATACAATTGGCTATGAGCTACGTATAAACACTTACAATAGACACTCGTATAGCTCCCAATAAACAGTTCTGGACCAACTGGTTCCCAGAATAAATACAGTTTATGATTATTTAGTTTGGCATCAGCGAGGCCAGAGGATTTCTGGACTAACTTGGGGCTTTGTTGGTTGTAGGTATTGTGGGTATTTTAAATTAAAAATACTAAATAAAGCGTCTTTAACAGACACAACTCAATCAGGCACAACTAATGGTTTGTTGTGAAACTCATTTTTTTCCCACTGGGATTAAATATTAGTCTCAATGCAACATTACTTGTCTGAGTAACTACTCCCACAATAGTAGAGAACACACTCACACATTTGTGTGGGGGAACCATCGAGGTTTATAGTCATCAGTTGGAGGAAAGATCGCATGACTCGTCATTACCAGTGCCAGTTTTATAAAGATCCTCCCCTGTGCTATTAATAGAGCCTGTTACCAATATACATATATATTTAAAGTCACTGATGAAACATTTTTAGCAGCCTGCTCACCAGGCCCCCTGCTTCAAATGCCTTACCTTTAGTAGTGGCTGAAATGTGAACTTCCTAACCCCTGAGCCGGAGCCACTCAGTCAGTCTCTCTTATGACGGCGTGTGCTTGCCACCTACTGGGTCAATTATGAACAGTGCTGGAGGAAGATATATTTCATAGAATTTTCTGGAAGCAATCACTGGTTGAAACTCCAGTGACACTGATAAAATCAAACAAGTGTAACTGAATCACAGTGTTGTTCATTTTCATATTCTTTTTAAGTGTACCACAACAATTTTCATTTCTTTTATTTTCTTTATGCTTTTCATTTGAGTAAATTTCCTTTTATGGTTACTTTAGTTGCCTAACTTCATTAGTGAGCTTTAGGGTCCTTTTCTTTATTGAGCCTCCCTATCCTCATTTTAGGAAATTGACACAGAAGATGCCAAAAGAAAGCTGCTAGTGATGCTATTTCTGTGTGTGTGTGTGTGTGTGTGTGTGTGTGTGTGTGTGTGTGTGTGTGTGTGTGTGTGTGTGTGTGTGTGTGTGTCCAAACAATTCAATCTGTTTCGTCAGAGTATACATAATGGCTCACCGCAATTATTTTTCTTTTTTCTTTTTTTATTTATTTTTTTTTACATTTTGGAGAGGAATACCTCCTCAACTAGGTTTTGATGTCCTGCTATAGACTCCCTTTCTATTTATGGCACAGAGGGGGGGTTGGAGGGAGGGCCAAATGACAGTTGAGTTTGATAGATATATAATCATTCAATGGGATGCTCCAAATGATTGGATGCCGTTGTTCCCATCCTGTTCATTCCACAGGTGATTTAGTTATTTATTTAGTAAGATATTTAGTTAGTGAGTGAGTGATTAATTCAAAATAATAACTCAGATTTGTCACATCTCTCCCCTGATCTGTTTCATATTGAAATGGATCTTGTTCAAGAAGTTACTTGATGTATGGGGAATCGCTGGGTGTAGGAGAAATTGCCCCATTTGAGAAAGTCCACTAATTGGCATCAGGGTCTTTCCAGGGCACAATAAGGATGCAACCTACCTTAGCATCCAAATTCTTACTGGAGGAAATGAGTTGTGATTAAAGGTAATTAATCATCATTAATTGTGGCAAAATGTTGTGGTAAATCAAAAAAATTTAGTGTTTGACAGCACAATTTTGTTGTGCATTTTAATTAATTAATGGGTTACAATCAGAGTGTGAAGGGGATTTTAAGCAATATAGTAAAAAGGGCTCCAGGAAAAACCTCTTACACCCTACCTTTAAAGTTCAAGTGAACAAAAGCGAAACCGACTGTGCAGCATGATCAGATCTGCTTTGGTGCAGGCCACCCAGACAGCTGAGCAGAGAGAGTATAACCCTGGTGGGAAGGAGTGACACAGGGGCCCATGAGAGGGGGATAGTGATAATGACATTAGAGGGACCATGGCAGTGCCAGAAAGTAAACAGTCTTGTTAGCTTCACAGACTGCAATGTTAGTTCAGCATTGTTCTTTTTTTGTCCACTTCTTGGCTGGGTACCCATGCATTAATAATAAGCACACTAGCCACAGTATTAAATCATCTCCTTGTGTGACAATTTGTTGATCTGTGGGTTGATTAATTGTCAGATTGCTGCACGATTGGCTTGTTAGCTAGCCGTGGTCTTAAGATGGCAACAGCAAGAGATCAAGTGCAATTGATGTTTGCTGGCACCCCCTGAATAAGGGCTAGCCTAATATGAGCTTTGGAGGATTTGGAATACTGGAGCATATGACATCATCTACAAATAGAAGAGGGTTGAGTGCTGGCTGTCAATCAACATCAACCAATAGCTTTAAAACATAACTGATCTATAAACTCATTGATTGTAATTCATATTCATTAACTTGGTGCTCATTCCATTTCCCCATCAATACTATAAATGCTTTACGGGTGTTCTCAATTAATACATGAAATGTAATTGTTTCTTCAGATTGAAATTTTAGGATTATTTAATGCAAAAAGGACATTTTCCAGCCAGTTTCTCTGTTATCCATTTGTCAACAAGATTTCACAATCTGTTTTGCATTTCTTTTTTATTTTCTACCTATAGCTTGAAACCTGGGTTTATTTATTTATTTTGCAGGAGGAAAGCAATGCTCATCAACAATCTCTTTGCCTTTATTGGTGGAGGCTTGATGGCAATGTCCAAAGTCAGCCGCTCATTTGAAATGATGATTTTAGGAAGATTCATCATTGGAGCGTACTGTGGTAAGAGGAACTCACTGTAATTTCCTGACTATTATCATTGCAGTGATTTTGTAAAATCTTGTTCTTTCCCATTAAATCACAATCTGATTCTGATTCATTGTCATGTTTTATATTAACTGAAGTTAAAAGGGTTGCAGCTAATACATGGATGTAGTCAATACATAGTTTTTTTATTATTTAAATAATTTTATTTAAAACATTATGATGTGGTTTACACACGGTTCAGCTAATTAGAAAAATACTGTATGGCCTCATATTGAACATTAGTGGAGATTTTTGGGAGTTTGTGTTTCACAGTGAGTGATCAAGTCCTGCATGCTTGACGCTGTTAATATTAGTTATAATGAATCCAGACTCATGCTGTTTGAGATGGTTAAAACAATTGCCCTTGTCTTTGCCAGGGCTGGCATCTGGGCTGGTGCCTATGTATGTGGGAGAGATTGCACCAACTAGCTTGAGGGGGGCATTGGGCACACTGCACCAGCTGGCTATTGTCACAGGGATTCTTATCGCTCAGGTACAAATCTCTCTCTCACTTTCTGTCATTGTAAATATTTTTGAAAAAGTGTTCCCTTATATTCTTGTCATCACTAATGGTATACAGTATGTTATCTATGTACACAAAGTCCTGAAATCACCAACTCTTCCCCCCCTCCCCCAGATACTGGGGTTGGAGTCTATATTCGGCACAGATGAACTATGGCCTATACTACTGGGTGTGACAGTACTCCCTACAGTCCTTCAGATGGCGCTGTTGCCCTTCTGTCCGGAGAGCCCCCGCTTCCTCTACATTGTGCGCTGCCAGGAGCATCATGCCAAAAGCAGTGAGTGTTCTGCCAAACGCTAGACAGCTTGACACCTTAACGGCACACATTTCCGTCAGCAACTGCCTTTATTACAAGTTTTAGCACTGGTGCAGAAGACACAACTTTCCTTACCCTGTTTTGAAACACTTTTATGTGAGAGTGAGAATATAAAATCAAGCAAACTCTCAGTTAAATAAATATGTCCTTTTAGGTTTCAGTGTACTTCATCCAAGAGTGGATTCCATTCTGCATGTGAGGGTGCTAATAGAAAGCATATGAATGCTTTTGGCGTTTTATACCAATGAATATATTTCTCTTTAGGGGAACTTTCTACAATGTTCAGCTGAATTTAAAAATGGGAATATTTAAGTCCAATTATGTGGATGAAGTATTTGTCTTTTTTCTTTGGATTTAGACCCATTCACATCAGTGCATACAAGATCTTTAGCTAAACAGTGCAGATCATAACACTTTCACAGGCACAAACTTTTTGTTTCCTATCGATAGCACACTTTTCCACAGCCTTGTTTGTTTTGTTTTCCTGCAGATTAACCAGGTGAGTTTGTACAGTATTTGTTACACTGCATGCATGTCACCCTGCTCTGTGCATTTCCAAAGTAGGGCCTGGGACAGTAAACACCTGTCTTTGAAACACACACACACACACATACACACACACACACACACACACACAACACACAAACACACCTGTAGTTTTCCATACCTGTGGTCCTCAGGTGTCTTGCGTTGCTCCCGTAGGCCTGAGGAGGTTAACGGGCCGGCTGGAGGTGGCGGAGGATCTGGCGGAGATGAAAGAAGAGAAGAGGAGGATGGACATGGAGAGGAAGGTGTCCATCGCGGAGCTGTTCCGCTCACAGCTCTACCGCCAGCCAATCATCATCGCCATCCTGCTCCAGCTCTCTCAGCAGCTCTCCGGTGTTAACGCTGTGAGTTCAAGGGGCATAAACATGGTCACCCTGAGACAGGGGTTTTCAACTGGTTCAGTCCCAGGGACCATCATTCTGACTAAGAGGTCATCTGTGGCCCACCCCTGTTATAAACAAAAGGATTGCAAGTAATTTTATATACAAAGCCAGCAATCACCACATTTACCCAAATATGCACTCTTACACTGCATTTGGAGTGCTTAGCTGTGCTTATGTCTCAAATCAAGTTTTCAAATATCAGGTTCAATCATAAGTTGTAACTGGAACCCATGTCACGGACCCCCTGGAATGTCGTTACGGACCCCCTGTTGAAAACCCCTGCACTGAGACACAGTGGATGGCATATAGGACTGATCCTGTTGGTCACACTGAATGCCACATTTTATAATAGTGACTTATGTTAATGGAACATGTTATGTTATTTGTTAGCTCAATTCACATGGCTAGAGACTGTACAGCAGAATTGCTATACTTTGGAAATATCATATTAGGGTATTTTATTGCATTCTGGGCACAACTGATATCACCTGGTTGAGTGAGTAACTATGGCAAAATGCACACTTCTGTTCATCCTTTTTATTATTTGCTGTTTTAACCTGAGTGCACTGTTATTCAGGAGGACAACATGCTAGCCAGTACTCAAAGTTTATCTCAAAAGAAAGATGATCAGACAAGTGAAGAAACTACAAAGGGAACAATATTAATGGTGTCTTTGAGTAGCCTAACTTATGAGGTCATAGGCAGTTTACGTAAATAGATTTTCTAAAACTTGAAATAAAACAAAACATTTTCAGTGTTTATAAATCACGTTATAAGGCCAACAACACATCTTACTAGCCAGGGATCCTTTTAAATTGATAAATTACAAACATATGACTGCAGTTGGGGAGATTCAAAAACAAACAAATTTGCTAGTTTATCAGCAACTTTCCCAGGAGTGGGAGGAAAGCAGAAAAAGAGATTAAATGAGATTACTAATCTGACTGAGATTACTAATCTGACATGCTCTTAGCGAGTATGTCATGGGCCATATATCCTGAAGAGCTCTTCTAATGTAGCTCAACAAGAACATGACATAGTTACCTGTGAAATAGATATGCTGATAAAAAATATTATCTTCCCTGTTATGCAACATCACCTGGATCCAGGTCAATCCCAAATAAGTAGATTCCCCAAGAGATAAATATAATGGTACTTTTATTTACAATTCATGTAAGAATACTGAGAGAATGAATTAACTTAAAAAATAAAAATAAAAAATAAATAAAACATTAGAAAAGCCACAGCACATAAACTATATTTATATTTTTAGAGGGGATTTCAAAGCCAAAGGCCAGATGAAGGTATGCAGAATAATCTTACATCTTTGTGCAAAATTTGTGTGACTTTGTGAGGGTGGTGTAGATTAGTGATGTAATCTCCTTACTTATCAGCGGTCTGGCACAAAAAGATTGTAGAGCATTTCTTAAAGTGTCCCTAAGTTCCTAAAACAATTACTACAAATACAAGGCATTTCTTGTCCCTGTTACTCATGAGTGTATTTGGAGCTCTATAAATAAAATTGAATTGATTACATGAAGTGTTAAATAATCCCTCTGGTGAATCTTTTGTAGATTTTCTACTACTCCACAAACATATTCAAGAAGGCTGGTGTTGAGAGTCCCGTGTACGCCACCATAGGAGCTGGTGTTGTGAACTGCGCCTTCACCGTGGTATCAGTAAGTCCTGGGTGCAAAAAACCCATTACTTTTTAACATGTTTTATCTGAAAGCAAACAAGATTAGATAAAACAGGGTGCTACGTCCTGACCCTTTTCTCCTTTGGGGACCATAATTTCTGCTCCAAGTGGGCTAAACATTTGTTGAGCAGGTCACTGTGTTTCTGTGTCAGTGTCTATTTGGTTTTGTTTGTACTGTAGCAGAGGTAGTTTTGAAAAATGGCAAACAGTTCTGCCTATTTCCACAAGAGCTGTTGAGAGTCTTTTCAGGACATAACTGTGTGTGTGTGTGTGTGTGTGTGTGTGTGTGTGTGTGTGTGTGTGTGTGGTATGATTTGTATACTGTAGTACATAGAGTATATCCTATAGTGCAGAAGTTGCATTCACACATATCTGTGTCTAAAGTGCACATACTGTACTCTGTCAACTGTAAAAACGAAAGCAATGGAAAACTTATTTCCAACTTTTATATTCCACCAAACGGCCATAAGAACTAATGAAAGGCAGAGAGGGTAAAAGCAGAGAGCTCTATGATCATTGTGAGAGGGCTGTCTGTACACAAGCAAAGGCATACCCATAATGATTACCATAACATGAGTAGTGTTTATGTTGCTCAACTGACAATCATTTCCCAAAAGCATAGTTGCTAACCAGTTAGCAATAAATGCAGAGAAGATATCAAGTTTTAATCTTAAGTGTTTTATCTGATTCTATCACTTTGCTCCAATCAACAGCTCTTCTTGGTGGAGAGGATGGGCCGCCGAACGCTGCACATGCTTGGACTCGGTGGAATGTGCCTGTGTGCAGTTGTCATGACGATGGCCCTCGCCCTATTGGTCAGTCCCCATAGGATCCCCTGAGGATGTTGGTTTTACTTTTACATCTCCCCCATAGACAGTAAATGGATCTAATTGTGCACATATTCTGTCCACTCAAATGATTGGTTGGTTTCTTGGATGGGCCATGTTGGCACCACTGACCTCACTACTCCTCCAAGACTCTTTATCAAGTTTGACCTAGATTCTTACAACTGCTTTTTTTTTTTTTTTTGGCTTCACTACATAAATTGATGTTTTTTTTTTTAACTATTTTTTTGATGGGTTTCTCTATTTTACTATTTTTTTTCTCAATACTGCAGCTCAGGCCCCTTGTTTCCACCATGATATGTTCCTTTCTGATCTTCTGCATTGTTTTATTTCTTGACTTTTGTCTTTGTCTCTCTCTCTCTATCTGTCTTTTGATATTCCTGCGTCTCTCCCTTCCCTCTGCTGCCGGCAGGACAGTGTACCATCCATGAGCTACATCAGCATGCTGGCCATCTTCGGCTTCGTGGCCTTCTTTGAAGTGGGCCCAGGCCCCATCCCCTGGTTCTTTGTGGCGGAGCTCTTCTCACAGGGCCCACGGCCGGCAGCCATGGCGGTGGCAGGCTGTTCCAACTGGACAGCCAACTTCATCATCGGCATGTTCTTCCCATACATAGCAGTAAGTGAAACTAACACAAAGGAGGAGATTCCTTGTCTAAGTCGCGAGTCTTGGGGTGGGGACTCTCACGGTTTCTAAATGTTGAGAACACTTACTTAATATAATAGAACATTTCCTTGCTAGTTGGTGACCACAGAGGCAAGGTTGACAACCTTTCTAGCGTATCAGATAAATCTATTCTGTGGTGGAAAATGTTGATGTGGCGGTTTTTGAAAATGTTTGGAGGGTGTTTGTGCCTTTTACAGTAGCTAGCTAGTTCACTAGTTTAATAATAGAATCTGTGTGCTTTAAGACAATAAAATAAAACAGAACAATAATATTGATGACGTACTGGTGCACAAAATGTACTTATGGTATATATGGCTTGCTGTCCATATCCCTTCTCCCCTTTCTGTTCCATCTCCTTTCTCTCGCTCTTTCTCTCTGCAGGACCTTTTAGGTGCATACGTCTTCCTCATCTTCGCAGTGCTCCTTCTCTGTTTCTTCTTCTTCACCTTTTTCCGTGTCCCAGAGACACGGGGCAAGACGTTCGACCAGATCTCGGCATGCTTCCACCACCAATCTCCCACTATGATGGACATGGACATGGATATGGGTATTGGCCTTGACAAACACAGCACTGAACTGGATTATCTGGGAGGGGATGATGATACCAACTGATGTGGCCACACCACAGGCAGAGAGGAAGGAAGGGAAATATGTAAAGGGAAAGATATCAGTCATGGATGATCATGTAAGGGAAAAAAAAAAAAAAAAAACCTGGTGTGCATTGGAGAGATGGACATGGACTTGACTTGTACAGTTATTGCAAACAAATACCTACAGTACAGTACACGAGGCATTGAATGCTTATGGATGCGGTAGTGTGTACAGAGTGAGTGTGTATTCATGATGTATTTTAAAGTATGAGTGGAGAGTACAGGTGGGGTGACGAGGATTTTTGCACTTTATTGACAGACTTCTTCGGCCTTCTTCGGAGAGGACAATAATGACTAAACAGTACATGTAAATCATTGTTATGGAGAATTTCTATGGTGATGTGCCCATGAGACAATTCAGTCAACTTGTGTTAGTGATGTGTGCTTACAATCGGCTTTTAAAAGTACATTTCTGATGTGTCAAGTCAGACTGTTGCTGGAGCACAGATAAGTCCAGATGTGCCTTGTTTAAGTGTTCTATAGTGAGGTTTTTTTTTCTTTCATTTTTTACAGTTAGCTAGAGATCATATCATCGCACCTCTTAGAGACCTCATAGGGTCTTGACAAAAAAAACAAACCAGACAGACATTTACTAACAAGGTCACAATTTTCCATACGTTTTCAGAGATGGTAAATTTACTGATAGCCTACAACCTCAGTTCCAAAAACACTATGTGTAAAATGCAATTAGCAGATCTTGTTAAAGGTATAATCCGGAGTAAATCAACACGTAGACCTGCTGTTTTATACTGCTAAGCACTACTTTTGTGCATCGTAGACCGAGTTTGCGAAACGGCAGCTAACACTAACTCAATGAGGCATGTCAAAAACGAAACCTAATCGATTTGCTTTTGTTTTGAAATGCCCCATTCTGTTAACGTTAACTGCCGTTTCGCTATCTCAGTCTGCCTTGCATGAAATCCAGTGATTGAGGTGGCTATCAATAGTGCTTGGCACTATAAAACAGTTCGACTATGTGTTGATTCATGTCGGATTTTTCCTTTAACCAAATTAAAAAAAATAAGGGGTCAACAAAAGGATGACAAAGTTCCAAAATATTAAAATAAAGAAGGAACATTTCATAACTGACTATTAGTTCTGTTTTTAATACCCATTTTACAAAGTCGGACCGTTTTTGGAATTGGAGTTGTAATTCAATAGTATTTTTATTAATTAATATTTTAACAAACACCATTGATGTTTATACCCAAAATTAAGCTAGACTGAAATGGAAAAATGCAGAGTTAATTCAGTCACTTAAAGCCAAAGCATGAGTCACTCCACTAATTTGGGTGTTTTTCTAGCATTGCACATCTTACACATTTCTTCCTGTATAGTAAAAACACTTTTGGTGTTTTAATGTACATAGCATGATGATTTTAATGATTACAATGAAGGGTCTTCAAATATCCTTAAAACGTCCCCTCTTATGTTTGTACTTTCAAGTGTAAGATTTCCGGTTTCAAAAAAGACAATTGGTGGGGGGAAAGAAAAACTTCTTGTATGCAGCAGAGGAGCAATATGGAATGCTTGTAATCAAGAGGATGTTTGCCATGCAGATTTGTGTTTTGTTTTTTTCTAACTTAGTGAACTGTAAAGAACTATGATTTCTATCCATGTTTGATAAATTCTGCGGTGTCATTTCTGTATATGTGTGTGTTTCATATAAAGTAAAGTTGATGTGTTAGAAAAAACAAGTCTCTGTGTAAAGAACTACTGAATGCTTTAAATGAATGGCTTTACTGTATTTCAACCATCATCTGATAGGCCCTTTGCGGGCCATATTTATCATTTCACTATCCACTTTACCTTAAACTTATTGGAACAATTCTACATAAAAAACAAGAATCCAAAAGCAGCCTTAAAGGATAGGTTAGAAGATCCTGGAAAAACTGAGTCTGCCAGGCATTGAAAAAGATACAATTTAGAAGTCATCCATCCAATAATTTTGACTGGTGGCGTTTTTGAGTCGTGTATTGTTCCACAAGTGACCATCAAAGCGTAATTTTTACGTAGGAGCATTTAATTAATAGGTTGGAATCAAAGTGTGAAGCCCATCCTAGTCAATATTGTAATAAAAAAAAAATTAAAAAAAAAAAAAAGGCATACCATCATCACATACCATCTCCGGTCCTCCATACATCTCCCTACAAATAAAGCGGGCCATCTGGGTTGTTGGTTTTGCACAAGTATTTATTATTTACGAGACATTTTTTAGTAAACTGACAATTGCACATAATCCCCTCCAAAGAAAAGGGCATAGAAAAATAAGACATAGGAGGACCAAAACAAGGAAAGACAGAAAGAAAGAAAAAGAAAAAAAAACAAAACAATCAACCAGCTGGGGTATGATTACAACAAAAGGACGAAGGCAGAATACATTAGCTTTTCCTAACGAGGTGGGGGGGAAGGTGATGGCCAACTCCATGAGCAAAGCAGCACCCAAAACATGTCACTTTTTCTACCCCCTTGTTGATGAACTTAAAACAGCAAAAACAGGGCTGGTTGTCTTTTTCAAAGGCCTGCATTCCCCCTAAATGATTAAATTAAACGTGTTGGCTAAATGGGTGAGGCGTTAGAATTTTGGGGCTTTTTGGCAGGGCTCAACACTCAGTTTTTTTTTCCTCTCTTTTTCTTTTTTAAATTTCTTCCTTTCTTTTCTGCTTTCCAAATCACACTTTTATGCCACGTCCAGCATCTCTTGTGTTAACTCCCTTTTCATAGCTCCGGGTAAGGGAGAGAGCAACATGGGGGAAAAGAACCGGGCTTAGGGTAAACACAAGACTTGGGGAGGACGTCAACACGTGAACAGGAGGGGAGCTTACTGTGCAGAGTGATGTGTGAGTGTATATAGGGGTGTGTGTGTGTGTGTGTGGGCGTGGACATGTGTGGTCATGGATGCGTGTTCATTCAGGGGGTTTATGACGGGTAGGTTCAGTTCGCACGCCATGGAACCTAAGAAACAAAAAGGTAAAAGGAAAAAACAAACAGATGTACAGACAGACAGACACACACACATACAAAAAAGTAGGAGGTTGGGAAGAGAGGGGAGGTGGAGATGGACAAGGTTTTGGCATTAGAGCCTAATAAAAGCAGGATACTGATAGACTAAAAGTAATTAAATGAAATTCCCAACCTGCCAACATAAGAGCCAAATTCCAAAAATCAGGAGACATCACTGCCATTTGGACATTCAATTTGGCAAGCAAATTACACACCTGCAATCACAGGTGAGTCTTAAAATGGACGCCGTGATTTTTTTTTTGTTCCTTTTTTTTTTTTTTTTTTTTTAAAGTCAAATTGAACCCCCATTTGCACCATTCATTTGATTGTTTGAACCGCTGGAAACTGTCAAGGCACCACCACACAACTTTTCTGACTGCCCGTTTTTCTCTACATCCACAATAACCCAAGTGGTCAAATCACTCAAAAAACAGCTCAACACTCAACTCCCTAATTTGGCACGAGGTCACTTGCAGTTGCTAAAGAATGCAAAGGGTGCAAAGCGACGTTCCACCCTTTGGCCCTCAAATAGCTATGCAGTTTGAGCACCAAGGCCCCACCTCTTTCCGGGGGTCATGTGATGCGGTCCACTCACGAGCGTCACTCCGAGGGGGCAGCTGCAGCTGTGGTGGCAGGTGTCTGCAAAGAGACAACAGTCATGAGTGGTAATATGTGCCGGTTTAGTGCACACGTGTCAGTGTGCCACTAGGTTATAGTACTGGGGGGGGGGGGGTGGAGTCCCTTACAAAACCAATTATAATGAGATTCATTAATACACTTTTATTAATACACTTTTATTATTACAAATCGAAGTCATCTGAAAGAATGACTGCTCTGGCTTCTTTAAGGAATATGTAGGACATCACAAGTACAGTACAAAATAGGGGACTGCATCCTGAATAGGGTAAGAGGGAGGGGAGGAAAAAAACAAAACATAAAAAAAACCTTGCTTTAATTATTAACATTGATTTTAATCTGATTTGAATCTGTAAACGAATGAATCGGTCATCGATAACGGTCATCTTACCTCTCCTGACTTAGGGGATGATTTTGGGGAAGTCTTTGTCGAAGCTTTAGGGGAAGACTTGGCCTCAGGTGCTTTGGATGCTGGAACAGGGGACCCTGGTTCTTCCTTAGGCTTCTCAGCTCCATCCTGCTAAGAGGCAAAAGATTAGCCATCAGAATCAATCCATTGCCACATTGACCCAAAGACAGGGATTCAGGGGTCTTTCCCAAAAGCATAGTTGCCAACTAAGTTGCAAACTGTGTACTTAGTTGGAAATGGGAAATGGACGCCAGCACTTGGGCTAACCAACAACAGTCAGAAGCAATATATTCCCTATCTTACTGTTCGGCATTAATCACATACACATAACATTCTTGGAGCTCACTTTGGAAGCATTAGATTCGGAATTCCTCTGTCTGCGGCGGCTGAACTGTTTGCGGGGTCTCTGGCCCTGGCCCTGCCCATCCTCCCCATTGGCCTGAGGTTCTTTTGGAGTCTCCTTGGAACCCTCTGATTGGCCGTCAGCTGGGGCAGCCTGCTGATCACCCTGGGGTGGCCGGGGCCGGAATGGTCTAGAAAGACGAGGCAAAGAATCATTATGACATCAGAGTTGCCTGGTAATTCTACAACTTCAACAACTGAGTGACCACACAGCAAGCTATTCACAAGCAAATGCTTCAATCACACCACACACTTTGAAAACAGCACTCATGCAATAAAATAAATAACAGGTTCAGAAATGTGGATGATGTCTTCCCATTATGAACTGCTACTTGTATACAGGATTCCCAAAATGACTCAACCAACCACAATAAGCTTTAAAGCCCCCACTTCCTAGCCTGGCTTGCACGACCATGTTCAGATATGAACTGTGGTCTGGCAAAGTTAGCATTGCCCGGTAATCCCGGGCAAGATTAATTTAAATGCCTAACAAATCAATGTTATGGGACAGAGCTGGACAGTGTCATCGTAAACTTGCCTCCTTCAGCCTGCTCGTTTCTCATTAGGTCCTGATTTTTCTGGCCTTGAGAGTTGTGGAAATTGCCTCCTTGGCCATACTGACTTGATTGTAAAATTCATGCAGCAACAGGAAGTATGGGCAGGCCCAGACTACCCACTTGCAGGATTTAACAAAAATTTCAAAGGATCATGTATCTTTATACAGTATACATCTTGTCAGGAGTTTACTGAGATTACCGTTCTGGAGTAAAATGTGCATCTCCTCGAGCTTGTCCAGTGGAGCTTACTATTTGATTTACAATGTGATTGATTTGTGCCTTTTCACCCCATTTGACTGCCCATACATTTTTATAGCTGCTTATCCCATTGACTACACAAATCCACATGGAGGATTATGTGCAGAAACGTTTAGTAAAAGCTTTTTTTGATTCTTAGGCCACTGGATGGCACAACTAGAACTTGCATAGGGCCTATTTAAGGCAGACTTGAGAGTACCAGAATCTGACTCAAGGTTGGGAAACCGGTTCTATTGATTGCTACAACTGAAGTGAAGACACCACTGATTGTGAACCTGCGGTATGGCGGTCTGAACCTTCGTGGTCGTGGCCTCTGTTCTCCACCCTCCACTGTTCCATTCTTCTGTTCCGCACCATCACCCTGCCGGAGAAAAAAAAAAAAAAAAAAAAAAAAAAACACACCCACCATTTAAGAGCAGAGGAACAAGCACCATCATAACGGCATATCAATACATGCACACATACAAACACGCGCCTCCACTTTGGTTCAATTTTTTTCTATTTGTACAATCATCGAAAGATCATTTTTTAAATAAACTGCATTGTTGGGCACAACAAAAGGATCACTCACAAAACAATTCATACACCAAAGAGTTACAGACAGGGGGCAAAATTTTGAATTTGGCTGTGAAGATTTCAGACTGAAAATAGAAATTTACTATAGAATGGCTGATGAATTTATCTGTGTGCGGCTGGTATATATTCACATTTTTAAAAGTTCATTTTGACCCATACTCACTTCTGCGGTCTGGCTGTCTGTGCGTCTGCGCGGGCGTCTGCGTCGAGGGCCACCCTGTGGTACCCCATTCTCTGTGGTCCCCTCACCCTCAGACGTGGGGCCAGCGGAGCCGTCGCCAGACTTCTCTCCACCGGGGCGTGATCCTCGGGGATAGAAACGCCTGCGGAAGCGCCGTTTGTTGGGCGCGTAACGACTTCCCTTGACTGGCACACCGCCGGGACCGGTCACGTTGGCTGCCTCAGAGCCCTGGGTGAAAAGAAATAGATGATGAGTCACAAGGTGTTACCATACTGTAGGTGAAGAGGGTTTGCTACTGGATGCAAATGGGCCCAAAGAGAGAGGACATTACTTTGGCCGCCTCGACAACATCAAACTCCACAATCTCGCCATCTCCCACACTGCGTAGAAATTTCCTTGGGTTGTTTTTCTTGATTGCTGTCTGAAAGACATTCACATTTTAATGCCTTGTCACAATTATTAACAAAAACCCAAACAAGACAGAAATTATCCTAAAAGGGTTGGTTTTACCTGATGAACAAATACATCCTCTTTGGTGTCATTTCTGAAAAAGAACGACATTCATAAGCATGGATAAACACTTACACAGACAGACACAAGCATCAGTGAATATGCTTTAGCAAGCAGCTGAGCATGAAAAAGATTTGCTGGTTTCAATGGAGTCTACTGATCATTTCAATTTGGTACCCACAGTCAGCTAAAGTTGTGCTCCAATTTCTTTTGTTAATTGCATGAATGGTCTAACATTAAATTCATAAGACTGTGAAACTAGTAGCCTACCGTCCAATTTAATTATTTGGACATCCCAAACAAGCTTAGTTACCTGTTGATGAAGCCATATCCATTGCGCACGTTAAACCATTTAACTGTGCCTTGAACGAGTGTGGCTGAAAGGAAAACGAGGTGATGTCAAGGAAAGGCTTATAGAAGGGTGATCAAATGAGTAACAGGCACAGCCTATGACATATCTATGTTTTCAACGAATGCAACGGCAGAGAGTTATTTGAAAAACGTCAGACCCATACACCTACATGTAGCCTACGTCAATAATTAACCATACACTTTGAGACTGCCCTTTTAACCTAGGTCACGTAGGACACATTGTACACCAGCGTTGTTGAATCAAAATGCTCAGAAAAAAAGTAAACACTAACACAAATATCTCGGAGGCCACGTAGACATAAACACTGCGAGGAGGACTCATTTTACCTGAGAAGAATAAAACCCTACACAAAACAATGTAGGAAGACAAAGAGGCTATGGACTTTGAAATATGTACACCATTCAGCGATCACAGAAATGACGAAAAAATGTGAATCATCCATGTCCATAATGTCCTAATTAAATAACCTTCACCTGTACACAAAGCCCTCCCACTTTGAACACATGATAAGCAAACAGGAAACTGATGCGATATGTAGGGCACACCACATGTGGAGCCACTGATTTCAACACACGATTGCTAGAATTACAAATGTGTCAATTTCACTGGTAGACCTACGCATAAAAAAACTATTACTCTTCTGTGGACAACAGGACTGTGTAAGAGTTAAAGAAAATTCCGAACACAATAAAATATCGGTCATATTTTATAGGGTAAAATGAACTACACAAAGCAACCCGTGGAATCGCCACAGTCCTGCACCAAATGGCCTAACGTTATATTTGATGAAGTGGGAATCTCAGTAAGCCCAGGCCTGTGTTCCGATGTCGCTTTTTAAATTAACCATGGAACACGTGAAATTAATGTCTTGTCAGAAAGTAGAAACAGAAAGTAGGCTATATACTCACTATTATGCCAGTGCTGACTGACTCTAAGTGTCTCTAATATACTCACGTGCTCTAAAAGTCAGAATTAAAACTAACCCACGAATTGCAAAAATAGGTTTTAATAAATCATTTGACAATGTAAATTGGGCATTTACGGGGTCATATTAGGCTACAGCGGTCGTGTTCAGGTCCACATTTTTAGTCATACTTAAAAACACACAGGAATGCCAATATGTGTCACATTGCCTTACGCATACTACTCAAAAGACTTAAAAGTAAACAACTCCAGTTCGAATTTCCCTACCTATCACTTTTCTTTCAGGCTGTGGATTTTCCTCCACCGGTGGCGACGGTGGGGCGCCTTGCGCTTCTGCGTCGGTCATTTTCTTTCAGGGTTTGACTCTCAAGCTGCCTCCCCCTCCCTACAACTCTTCCAACTTCACCCAGGCCGCCACCTCAAACTTTTTATCTCAATTCGCTCACGGGAATGACTGGGACAGCCTCCACCTCATTGGCTTGAGTGCGACCAATCCGATAGCCCCATTGGTCCAACAGGTGCACGCAGGTCTCGCGCGAAAAATGAGTGGTAACGGCACAGGAAAATTTGAGGCATCAGATTGTTTTTATCGAACATTCTGTGTGCGATTCGGCTTCCTTTTTCGCGAAATTGTCTGGACAGAATTATGGATTGCAACAGACAATCAAATTGCACCACTTTCTTTTATGCAGCAGAAACACGATGTTGACTCATTTGTTATGGTTTATGGCTCGGTTCGCACCACCTTTCCGACTTAAACACTGCATTTTAGAAGCTAGTGTTTTGTGAATGAAGTAACTGCAATTTAAATATTAAAATGCAAAAGTCGAATGTATTTAGAGGACCCTATGAGCTCTCTCAGTTTATCTCTCGTGCACTTCAGCTGACCACACCTGTCGCCCAGTTGCGGATATTTCAGCTCGTGCAGCCGTCAGTGATAAATTAGACGCACACCGCTGGTTCGTGGCCAAATCAGTCAGCACA